>NC_069459.1:8800990-8838796 GCF_026875155.1 Cherax quadricarinatus | reverse complement strand
TAATTGGGGCATACATTTATGGATTTTTTTGAGGTCTTTTCATAAAAAATCATTTGGGTCGTCGATCCTCAGACGATTAGTGGTTCACTAAACACGAGTCGTACTGGGATTTAAATATTTCACTATTTCCTTGTTGTCATCTGTGTAAGTCCCATCGTGTCTGAGAAAGGGGCCCCGATACTAGATGTGGTATTTGCCTTGTTTTTGGAATATGAAAAAAAAATATTTTGAATTTTTTCAATTTCACCAATAGCTTTAAGCTCCTCCTGCCTCTCCTGGTTCCTGTAAGAGTCATTTAGCTTAAGTTCGATAGTTTCCACTTCCCTGGTCAGCGCCCCCCTTTCGTGTTTTCAGATATTCTAGCACCCCTGAGGAGCTCAGTGACTCTTCGTCGTCTTCTGTAGAGGGAGGTTTTTTTCTCCAGTTTACTCCTGCTCTTCTTCTTTCTTAGGGGAATATGCCTAGAACATGCTTCGGCTACCAGGAAGTTGATCCTTTCAAGGCACTGGTTTGGTTTCCATGTCATTTAAGACATCTTCCAAACATGTTTCGTTTAGGACATGGTTTACCTGGTCCCAGTTGATGTTCTTGTTGTTGAAATTGTATTTTTTTGAAGACACCTTAACAGGTACATGCATTCTGCTGTTCAGGACCCTATGCATGTACGTCGGGACTTCGTTTTGATTGTGATCGGAATTAGTTGTTTTTGATATTCTTATGTCTCTTATCAGGTCCTCATTATTTGTGAGATAAGGTCAAGGTGTTTTCTAGTCTTGTTGGCTCCACTATCTGCTGGCTTTAAGGTGTGTTTTTCGCAGAGACTTAGTAGCTCATGTGTGTGTGACCTTTCTTCTGCGCTACCTCGGGGATTGTTCCAGCTATAACATTATTTGCTACATTCTTCCATTTTGTATGCCTTAGGTTGAAGTCCCCAAAGCAGTAAGATGTTTGGGGATTAAAAAATTTCGGAAACGTTATTTCAGTCGATTTACAAAAAAAAAAAAATACATAGAAAACGTTACAAGTAAAATTACTGTACTCAGGCACTTACACAATTTTTATTAAGTAAAAAACTTAAATTTAAAGTTACGTAATTTTGCACAAGTGTATCCTATAACTATAATTTTTAAAGGGCTGGAGGGGGTAAGCCAGCGGAAGGCCTGGGTTTCAGATGACCAAAAGCCCCAGCTGCGGGGTCAGATGACCCAAAAGCTCCAGCTGCGGGGTCAGATGATCAAAAGCTCCAGCTGCGGGGTCAGATGACCAAAAGCTCCAGCTGCGAGTCAGATGACCAAGAGCTCCAGCTGCGAGGTCAGATGACCAAAGCTCCAGCTGGGGAGTCAGATGCCCAAAAAGCTCCAGCTGCGGTCAGATGATCAAAAGCTCCAGCTGCGAGTCAGATGATCAAAAGCTCCAGCTGCGAGTCAGATGACCAAAAGCTCCAGCTGCGAGTCAAATGACCAAAAGCTCCAGCTGCGGGTCAGATGACCAAAAGCTCCAGCTGCGAGTCAAATGATCAAAAGCTCCAGCTGCGGGTCGATGCCCAAAAGCTCCAGCTGCGGAGTCAGATGACCAAAAGCTCCAGCTGCGGTCAGATGATCAAAAGCTCCAGTGCGGGTCAAAATGACCAAAAGCTCCAGCTGCGAGTCAGATGATCAAAAGCTCAGCTGCGAGTCGATGACCAAAAGCTCCAGCTGCGAGTCAGATGACCAAAAGCTCCAGCTGGGGGGTCAGATGACCAAAGCTCCAGTTTGCGAGTCAGATGACCAAAAGCTCCACTGCGAGTCAGATGACCAAGAGCCCCAGCTGCGAGTCAGAGGGACCAAAAGCTCCAGCTGCGAGTCAAATGACCAAAAGCTCCAGCTGCGAGTCAGATGATCAAAAGCTCCAGCTGCGGTCAGATGATCAAAAGCTCCAGCTGCGAGTCAGATGATCAAAAGCTCCAGCTGCGAGTCAAATGACCAAAAGCTCCAGCTGCGGGTCAAATGACCAAAAGCTCCAGCTGCGAGTCAAATGACCAAAAGCTCCAGCTGCGAGTCAGATGATCAAAAGCTCCAGCTGCGGGTCAGTGACCCAAAAGCTCCAGCTGCGAGTCAGATGACCAAGAGCCCCAGCTGCGAGTCAGATGACCAAAGCTCCAGCTGCGGGGGTCAGATGACCAAAAGCTCAGCTGCGAGTCAGATGATAAAAAGCTCCAGCTGCGAGTCAGATGATCAAAGCTCCAGCTGCGGTCAGATGACAAAAGCTCCAGCTGCGAGTCAAATGACCAAAAGCTCCAGCTGCGGGTCAGATGACCAAAAGCTCCAGCTGCGAGTCAAATGATCAAAAGCTCCAGCTGCGGGTCAGATGCCCAAAAGCCCCAGCTGCGAGTCAGATGACCAAAAGCTCAGTGCGAGTCAGATGATCAAAAGCTCCAGCTGCGGGTCAGATGACCAAAAGCTCCAGCTGCGAGTCAGATGATAAAAAAGCTCCAGCTGCGAGTCAGATGCCCAAAAAGCTCCAGCTGGGTCAGATGCCCAAAAAGCTCCAGCTGGGGTCAGATGACCAAAAGCCCCAAAGCTGCGGGTCAGATGACCAAAAGCTCCAGCTGCGAGTCAGATGACCAAGAGCCCCAGCTGCGGGTCAGATGACCAAAAACTCCAGTTTGCGGGTCAGATGCCCAAAACCCTCCAGCTGCGGGTCAGATGACCAAGAGCTTCCAGCTGGGGGGTCAGATGACCAAAAAACTCCAGCTGGGGGTCAGATGACCAAAAGCTCCAGCTGCGGGTCAGATGACCAAGAGCTCCAGCTGCGGGTCAGATGACCAAGAGCTCCAGCTGCGGGTTCAGTTTGACCAAAGAGTCCAGCGGGCGGGTCAGATGATAAAAAGTCCAGCTACGGGTCAGATGACCAAGAGCTCCAGCTGCGAGTCAGATGATCAAAAGCTCCAGCTGCGGTCAGATGATCAAAAGGCTCCAGTGCGAGTCGATGATCAAAAGCTCCAGTTTGCGGTCAGATGATCAAAAGCTCCAGCTGCGAGTCAGATGATCAAAAGCTCCAGCGGGCGGGTCAGATGACCAAAAGCTCCAGCTGCGAGTCGGGATGCCCCAAAAGCTCCAGCTGCGGGGGTCAGATGGACCAAGAGCTCAGTGCGAGTCAGATGATCAAAAGCTCCAGCTGCGAGTGTGATCAAAAGCTCCAGCTGCGAGTCAGATGCCCAAAAAAAGGCTCCAGTTTGCGGGTCAGATGCCAAGAGCTCCAGCTGCGAGTCAGATGACCAAGAGCTCCATCTGAGATTCAGATGACCAAGAGCTCCAGCTGCGGGGTCAGATGACCAAGAGCTCCAGCTGCGTGTCAGATGCCCAAGAGCTCCAGTGTGGGTTCAGAGGGACCAAGAGCTCCAGCTGTGGGTCAGATGACCAAGACCCTCCAGTGGGGGGTCATCACATAACAAAGGGACTGGCGTCAGGAAACACTTGTCCTGTTTGCTGATAAATCTTAGCTAAGACAAGTGTCAGTGTTACACACTCGTAGTGAGGTTACACTACCGACACCTACATGATTAAGACCCCTTGCACAAACCAATGCACAACACTTGCACAACACTTGTACAACACTTGCGTATCTTTATTGTTAAAAACATTTGCCTGCACAGTAGGCTTCTTCAGTCAAATACCCGAAAATTAATAACAGGAGCGTGGAGAGGTAAAGAGGAAGCTTTTTAGCCCCTTTCATTCTTGACGGCTACTGTTTTTTTGTTAACAGTAACACCTAACAGATACAGTAACACCTAACAGATACTTTTAACACCAAACAGATACAGTAACACTTAACAGATACAGTAACACTTAAAAGTTTACAGTAACACTTAACAGATACAGTAACATTAACAGATACAGTAAAAACTTAACAGATACGTAACACTTTAAACAGTACAGTAACACTTAACAGATACAGTAACACCTAACAGATACAGTAAACCTAACAGATACAGTAACACCTAACAGATACAGTAACACCTAACAGATCAGTAAACCTAACAGATACAGTAACACCTAACAGATACAGTACACCTAACAGATACAGTAACACTTAACAGTACAGTAACCCTAAACAGATACAGTAACACTTAACAGATACAGTAACACCTAACAGATACAGTAACACCAAACAGATACAGTAACCCCAAAAACAGATACAGTAACACTTAACGATCCCAGTAACACCTAACAGATTACAATAACACTTAACAGATACAATAACACTTAACAGATACAGTAACACCTAAACAGATACAATAACACTTAACAGATACAATAACACTTAACCGATTACAGTAACACCAAAACGATACAATAACACTTAGCAGTTTCAATAACACTTAACCAGTTTACATTTAACACCTAACAGATACAGTAAAAACCTAACAGTTTACAATAACACTTAACAGATACATTAAAACTTAACAGATACAATAACACTTAACAGTTTCAGTAAAAAACCTAACAGATACATTTACACCTAACAGATAAAATTTAACACTTAACAGATACAATAAACTTAACAGATACAGTAACCCCTAACAGATACAATAACACTTACAGATACAATAACATTAACAGATACAGTAACACCTAAGATAAGTAACACCTAACAGTTTACAATAACACTTACAGTTTCAATAACACTTAACAGATACAATAACACTTAACAGATCAGTAACACCTAACAGTTACAGTAACACCTAACAGATACAATAACACTTAACAGATACAATAACACTTAACAGATACAATTCACATAATACACAAATTTGAGGAAAAAAAACAGTATGGATATTTTATTGTGAATTGTATACCTTGTGTAAAAATATTGTAGGTGGTGTACTCGTCTCCCATCTTACACACACACCAAACACACAAAACCCACAACACACACACACACACACCCCACACACACACACACACACACACACACACACACACACACACACACACCCCTGGACAGGCTACAAGCCTGGTCCAGCAACTGGCTCCTGGGGTTTAACCCTGCCAAATGCAAAGTCATGAAGATTGGGAAGGGCAAAGAAGACCGCAGACTCAATATAGTTTAGAGGGCCCAAAAGACTGCAAACCTCACTCAAGGAAAAAGATTTGGGGGTGAGTTAACACCGAGCATATCTCCTGAGGCGCACATCAATAGAAAACTGTTTGCAGCATACGGGCGCCTGGCAACTACGGATAGCGTTCCGATCCCTCAGTAAGGATTCGTTCAAGACTCTGTATACCATTTACGTCAGACCCAAAATGGAGTATGCAGCACCAGTTTGGAATCCACACCTAGTCAAGCACGTCAAGAAATTAGAGGGGAAAATGCAAAGGTTTGCAAAAAAACTAGTTCCCAGAGCTACGGGGATTGTCCTACGAAGAAAGGAGGTTGAGGGAATCGGCCTGACGCATGGAGGACAGGAGGGTCAGGGGAGACATGATAACGACATATAAAATACTGGCGGAATAGACAAGGTGGACAAAGACGGGATGTTCCAGAGAAGGGACACAGACACAAGAGGTCACAATTGGAAATTGAAGATCGGATGAATCAAAAGGATGTTAGGAAGTATTTTTCAGTCATAGAGTTAGTCAGGCCGTGGAATAGCCCAGAAAGTGACGTAAGTGGAGGCGGGAACCCTACATAGTTTTAAGGAGAGGTATGATAAAGCTCATGGGGCAGGAGAGAGAGGACCTAGTAGCAATCAGCGAAGAGGGGGGGGCCAGGAGCTATGAATCGACCCCTGCAACCAAAATAGGTGGTACAAATAGGTGAGTACACACACACCACACACACACCACACACACACCCAAAACACCACACACACACACACACACACCACACAACACACACACCCACAACACACCACAAACCCCACAACACACACACACACACAAAACACACACACACACCACACAAAACCACCACACCAACACACACACACACATCAGAGTTGACTCCAATAATGCTACTCCTTCGTTGCTATTATTATTATTTTTTTATTTATTATTATTATTATTTATTATTATTACACTCACAAACCTCGCTCTGTCCCCGTGGTTATTTAACTGACCGGATCTGTTTGTGGCTTGATGAAACGCACTGTGTGGGCGAACGTTGTCAATAAAGTTTGGCATTACACTGCTAATGTGTCTTTTCCTACCGAGTCGATATTTTACATCGTTCTGTTTGTCGTGTCATCTGTTGCTGCTGGCAAGTTTTAATTAAAAAAGAAAGTTGGCGTTTTAGACGTTTTGGTAGGCCAGTCATGTGTTAAATACTTCCTGGAAGTGATATTACCACCTCCAGGATAATGCCACATACTCTCAAGGTAATATTCTAGGCTGATATTATCCCTTTACTGGGGAAAGAGAGGGTCCCTTTATTCCGCAGAAAGGCTGTTGATAATGTGGAGAGATCCTTCCTTGCCTTGATTCATAAACTAGCTTACTGGGACCTCGTATTTCCCAGGCGCTGTGTGTCCCCCTACGTGCTTAGCGCTTCCGCTTGAGACAGTAGCCAGCTTAATGAGACGAACAGAGAGGGTGTAGGGTGGACCCAGCCAACCACACTCTTCACAGACCTGGATTTCCAGCCCGAACGGGGGTTTTTAGGGCAGATGTTTGTGTTGAAGACAATATGCAACTGTTGGGTATCTTTACTGATCAATGAAGATACAAAATGTTGCACATGTGTCTTAATCTTCAAATTTTTCGGTATTTTTATACCATTTTCAACAATAGATGTTAGTGGTTCTGGGTATTATTTTTCAACACTGGCAGCTAGGTCTCAGATCAGGTCTCCTGGACCTGGTCTGAGACTCACTGCAAGTCATAGTCTCTCAAAAACTCTCATAATAGTTATCCATGTTTATTACAGTTATCCAACATTTATTGACGGCAGGGGGACAAGAGCTACACTCCGGCAGGTGTCTTTGGGACGAGATGAGACCTCTGTGAGAGCTGTGTATAGCTTTCAGGGTTTAATTTCAGGGCTACCATATGTATATATATTATATATATATATATAATATATTTTATATATATATATATTATATTATATATATTTATATATATATATATATATATATATATTATATATATATATATAAAATATATATTTATATATATTTTATATATATATTTATATATAAATATATATATATATTATTATATTTTTATATATATTTTTATATATATATATATATATTATATAATTATATATATATATTTTTATAATATATATATATATATTATATTATTATATATATTTATATATATATTTATATAATTATATATTTTATATAAATATTATATTATATAAAATATATATATATTTTTATATAATATAAAATTTTATATATATATATATATATATATATATATATATATTCTGTTTTATTATTCACAAGAAAGCTAAAGGCAGATGGTTCATCTCCTCATTTAAAATTCTGGGTAACTTTAACAAAAAAACGAGTGGTGGAGGAGGTCAGTGACCCACAAGGTGAGAGGTTAACCAGGACCTCAGTACTCTGGGTAAAAACCCCGGGGAAATCATATCCAAAACAAGTCTACGACATTTGATCTAATTTTTTTTCCCCCCAATCTAATGTTTTCTTGAGAATCAATTTACCCTTGACAGGAAGGAGTTAGGTTTGAAGTTAGGGAGATGAAGTAACCTTAATGGCTTCACCTGATGACTTTCTTGATCTTTTTTCGCCTTTGTTGTGGACTCTAACTCTTTTTCCTTAAATGTAAATTTTATTCTGAAACTTCGGTATTTCTATGGGCTTCATCTATCTGTGTTCCTTTGTTTATTGAGATAAATTTTCATTCGTTCACTTAACGACAAAAATTAATTCGATATGGCAGTCAGTCTATTAAATTCCTGTCTATCGATGTGAGAAAAGTATTATGACAGTCAGGATATTGTTGAGGGGGGATTTAAGAGGCAGATGTATTTGATAGGATCTCTTTTAGCTCCTTCTATTGGTGGGGTCTTTTTTTTTTTAAATGAGACTGAAATATATTTTTATATATATAAATATATTATTTTTTTTTTTTTATTATCCACCGGCCGATTCCACCAAGGCAGGGTGTGGCCCGAAAAAGAAAATACTTTCACCATCATTCAACTCCATACTGTTTGCCAGAAGGGTGCTTTACACTCCCGTTTTTAAACTGCAACATTTTAACACCCTCCTTCGAGTGCAGGCACTGTACTTTTTCCCTTCCAGGAATCAAGTCCGGCCTGCCGGTTTCCTGAATCCCTTCATAAATGTTACTTTGCTTTACACTCAACAGACGTTTAAGTTTTAAAACCATTTGTCTCCATCAATCCTTCAAACACGCTCACGATGCCTGCGGGGAAGTCCAACCCTCGCACCAAAACTCCTTTACCCGTTCCCTCCAACCTTCCTAGGCGACCCCTAACCGCCTTCTTCCCTACAGACTGATACACTCTTGAAGTCATTCTGTTTCGCTCCTTTTTCTCTACATGTCCGAACCACTCAACAACCCTTCCTCAGCCTTGGGACAACAGTTTTGGAATCCGACCTCCCCTAAATCCAACTCGAATTCTTGCATTAATTCCCCACCAACATTGCCCTCAGACATGGGGCGTCTCCACTGCCTCCCGCCTTCTCCTCGCTGAACATTCATCAACCCCGCTTCACACCCATATAGAGCGTTGGTAAAACTATACTCTCATACATTTCCTCTTTGCCTCCAAGGACAAAGTTCTTTGTCTCACAGATCCTAAGTGCCACACTCACTCTTTTTCCCTCATCAATTCATGATTCACCTCATCTTCATAGACCATCCGCTGACACGTCCACTCCCATATACTGAAATACGTTCCCCCTCCTCCATACTCTTCCTTCATCTGATATTCAAATTTTATCCCCAAACTTTTGTTTATACAAGGAACTATGCATGCTCTCTGCCAATCCCTAGGTACCTACCCTTTTCCATACATTTATTAAATAATTGCACCAACCACTCCAAAACTATATCACCCACCTGCTTTTAACATTTCTATTTTTAAATCCCATCAATCCGCTGCCTTACCCCCTTTCATTTTACCTACTGCCTCACGAACTTCCCCCACACTCACAACTGGCTCTTCCTCACTCCTACAAGATGTTATTCCTCCTTATATATATATATATATATATATATATATATATATATATATATATATATTTTATATATATTTTATAATATATAATATATATTATATATATATATATATACACGCGTTGAAGAGCTGTGTTCAGTTTCTCAGTCATTGACGAGATTTTGGAGTCAGTTATGGGCATCATATTATCTGAGAGGTAATTTCACTTGAACACGATAACTCACATCCAAATCTATGGTCAGTTTTACGAAACACTTGACAATAGACTTGGTGTTGGTGGTGGGAATAATGAACTTTTGAACTCTTTAGTGATTAGATCAACGGGGGTCAGATGATAGCACTTATACAATACCGACAAGTTTGTGTACCAGTCACATGTGTAATACCTGGGTATCTCAACTCTATAGACGTTTCGCCCGCCAGTGTCTTCAGGAAGTCTATACAGAGGTTGACGATTAATACATATGTGCAACACCTGGGTATCTTTATTCGATGAAGAAGCATACACAGTAGGCTTCTTCAGTCAAATACAGAGGCAGCAGGTGTAGTAGTGAAATGAAGATAAGATTAAGATAAGATAAGATTTCGTTCGGATTTTTAACCCCGGAGGGTTAGCCACCCAGGATAACCCAAGAAAGTCAGTGCGTCATCGAGGACTGTCTAACTTATTTCCATTGGGGTCCTTAATCTTGTCCCCCAGGATGCGACCCACACCAGTCGACTAACACCCAGGTACCTATTTGCTGCTAGGTGAACAGGACAACAGGTGTAAGGAAACGTGTCGAAATGTTTCCACCCGCCGGGAATCGAACCCAGGCCCTCCGTGTGTGAAGCGGGAGCTTTAGCCACCAGGCCACCGGGCCATCAACCTTGGAGATATGAGGTGGTCAGTCCCTCAGGCTGGAGAAGAGTTCAGCTCCAGGTCTGGAACGACATGAAGCTGAAGCGTGTTTGTATAATGTTCGCCAAGACCGGAGTCTTGGCACTGGTCTTAATCTTGCGATGACCCGTCTCTGGCTCCCGAAGGAGAATAGATTCTGTAAATGTTACAATGTATGCTGCTCAAGCACTGTTCTGGACAGTTCATCTGGTGCGTCTCAAAATTGACAACGCCGTCTGTAATATGAACATTAGATCATATACACGCGCACGCTGGGCGCATTATGCACGTATATTCAGAGATATGCACATGCACACACAATCACTCCTAACTGTGGACACTCTGGCGAGGAGAAGATGTCGTTATCACGGGCAACAGCTTGTCTGGGACGTTGACACCATGGTACACTAGGACAGCCGCAGTCTTCTCTGGGAGTGTTTCAGTAACTTGGCACTCCAGGTGATAGTGTGTTAGGGGGCGCTGCACAACGTGCTGGCAGTGCTGGCAAGATCTCCTCCTCTGCCACTGTCCACCATCTTGGCTGTGGGAAAGCCCAAACGAAAACCGATGGATGGGGTACACTGCGCCCCTGGAAGCTGAAGAATGAGAATGGAGTCTTAAATACTGCTGAAGGCGAGGTGGAAGATCTCAAAGACGTTCCAGGGGACGGGATCCGCTAGTAGAAGTAAGAAGCCAAGTCCCTCTGGAATCCAACATGAGTCTTAATCACCAGCTTGTCGGTATTTTATACCATTTTCCACATCAATACAGAGGTTATTTGAAGGAGTTGAATCTGGACGCAGTAGTGGACAAGGTAATCATTCCTTCATCAAGAATTAGGTGAACACATAGGCTGAAGGACTGATTACGTCGTCTACTGTCTAGTTTCAACACCTTCGAATAGCCTCTGAATTAAATTGATGTTGTCATTGGTTGACAAAACGTCTTCAGGATCAATGTACCCAAGTACTGCACATGTCCCTTCGACAGACTCATACCTTGTTCATTTCAGCTAAAGACATGTGACAGAGCTATTATACTGGTTCTTTATCTTATAAATAATGGCTGTCTATCATCCTATGGTAAACCACACAGAGTATTAATGAAGTGTTGTTTTGTAGGTCAGCTGGAGCGATTCAACAGCCTGTACATCAACAAGCTGGAGAGAGAACTGTCAAGTAGCTCAGCTAGGATAGCAGCTCTGGAGGCCACTGTCAGGGGCATTGCTGACCGCGCCGCCGCCTGGGACAACATACAGAACCACATGACAGTGTGGACTGACCAGTCCAGGACTATGGAACGGAAACTAGACATTCTCAACAGGTTGGAAACTTTTCTATGTCTATCCATTGAGCATCGCATTCGGCTTTCCCCTGCTAGTAAATGTGCCGTATTGAAGGCAGACAGGGATCTATTGGTAATTCACTTTATGCCTGGTGAAAGGTTTACTGAAGTTGTTGAACTGTGGTTGACTTTGTATATGAGATTTTGTGGCCGAAGCGGTTAATTTATTGGGCACCTTGTTGGTGTAAGAGCATATGAATACACACGGTACCTATGAACTACTTCCCTATAAATGGGGCTGTAGTTCGTAGGTACTGAGGGAACTGGACAGATACATAAAGTCAGTACCCGACCAGCCGGGCTGTGGTTCGTACATTGGACTACTTGTGGCCAGCAGTAACATCCTGGTTGATCAGGCCCTGATGCACCGGGAGGCCTGGTCAAGAACTGGGTCGCAGGGGCGCTGACCCCCAGAGCACCCTCAAGGTATATGTGTTAGATTTAAAGATTGTCTGCTACAAGAGAATCATTATGGCTGCATTGTTTCCTGTACACTAGCATCAATAATACTGTTGTCTCTTTTGTTTATACCATGTGAAAAGTCAACTTGAAATAGGCAAGAATATTCATTAGCATTAAATTGTATATTGCCACGTATCCTCTTCCACAAAAACACAAGGCTCATAACCTCCTCATAAATAACCTAACAACATCCACAATAAAAAAATCCCTCTAGATCCTTATAGCAGCAAATAGATACCTAGAGGCTAGTCAGCTGTTGTGGGATGGCATCCTGGGTAAGGGAAGACCTAAGTACCCCCATTAGAAATAACCCACACTACCAGAGTTTCTTGGGTTTATTATCTTCGTCTCTAATACTAAACTTGTTCAATCGATATCTAATGAGCTCTCAGTGAGAGAGATCATGTGTAGGTGAGTGGGAGGCTGTGCACTAGGTCATGTTACTGATACAACAGTGGTGGAAGCTGTTAAGTGTTGGTGCCAATAGTTTAGAAACCCGACAGGTTGAAAAATGAGACATTCGTGCAACATTTGGGAATCTTTATTATGGAAACGTTTCGCCAGCCAGTGGCTTCTTCAGTCCAGCACAGAGAGGAACAGTGGAAGAGGAGGAGTTTGAGGTAATCAGTCCCTAAGCCTGGAGTCGATGTGTTCAGTCCATCAGTGTTGATATACTCCAGGCTGAGGGACTGATTACCTCAAACTCCTCATCTTTCTCAGTTCTTCTCTGTATTAGACTGAAGAAGCCACTGGCTGGCGAAACGTTTCCTCAGTAAAGATTCCCAAACGTTGTACAAGTATCTCATTCTTCAAGGTGACAAGTGCTGGTCCAAAGAACATTTCGATCACCAAGCTCATGTTATTGTTATCACAAGCTACTGTGATGTTATCGTCGTCAACAGGTGCCACGAGAAACAAGACTCGTGGGAGATCCGTCTCAACGCAGTCGACGCCCTCAACCACAAGTTGACAGCCCTGGACAAGAAGATCAACGCCATGACCAGACTAGAGTTCAAGGTAGAGCAAGTGTCTGAGCGCGTCGAGGAGGTGAGTACAACCTTCTGGGTTGAGAAAAACACATAAGCAAACACTAGGACATACTTATTAGAAAACGTTTCAATCCTTCGACCTTGAATACTTCCCAGAAGTGGTCAAGGCCCCAGGATCAAAACGTTTTATAATAAATATGTCGTAGTATTTCCTCACCTGTCTTTCTAAACCAATTTCTCGGTATATATTACTAAGGTTAAAACCACAACCTTCTGACCTATGACTAGTCCTGGTAAGGAGGGGAGGGAAGAAGGATGAGAAGGATATAAAGACAATGAGTAAATATAAGTGAGAAAGAGAGAAAAGGGATGAGAGATAACTAACCCATCCACCAACAATGGCTTTGTTCGTGCCTAACAATATTCTGTTACATACAATCTATATTGTGTACACTGCAGAAAACAAAGAAATTGTTTGTTAAGCTCCGCCATGAAGGTGGGGGGGGGAGGCGGCTAAGGGGCGAATGTCCCCAGAAAACAAATGCTTTTCAACATTATTATCAATTTGGGGATAATTGTCACTGTACTATCCTGGTCAGTGACCAAGAAATAACATATATGCTAGAAATAATGCATTTTAGTAACGAATTCTTCGATATTTTTGTCCAGATCTTATGATTTTTTTTTTGTCCAACTCTAGAGTGAAATTCTGGCTTAAGCAACTTCCCTCCTGGCTGTATTTATTAGCTTTACGTGATTTACATAATTTAAGTCAATACGTATGGTATATATATATATATATATATATATATATATTATATATATTTTATTATATATATATATTATATATATATTATAATAATTATAAAATTTTATTAATGAATGGTTCAGAGAACCGACAAGTTGATAAATTAGACAACATATGCAACTCTTGAGTACCTTTAATGAGGTAACGTTTCGCCCACACATGGCTTCATCAGTCCATACAAAGGAGAATGGTGAAGAGCAGGAGGAGAATGAGGTAATCAGTCCCTCAACCTTGAGTCGATGTGGTCAGTCCATCAATCTTGAATAGAATACAGCATATGCGCGGAGAAGTAGCTTATATACCGTAGGCAGGAGAGGTGTAGCAGTCGTAGGTGGCGTCACAGTATTCAGTGTGGAAGTAGGTCGTGCCCAAGGGTTAGGTAAGTGAAGAATTCCCTGTATTAAGATCCCAAGATGTTGCTGTGTCAGACAGGAATGTAAATCAAGGCAGCTAGAAGTAGTTGTGGCAGCTAGAAGTAGTTGTGGTAGCTAGAAGTAGTTGTGGTAGGTAGAAGTAGTCGTGGTAGCTAGAAGTAGTCGTGGTAGAAGTGGTTGTGGTAGCTAGAAGTAGTTGTGGTAGCTAGAAGTAGTTGTGGTAGGTAGAAGTAGTCGGGGTAGCTAGAAGTAGTCGTTGTAGAAATGGTTGTGGTAGCTAGAAGTAGTTGTGGTAGCTAGAAGTAGTTGTGGTAGGTAGAAGTAGTCGTGGTAGAAGTGGTTGTGGTAGCTAGAAGTAGTTGTGGTAGCTAGAAGTAGTTGTGGTAGCTAGAAGTAGTCGTGGTAGAAGTGGTTGTGGTAGCTAGAAGTAGTTGTGGTAGGTAGAAGTAGTCGTGATAGAAGTTGTATCTAGAAGTAGTTGTGGTAGCTAGAAGTAGTCGTGGTAGAAGTGGTTGTGGTAGCTAGAAGTAGTTGTGGTAGGTAGAAGTAGTCGTGGTAGCTAGAAGTAGTCGTGGTAGAAGTAGTTGTTGTATCTAGAAGTAGTTGTGATAGCTAGAAATAGATGTGATATCTAGAAGTAGTTGTGGTAGCTAGAAGTAGTTGTGGTAGCTAGAAGTAGTCGTGGTAGAAGAAGTTGTGGTAGCTAGAAGTAGTCGTGGTAGCTAGAAGTAGTTGTGGTAGCTAGAAGTAGTTGTGGTAGCTAGAAGTAGTTGTGGTAGCTAGAAGTAGTTATGATATCTAGAAGTAGTTGTGGTAGCTAGAAGTAGTCGGGTAAGCTAGAAGTAGCTGTGGTAGCTAGAAGTAGTTGTGGTAGCTAGAAGTTCGTGTAGCTAGAAGTAGTTGTGGTAGCTAGAAGTAGTTTGTGGTAGCTAGAAGTAGTTGTGGTAGCTAGAAGTAGTTGTGGTAGCTAGAAGTAGTTGTGGTAGCTAGAAGTAGTTGTGGTAGCTAGAAGTAGTCGTGGTAGCTAGAAGTAGTTGTGGTAGCTAGAAGTAGTTGTGGTAGCTAGAAGTAGTTGTGGTAGCTAGAAGTAGTTATGGTATCTAGAAGTAGTTGTGGTAGCTAGAAGTAGTTGTGGTAGCTAGAAGTAGTCGTGGTAGCTAGAAGTAGTTGTGGTAGCTAGAAGTAGTTGTGGTAGCTAGAAGTAGTTGTGGTAGCTAGAAGTAGTTGTGGTAGCTAGAAGTAGTTATGATATCTAGAAGTAGTTGTGGTAGCTAGAAGTAGTCGTGGTAGCTAGAAGTAGCTGTGGTAGCTAGAAGTAGTTGTGGTAGCTAGAAGTAGTCGTGGTAGCTAGAAGTAGTTGTGGTAGCTAGAAGTAGTTGTGGTAGCTAGAAGAAGTTGTGGTAGCTAGAAGCAGTTGTGATAGAAGTAGTTGTGGTAGCTAGAAGCAGTTGTGGTAGCTAGAAGTAGTTGTGGTAGCTAGAAGTAGTTGTGGTAGCTAGAAGTAGTTGTGGTAGCTAGAAGTAGTTGTGGTAGCTAGAAGTAGTCGTGGTAGAAGTAGTTGTGGTAGAAGTAGTTGTGGTAGAAGTAGTTGTGGTAGCTAGAAGTAGTTGTGGTAACTAGAAGTAGTTGTGGTAGCTAGAAGTAGTTGTGGTAGCTAGAAGTAGTTGTGGTAGCTAGAAGTAGTCGTGGTAGCTAGAAGTAGTTGTGGTAGCTAGAAGTAGTTGTGGTAGCTAGAAGTAGTTGTGGTAGCTAGAAGTAGTTATGGTATCTAGAAGTAGTTGTGGTAGCTAAAAAGTAGTTGTGGTAGCTAGAAGTAGTCGTGGTAGCTAGAAGTAGTTGTGGTAGCTAGAAGTAGTTTGGTAGCTAGAAGTAGTTGTGGTAGCTAGAAGTAGTTGTGGTAGCTAGAAGTAGTTATGATATCTAGAAGTAGTTGTGGTAGCTAGAAGTAGTCGTGGTAGCTAGAAGTAGCTGTGGTAGCTAGAAGTAGTTGTGTAGCTAAAGTAGTCTGGTACTAGAAGTAGTTGTGTAGCTAGAAGTAGTTGTGGTAGCTAGAAGAAGTTGTGTACTAGAAGCAGTTGTGAAGAAGTAGTTGTGGTAGCTAGAAGCAGTTGTGGTAGCTAGAAGTAGTTGGTAGCTAGAAGTAGTTGTGGTAGCTAGAAGTATTGTGGTAGCTAGAAGTAGTTGTGGTAGCTAGAAGTAGTCGTGTAGAAGTAGTTGTGGTAGAAGTAGTTGTGGTAGTAAGTAGTTGTGGTAGCTAGAAGTAGTTGTGGTAACTAGAAGTAGTTGTGGTAGCTAGAAGTAGTTGTGGTAGCTAGAAGTAGTTGTGGTAGCTAGAAGTAGTTGTGGTAGCTAGAAGTAGTCGTGGTAGAAGTAGTTTGTGTAGAAGTAGTTGTGGTAGAAGTAGTTGTGGTAGAAGTTGTTGTGGTAGAAGTAGTTGTGGTAGAAGTAGTTGTGGTAGTAGTTGTGGTAGAAGTAGTTGTGGTATAGAGTAGTGTGGTAGAAATAGTTGTGGTAGAAATAGTTGTTGTAGAAGTAGGGTTTTGGTACAGAAGTAGTTGTGGTAGAAGTAGTTGTGGTAGAAATAGTTTGGTATCTAGAAATAGTTGTGGTAGCCAGGTGGTCTAAAGAAATGCATTACTAGAATTTTAGGTAGAATATTCAAAGTTATTTTGAATACTTTCTTGAGAGGTGGAGATTGTGTAAAAAAAATCTTCTCGGCTCGAAATTAGGATTGCACTGTGGATTATTATTACTATTAAATTTTTATTGTTATATTTTATACGGAGACGGATGGAACTGCACAGTAAATGTAGAATCTCACCCTCGAACAGTGATACCTTATCACTCCCTCTATAACATGACTTACAACACACTCACCACGTCTAACAGGATCCACACCTCTAACCCACCCTAGCATGACACACACACACACACACACACCACACACCACACCACACACACACACACACACAAAACACACACACACACACACACAACACACACACACACACACACACACACACACACAACACACACGTCACTGTCATCTAGCAGTGCCCCCAAACACCTCACCTCTATCTTGCAGTGAAAAACGTCACTGCATCTACAGTGCCCCCAAAAACCCTCACCTCCATCTAAAGTGACACACCGTCCAGCCTTTAAACAGTGACCTGGTCGCTCCCAACATCCCCAAAACTAAAACGGGGTCAAGAAACAGAGCTCTCCGAACACCAATCACACAATTTGGGGACGGGGCCCCTTCTTAGCCCCCTTTTCAAATTGAAAAAAAACCCAAAAACTTACCAG
This sequence comes from Cherax quadricarinatus, assembly GCF_026875155.1. Lineage (NCBI taxonomy): Eukaryota > Metazoa > Arthropoda > Malacostraca > Decapoda > Parastacidae > Cherax > Cherax quadricarinatus. The sequence goes on along the minus strand of NC_069459.1, from coordinate 8,821,468 downwards.
AAATCTGGCCGTGTTGACCCTTCCTCCTCCTCCACAGCAGCAGCACCACGAATGCAGCGCAGTAGCGGGAAGCAGAAGCACAGCTGGCGCAGAAGGTATGCAATACATGTTTACATTCCCTAAACCCCAAAAGTGGGTGTTTTTTGTGTATGTATAAAGATCACAAATGGAGTAGTATTAAGGGTGAGTTACCCTAAAAATGTTGAAAAATTTGCACACAGAGAAACTCTTTTGTGACATTTTGTTCTGGAAACGTTTCTTTTTCCCGGGTCTGTAAAGTCTTATAAAATTTTGAAAAAGATCTGGAAGCGAAACTTTGCCACAGTGAAATGTCACATCAGTTGCACTTTTTCCCATTTCCCTAACAAAAGGGAGTTAAATATCCAGTATATCCCCCTAAGGGTGTATTCTGTCGTGTATATGCACTTTTTTTTGAATTACAAATATTGAAAGTTGTTTTGATGCCGGGTCTTAAAGATTTGGTGAAAACCCCCTAGTCTTGACTTGTTTGTGCATTAAACTTGGTATGTATATATCATTGTGTATGTTATATCACTTGGGTATGTATATATCATTGTGTATGTATAATCACTTGTTATGTATTTTTCATTGTGTTGTTATATCACTTTGTTGTATATATCATTTGTGTATGTATTATCATTTGTATGATATACATTTGGTATGTATAATCACTTGTTATGTGTTTCACTTTTTTAAAGTAATGTATTATCACTTGTGTGCCCCGCAGTGTCCGGGCCGAGGTTAGGCAGGTCGGCCCACGTGGAAACCTCCCGGATCATCTTCCCCACAGCAATGAAGGTGAAACCCTGCCTCTCAACCCTTTAAAAAACCAATTCTAACTTTATTATTATTACAATGTTTTTATTACTTTTATTGTATTATTATAATTATTATTATCATTTTAATTTTTTATTATTTTTTATTTTTTTAAATTATTATTTTAATTATTTTTATTATTATTATTATTATTATTATTTTAATTATTTTTATTATTATTGCTGGGTGTAGGGAAATTTAAAATTAGATCAAGGAAATAATGGTCATCTTCATTCCCCTGGATCAAGACCCTTCACCTCATCAAGGCACCCCCCCCCCCGTTTGGTGAGTGAGTGCCAATTAACCCATGACTTTCCGTAAAGGCCGGGGGGCGTCCCACCTTCCCCCGCAGACCCCCCCGGTCCAGGGTGGCCAAGGTGGTTGGTCTTCGACAACTCTTGGCCCCGATTACGCTCGAACCTTTGTTAGTAAGTGGTCTGGTCCCCCCCGCCAAACCACACATATAAGCCTTTTGTAAAATAATGGTTTTAAAACCAAAAAACCCCCCGTAGGGTTTGGGGGTTAAAAACCCCAGGCCAGTGGTTTTCCCGGGTTGGTTTGCCCCAACACCCCAGGTGCCCGTGGTTCGATTCCCTTACGAGTGGAAACATTAGGATGTGATTTCCAAGAACCTGCCCCATGTTACCTAACAGTATGGGTACCGGTTTTGTTAGTCGATGGTGTGGGTCGACCCTGGGGGGATAAAATTAACCTAAGTTCCCCGAAATGCTTTCTATATAGTACGTCATGATGTCAGCTTGGCTGTAAAAGATTTTAATATTGTGAAATAAAGATTATTTTTATAGTAATATTTGGTTTTTTTAGGGGCAAAAATGGAAAATTTTCCTTGAAATGCTGGAAAATAATTCTAAAACTGAAGAAAAAACTTGTTATGGATGTCATCCACAGGATCAGTTTTGTTATAAAATATTAAACGCAGGTACATATCCTTCAGCCAAGGAGTGTTGTAAAGAATGGTTAAAATCCCGAAAAGGGAAAAAAATTAAAGAACATGTGAACTTCGGGGTATCTTTTTGTAGACGTCTCACCATCCGTGGCTTTATCAATCAAATTTCAGGACATAATTTAAGACAGTAGAACTTTATACGATGGGGAAAATCCCCCCAGCGTTGGATTGGGTGCACCGTAGCGGGGATTTTCTAGCAGAGGCGAACAAACGAACAAGTTCAGGGAAGCCCAATGGGTGAGCGGGAAGGACGGGAAAGGCCCGAAAAATAGCGCGGGAGGATGTTTTTAGTTGAAAATAAAACCCAGGGTTAACCCAGCGCTAAGTCGATCGTGGGACAAACCTGAAACCACATAGCAGGCTTTTTCTGCGGGACTCGGGATAGGGGGGAAGTGTGGAAGACGAAAAGGAAACCTGGGCTTTATACTAACGTGGGTCAAAAGGGGGAGTTAGCAGACGGGGGGATAGTCCTGGTGGGGCGGGATTCCCAGGGGAAGTGGGCCCAAACCGAAGAGATGGGTTAGTTGTTAGTTAAAGGGGGGGGACGTGTAGGGGGAGAGGGTACCCCAGATGTTGACATTTTCTTAATTTTTGTTTTGTCGGTATGTAACCATTCTTGTACAACTTTCACACTGCAATTCTGGAATTTGATTCTGAGGACTGTACAAAACCTTCCGGCTCGAAAAACTACTACTACAACTAACCTTTTTTGGGGGACCTACTTTCATGGGGAATCCCCCCTACCTTGACATGCCCTGTTGCTCCGTCCCATTCCACCGACTTTATAAAAAAGCCCCGGGTTTCCCTTTCCTCTCCAAAAACATCCACGACTACGGTGCTTTTCCCCAAACTCCAAGGTTGAGGGACTGATTCCTCATTTTCTGTATATTGTTTACTGTTTTAAAATTTTATGTCCTAAAATTTTGTTTTGTTTTAACCCACGGTTGCGAAACGTCTACAGTAAAGATACCCAGTTTTGCACAGTGTCTTTTTCACAAGGAGTCGGGAAAAATGACCTAATCCCCGTTTAAACTACATAAACCTGTTTAATAAATATTTTGTTCTGCATTGGGGTTTTGGTTTAGAAAGAGACGTGGCAAATCAGGCATTTTATTAAAACTTTTTCGGTCTGGACCTTGACACTTCTAACACAAGGTTAAAATTTTGATCAGGCCCCAAGGCCGAAAACGTTTTCTTAAAATTATGTCCTAGCTATTGTTTATTCCCTTTATAAACCAGTCATCATTTCCCCCTTACCAAATTTTTTTTCCATTTGGGGGTTTTTTCCTGTTTGTAATACCTGGTTTTTACACAGGTCCCCTGCGGGGCCCCGGCAGCCTTGACGTTCCGGTAGGGACACGCAAGTTTAAACGGAAAACGGTAACAACGGGACGATAAACCTTCACCTGAGCCCCTCTTCGCCAGGTTCGGAGAGCCTCTTCTCACCTTCAAAAAAATGAAAAAAAGGTTTAGAGTGTTTGGAATAAACTCACTCCCTTCCACGGTGAATTATTACCCCTTAACCAATATTATTTCCTCGAGAGGCACTGCCCAAGTGATAGTAACTCCAATTTGGCTGGAAAAAACCCTTTGGGGTCCCGTAGTTGATAAAGCCTTGGGGGAATCTTATATCCCGTTGTCCCACTGGGCCATATCTCAGGTGGACACAGTTAACACCTTTATTAATCTTGTCCTATGTGGGGGAATAGACAGGGAAACAGTTTTTGTCCCCTGGAAAATTTTAAATAGGGTAGCACACACTATGATGTACCAAATTTTTAACTAAAAAAGGTTTTGTAGTAGCAAAATGCATACTGCAAGTACTAGTTACAGTAGTGTATATGCGTAAGTTGAGTTACGTAGTAGTACTATAAAAGCATCAATAGTATTGGTATGTAATAGATACTTGAGTAGTAGTAGTAGGAGCAACAGTAATTTAGTGTAGGGGTTGTAGCAGTATAGTAGTGTAGTAATTAGTGGTAGTATGTAATAATATAGTAGTAGCAGTGTAGTAGTTAGCCAGGGGAAAGGCTGTTTCTCTGCCCCCTAAAACTTTCAAGGTACACTTTTCATTTTGCTTTCCCTTTGGCCCTTCAGGTCGTGCAACGGTCTGACCGGAGATACGTGGCCAAAGTGGGGGGTTGCTCGAGAAAAATAGTGCCGCTAATTTGGCATCAGGCCCTAGGAAACACTCGCTGGCACTCAAGACCAGTCACCCAGCATCGAAAAGGGTCACGGGTAACTCCTTCCCTCAGTGTATTGATGAGATGCCACGGGTAGGGTCACAACCAACCCTGTTAAAAAAACGTCCATAAATGCCAGGCGGGTTTGGATCGGTCCATCTTAAAGAATAAAAGGCACAATCCAGACTGGAACAATGCAAAATAACCCAGCACGCGGAGCTGAAACTTATGACGACGTTTCGGTCCAACTTGGGCCTTTAACTAATGACTAATTAAGGGGTTAAAGTCAAACCGAAACGTCGTCATAATTTTCCCCTATTGGGGGTTATTTTGTGGTCCCTTGGGTTTTGGGGTTTTTAAAGGGGCCTGACATCTCTCGCCGTATTAAACCCCTTAGCACAGTTCCTGCTTGGTGTTTTGATCGACGGTAGTCCGCCTCGGAAGATGCGTCGAGTTATAACCATATTCATAATTAGTGTAAACAATTCTTACCTTTTTTTAATGTTTTACTGCCATTCATCAAATAACTGAAGTTTAGTTAACAAACTTAGTTATAACACGGGGGGGAAAAAAAGCACATGTGAGCGAGAAGTTGTTGTCGGAGATGAAAAACCAGTTCCACACCTGCGAAATTTCATTGGAGGGGTTTGACGAGTCGGGGAACTCACTTTGCAGTATTGTCCCAATGTGCACGGCGGACGAGGCGGCAGTGCTGGGTTTGTCTTCAGATCACAACAGCCACATATCCCCAAAAAGAGGACGACTCGCCACTCCAAGGGAGCCTCCAACACCAGCCCCTAGCCCCCGCGCATTCCCCCAACTGGCCAGTCCCCCCCTTCTCCAGGTTAGTGTGCTGAACACCTCATTCGTGTAAATAAAATTTAAATATTCTTGAAAATTTTTTGTTAAGGATGGCCTAACATGTTTTAAAAACAAAATCCTCAATTGTTTACACATGGGGTTTAATATTCTCTTTTTTTTATTTTTTAACGAAAAAAACTGGAGGAATATCTTACTTTAAAAACCGCTCTCCTCCCTGACTATGCGGGAGTTTAAAAAAAACTAGCATGTTGTTAGAGTTTTTACTAACGCGTTTCGAAAAGTTTTCAATGTCAGCATTTTTCCCTGGTCCCCTGTAAACTTGGCAAGACAACCAATTATTCCTAAAAAGATTTTTAATTTCCAGAAAGACAATGTCAGACAAAAAAACAAGAAGTAGGCTCCCAAAAGTTTGAACCAGAGTTTCTTACATTGCACGGGGGAAAGGGGGCAAAGATATCGAAAGTAGGATTCGATTTCAGACCTCCCTCAGAACAAAGTGAAAAAATTTTATCTGTAAAAAAAGCTTTTAAACGGGAAAAGGGCAAGAAAAAAGGCTCTCGCTTGTCCTTCCATAAGACATCGAGAAAAAGGGGGGGCCGAGGTCGGGTTTGGAAGCGACTCCCCAAAAGGGGTTTGCCCCCGGGCTCAGCCACAACAAGTCATTCCCCCAAACATCACTACCCCAGACCAGGAGTTTGCCATCGGGCTGCCCCTCCTTCATATTTCTGACCCTGCGATAAAATCTTGAAGATGACTAAACTTTTACAAAGCTCCGCCTGTCAGGAAGGCCATGTAACGTCTGCTCCAAGTTAAATTTGCGTCCACTTGAACCCGCTTCACTTCTCTAAATTCTTTTGTGATCTTCATAGATGCGGGGCTGTGTACATCTTAACCGCACCCCTTTGCCTCAACAATGAGGATAAGAAGGGTCCTTTTCCCGTTAATGTTGGACGTGCTCTCTTGTGCAGTCTGTTAGGCACCGAAGGTTGTTGGCTTTGTTTGGTTGAGTATAGCACTCTAACCAAACACTAAACATATTTTGTTACCCTTTATGCTCCCCTTGTGAATCGCGAGGTTTTTTCCCCAGAGGTAAAGGCTGCCCCAAATCCCTAAACCCAAAAAAAATATATAAAAAAGTAGATGGCTTGAGAATAACTTAAGATTAAGAGATAAATAAAAGGGGAATTGTTCTAACAAATTAAACCCTCATTCCAACCATACCTCTGGATAGCTTTACCACAGAATTTAAAATTTTTGTTTTCCAGCATTGTTTCTACGGGAAGTCCCCATTACAATTTTCATGAGAAAGGTTCAGGGATCATAATCGGGGGCATCCCCCCTTCCCTGGATAGACCCTATTATCTCTGAGTCCCCGGGGGACAAATTAAATTTTGCCACGACGAGTCGCAATTCGATGTGCAAAAACATAGTTTCCTTTCTTTCTGTTGTTTTCATTATAAAAAAACAACAAAAGCAGAAACGTTCGTAAAGTTGGGATCCCCTTTTAATGCAATTTGGACTCGGGGGATTTAAAGCCCATTTGAAATGAATATAACTTAAAGATTTGTCTTTTTTTAATAACTAAGGTAAATAGTATAAGGGGGTAAGGGTAAAGGTTGATGGCGCTATGATGTGAGTGTTGGTGGATCATGGTTCCATTTCCCAATCAGGTGGGGGTTGTGGACTAGGGTTTCGAACCGAAAAGACAGAAGGGGGGTTGGAAAACCATGATTTAATCAATACATGTGAGGGTTGGTGACCGCCTTAGTTTTTCAAACGACCTTTTGTTTACACAATTATTAAACAATTGGTGATGTGGGCAGCAGCCAAGGCGTGCGGGGAGCTCAGCCCTATGAAGAAGGCCTCCCCCAAAAGCACCCTCTTAAATTTAAAACCCCGGCTCCCCTACAACCCAACCACGGACTTGTTTATACACCGGTTTATTTACGATCTCAATTAATGTTGCTAAGATTCACTTTCACAGGGCTCGTTCGGCGTAAGTTGTCAGGGCCCTAAAAACCCCAAAACAACATGATCCATCTTAAAATATTTTCCCGGTAGATACAACTTTAGAAATTTTTCAATCTTAATTTTGAGCTGATATTTTATTTATTATAAAATGGAGATTTGTGCCAAATTTTTAATGCTATTATTCTGGTACCCCTTAGTTATGATTATAAAAATAATAATATTATTACTATTATTAAAGGGAAACGCACGATAATTTTTATTCAAAACTCTACACAAGCAAAAAATTTTTTACAATAAAAAAATTTTTTGAGCTTGTTTTTTGCTTACATTGGGGGTCGACCATTCCCCGACCGTACCAAAAAACGTCTTGACTCACCCGTACAGGTACTGTGACCGGGGACTGGAGATGGGGAGGGCGGGGATCCAGCGGCGAGGCATGTTTGGAAACCACCCACCTTAACTTACAAAAATGGCAAGAGTACAAGAGTGGGGTTTTGGCGGGCATTATGCGAGAGTTCTGGTGGGGAACGACAAATCCACAGGTGAGCCGAATTACTGGGCCCGGAATAAAACTCAGCCCGTAGCCCATGGAAAAAAAAATGCCATAGGTTCGTTGGGTCTTATTTTAAAACCCTTTTTTCGCACACAAAGAAAAATTCTTATTATGCACAAATAACCGTACACAGGAGAGAGGGAAAAATTAGACGACGTTTCGGCCCCACTTGGACCCTTTACTGTTAGGTAAGACACAAAAACTATGCAAAACAAGGGGATCTTGGTACGACCTACAATCAACTTTTGACAACCCTTTCTAGTGAGAACGGCCTGTTTGAGAGGGACCCGCCTCCCAACATTGAGTTTTAAATAACAAAAAGGCACAATACCCTGACTGGAACGATACTATACCATACTATACCCCCCCTCTTCCTGCCCATATATAGCCGTCCTGCCCCCTCTGTTTTGTGTGACTTTGTCAAAGGTCCAAGTGGACCGAAACGTCGTGTAAGCTTCTGTTTTTATTGCGGGTTTTTGTGTATTGAGTTTTACCCTTTCCCTTTTGACCTAGTCTCACCTCTTGGGGTATTAACGCCGGATCCTGTCTTCATCTCGAAATAAAGATACCTAACTGTTGATTGGTCTTACCTAACAAACCCGTCGGTATTTTATACCCTTTTTAAAAGTTCACCATTTACTTGTAAATGGTCCCAAATCGGGCCGAAAATTGTCGAAGCTCCTCTCTGTTTTACGAGTTATTTGTGTATTGTTCCAGTCCGGGATTGTGCCTTTTTGTTCTGAAAAATTCTAAAAAAACAAAAAAATACCAAATAAAATCCTTCAATGGAGGTAATTAGATTGGGCTTAGGAAGGGGGGCTCGGTTCCTTGGTCAAGAGGCAGCGCAGTGTAATTGTAAGTTTAAAACATTAATCACTTCATCAAACCGCATGGTCAAATACAGAGGCTTACAATGGAAAAAAAAAAAGTGTATCTTATGTCTAAATCTACATTTTTAAGAGTTAAAAACAACACGATAGAATTTGGTAGCTAAATCTTGTCCTAAGATGATATACAATCTACAATAGCCATTTGTTGCCTAAAACTATGTCCTAAAGGGGAAATTTCAATACGATACAATAGCCTATTTGTTTGCCTAAATCTATGTCTCTAAGAGTGATATACAATACGATACAATAGCCTATTTGTATGCCTAAATCTATGTCTCTAAAATAATATACAATACGATACAATAGCCTATTTGTTTGCCTAAATCTAGTCTTAAGAGTTTAATAAATACGTACAATGCCATTTGTATGCCTAAAACTATGCCAAGGAATAAAAAAACGATACAATGCCCATTTGTATGCCCCAAAACTTGTCTCTAAGAGTGTATACAATACGTCAATAGCCTATTTGTTGCCTAAAATTTTGTCCTAAGAGTAATAACAAACGATACAATAGCCTATTTGTATGCAAATCTATGCTCTAAGGGGAATACAAAACGATACAATAGCCATTTGTAGCCTAAATCAGTTTTAAGAGTAATACAATACATACAATACCATTTGTATGCCTAAATCTTGTCTCAAGAGTGATTTTACAATACGATACAATGCCCTTTTGTATGCCTAAAACTATGTCTCTAAAAGGGAATATAAAACGATACAATAGCCATTTTTTGCCCCAAATCTAGTCTCTAAAAGTGATAACAATACATACAATAGCCCTTTTTTTATGCCTAAATCTAGTCTTAAGAGTAATTAAATACGATAAATAGCCTTTTTTGTTGCCCAAATTATGTCTTAGGAATATACAATACGATACAATAGCCTATTTGTTGCCCAAATCATGTCTCAAGAGTGATATACAATACGATACATAGCCTTTTGTATCCTAAAAACTTTTCTCTAAGATGATATAAATCGATACATACCTATTTGTATCCAAATCTAATTTTCTAAAAATGATATACAATACATACAATAGCCTATTTGTATGCCTAAATCTATGTCTCTAAGAGAATATACAATACGATACAATAGCCTATTTGTATGCCTAAATCTATGTCTCTAAGAGTAATATACAATACGATACAATAGCCTATTTGTATGCCTAAATCTATGTCTCTAAGAATTTACAATACGATACAATGCAAATTTTTAGCCTAAATCAGTCTCTAAGAGTGATATACAATACGATACAATAGCCTATTTGTAGCCTAAATTATGTCTCTATAATGTATACAAAACGTCAATACCATTTTTATGCCTAAAAACTATGTTTAAGAGTGATATCAATACATCAATAGCTATTTGTATGCCTAAAATATGTCTTAAGAAAGATATCAATCGAACAAAGCCTATTTTTTTGCCTAAACTGTCTCTAAAGTGAATAAATAGATACAATTGCCCCATTTGTATGCCTAAATCTATGTCTTAAAAGTGACATCAATACTACAATAGCTATTTGTATGCCCCAAAATTGTTTTAAAAAGTGATATACAAAACGTTTCAAAAGCCTTTTGTATGCCTAAAAACTATGTCTCAAGGTGATATACAATACGATAAATAGCCCATTTTTAGTCAAATCTATGTCCTAAGAGTGATATACAATACGAACAAAAGCCATTTGTATGCTAAATCTTTCTCTAAAAGTGTATACAATACATACAATCCCATTTGTATACCTAAATATACTTATCTTAAGAGTGGGATAGCATTAAAAGTTAGTAAATCAAGGTTGGGAACGTTTGGGATGTCAAAGAACCAGCGGGGTAGCGTCGCAATGTATTTTTATTACCCATCGTACCCCAAATGTGAATATGTGTTGGTACCACAATGTGGTTTTGTTGGCGGCTGGGGCGCGACCCAGAAGTCCCGTTCGACCTGTGGGCTTCGAGGGCAAAAAACGCTTTGGAGTACCTCAACTTTCCGGGGGGTGATTCAGTTATTAAATAGGAATTTAGTAACCCTACTGAAGGGGACCTCAGCTTCAGGTGGGGGACCCCATTTTTGGTGGGTGACCCAATTTAGGTGGGTGACCTCAGCTTCATGGGTGCCCCAGCTTCAGGTGGGTGACCTCAGCTTCGGTGGGATCCCCAGTTCAGGTGGGTATCCCCCAGCTTGGTGGGTGACGTCACTTTTGGGGGGGACCCCAGTTCAGGTGGGTGACCCCGCTTCAGGGGGGTGACCCCAGCTAGGTGGGGGACCTCAACTTAGGTAGGGGACCCCGGCTTACGTGGGTGCCCCCCTTCACGTGGGTGCCCAGCTTCACGTGGGTTTTCCCCAGCTTCAGGGGGGTGACGTCAGCTTCAGGTGGGTGACCCAGTTAAGGTGGATGACCTCAGCTTTGGTGGGGGACATCGGCTTAGGGGGGGGACCTCGGCTTCAGGGGGATCCCCCAGTTCAGGGGGGTGACATCAGTTCAGGTGGGTGACCTCAGTTAAGGTGGATGACCCCGCTTTTGGTGGGTGACCCGCTTCAGGGGGGTGACCCCAGCTTGGGGGGTGCCTCGGCTTTTAGGGGGGTACCTCAGTTCGGTGGGTGACCCAGCTTAAGGGGGTATCCTCAGCTTCAGGTGGGTGCCTACTTCAGGTGGGTGACCTCAGCTTCAGGGGAGTGACCTCACTTCAAAAAGGGGGGTCTCACTTCAGGTGAGTGACCTCGCTTCAGGTGAGTGACCTCGCTTCAAATGGTGGTTCAGCTTCAGGTGGGTGACCCCTTCAGGGGGGTGACCTCGTTAAAGGGGGGTATCCTAGCTTCGGTGGGTGACCTCACTTCGGTGGGTATCCCCGCTTTAGGTGGGGGACCTCAGCTTCAGGTGGGTGACCTCGTTAAGGTGGTGCCTCAGTTTAGGTGGGGTGCCTGGGTTCAGGGGGGGTGACCCACTTCCGGTGGGTGGCCCCGGCTTCAGGTGGGTATCCTCAGTTAGGGTTTGGGGACCTCAGTTAAGGTGATTTCCTCAGCTTCAGGGGGTTGGGACCTCAGTTAGGTTGGGTATCACAGCTTCAGGTGGGTGACCTCAGCTTCAGGTAGTGACCTCAGCTTCAAATGGGTGATCTCAGCTTCAGGTGGGTGACCTCAGTTAGGCGGATATCATCAGCTTTAGGTGGGTGACCTCAGCTTCGGTGAGTGACCCCCTTCAAATGGGTGATCTCAGCTTCAGGTGGGTGACCTAGCTTAGGTGGGTATCCCCATTCAGGTGAGTGACCCGCTTCGTTTTGACCTCAACTTAGGGGAGTGACCTCCCTTCAAAAGGGGGATTTCCCCGCTTTAGGTGGGGATCCTCAGCTTTAGGGATGACCTCAGCTTCAGGGGATGACCTCATTCAAATGGGTGATCTCGTTCAGGTGGGTGACCTCGCTTCAGGTGGGTGGGCCCGCTTAAGGTGGGTATCCCCAGCTTCAGGGGGTAAACCTCAGCTTCGGTGGGGGACCTCAGCTTTAGGTGGGTGAACCCCAGCTTCGTTGGTGACCTCAGCTTCAGGGGGGGACCCCAGCTTTTAGGTGGGGGGACCCCAGCTTCAAGTGGGTACCCCGGCCCTTTAGGGACAAAACCCACTGACACTCACCATATTTGTATAATGAGTGTCAAACCCCCGATATAATTTTATATTTATTATATATATTTATATATATATATTTATATATATATTTATATAATTATAAATATTAAATAAATAAAAAACAAATATTTTTTAGTATATTGCTGTACCAAACATAACAATGTTTCAGGTATGTACTTGATAAATAAACCTCACCCTTTTAGTGTATGAACCCCCAGAGATCATCTCATCTCTGTATGTAAGAGGTGAAGGAATGTTTCTTTCCCCTCTTTATTTTCCCCTTTGGGGTAGACCTCATTAAAGATGAATATTGAATGCCACTCGCTGGAAAAAAACCTCTCAAAATGTCGTAGCTTTAAAAGGGTATTTACAAAAACCTCATTTTTGTACCCAAGTCTCTCAGAGCTCGGCTGATAATTTTCAAAACTTTTTATGTTTACATCCCGTGGGGAATGTGACAGTCTTTCCTGTGGTGGAATGTGACAGTCTTTTCCTGTAGTGGAAAGTGACGCTTATCCGTGGGGGAATGAACAGTCTTATCCTGTGGTGGAATATGACAATTCTTTAGTGATGTAAATTTTAGTTATCCTTGGCGGAAAGACAGTCTCCCCTGTGGTAAAATGACGTTAGTCCCCCTCTTGGATGGAAAATGACAGGGAAACCCATCCTGTGTGGAAATGACAGTGGAAAACCCATCCTGTGATGGAAAAGACAGTGGAAACCCTCCTGTGTGGAATATGAAGTGGAAACCCCTCCCGGGGAATATGACATGGGGAACCCCTCCTGTGAGGGGAAAATGACAGTGGAAACCATCCTGTGATGGAATTGACGTGGAAACCCCCTTGTGGAAATGACTGGAAACCCATCCTGTGATGGAATATGAAGTGGAAACCCCTCCTTGATGGGAAAATTTACAGTGGAAACCCATCCTGTGATGGAATTGACGTGGAAACCCTCCGTGTGGAATATGACATGGAAACCATCCTGTGTGGAAGACAGTGGAAACCCCCCCCTGTGATGGAATATGACATGGAAACCCCTCCCCGTGATGGAATATTACAGTGGGAAACCCTCCGTGATGGAAAAATGACAGTGAAAAAACCATCCGTGACGGAATATGACAGTGGAACCCCCCTGCGATGGGAAAATACTAGAAACCCATCCCGTGATGGAATATGACAGTGGAAACCCATCCTGGATGGAAATGAAGTGGAAAAACCCCTCCGTGATGGAATATTTAAAGTGGAAACCCCCCTTATGGAAAAGACAGTGGAAACCCATCCGTGATGGAATATGACGGGGAAAAAAACCCCTCCTTGATGGAATATGACATAGAAACCATCCTGTGAGGAAAATGACTGGGAAACCCCCCCTGTGATAGAATTGACAGTTAAACCATCCTGTGAGGAATTGACAGTGGACCTCCTGTGAGGGAAAATGACAGTGGAAACCCCCTCCTATATGGAAAATAAAAGTAGAAACCCCCCTTGATGGAAATTTTAAGGTTAAACCCCTCTGGATGGAATAGAAGTGGAAACCCCTCCCGTGATGGAATATGAAAAATGGAAACCATCTTGAGGAATATGACAGTGGTAACCCCTCCCGTGATGGAAAATGATAGTCCCCTCCGTGATGGAAAATGATAGTCCATCCCCGTGATGGAAATATGACAGGTTTTAAAAAACCCTCCCTTTATGGAATATGACAGGGGAAAAACCCCTCTTTGATGGATATAAAGAGGAACATAGCAAAATTTCGTTCTCTCTATGTAACCCCCCTACCAAGGGGGGAAAAAGATGGGAAACACTGACTGGTGTACCCCCCAAAGAAACCCTGTTATAAAAGGGGAACGAACCCTTGATTATCCAGTTTTGCTAAAAAGAAAATAAGAATAATAATTTCCTTTGCCCGGCCTTCCACAGTATTTTGGGCGAGGCGACAACTTCGTCTGAGTGTTTTTTGGTTTTCCCGGGAACCCCCCGACAGCTTTCAGCCACAACGGGTTTCCCCTTCTCCCCCTACGATGGGCAAAACGAGGTCCTGGTGCGTCCCCGGCCCCCGGGTTATGGGGGGGGTGGTGGGTTTTAAGGTATGTTGCCCAGGTTTTGTGGGTTTTTGGGAGGCCTGCCCAAAGGGTTTTGGGGGTTCAGTGGTTTAGAAAGACGGTAAGCAAATAGGACAATTTTCTAGTAAACGTTTCGGGCTTGGGGCCTTGACCACTTTAATTTTTTAAACAATTTTGGGATTTATTAAAATTTTTTTTTCCCCGGTAGGTTCTACTTAGGTTTATGGTGTCCCTGGCTGGGTTTGGGAACCTCTGCCTCACACACTGAGGTCGTGGGGTTTTATCCCCGGCAGGGGGAAACATCGGGATGTTTCCTTACACTATTGTCCCCGTTCAACTGCAAGTTGAAAAGCAAAGTCACAGGGATGTTAAGGGAAATATTTTTTCAGTCTAGAGTTGTTAGGGAAATAGAACAAACTGGAGAGTAATGTAGTGGAGGCAATATCCATACATAGCTTTAAGAAGAGGTACGATAAAGCTCGTGGAGCAGGGAGTGGACCTAGTAGCGACCAGTGAAGAGGCGGGACCAGGAGCTGTGAACCAACCCCTGCAACCACACTTAGGTGAGCACACACACACACACACACACACACACACACACACACACACACACACACACACACACACACACACACACACATGTAGTTCCCATTTTTAAAAAAGGAGACAGAAAAGAGGCACTAAACTATAGACCTGTGTCATTGACGTGTATAGTATGCAAAATTATGGAGAAGATTATCAGGAGGAGAGTGGTGGAGCACCTGGAATGGAACAGGAGTATAAATGCCAACCAGCATGGATTCACGGAAGGCAAATCCTGTGTCACAAACCTTCTGGAGTTTTATGATAAAATAACAGAAGTAAGACACGAGAGAGAGGGGTGGGTTGATTGCATCTTCTTGGACTGCAAGAAGGCCTTTGACACAGTTCCTCACAAGAGATTAGTGCAGAAGCTAGAGCATCAGGCGCATATAACAGGAAGGGCACTGCAATGGATCAGAGAATACCTGACAGGGAGGCAACAACGAGTCATGGTACGTAATGATGTATCACAGTGGGCACCTGTGACGAGCGGGGTCCCACAGGGGTCGGCCCTTTAGGACCAGTGCTATTTTTGGTATATGTGAACGACATGACGGAAGGGTTAGACTCAGAAGTGTCCCTGTTTGCAGATGATGTGAAGTTAATGAGGAGAATTAAATCTGATGAGGACCAGGCAGGACTTCAAAGAGACCTGGACCGACTGGACACCTGGTCCAGCAAATGGCTTCTCGAATTTAATCCTGCCAAATGCAAAGTCATGAAGATAGGGGAAGGCCACAGAAGACCACAGACAGAGTATAGGCTAGGTGGCCAAAGACTACAAACCTCACTCAAGGAGAAAGATCTTGGGGTGAGTATAACACCGAGCATGTCTCCGGAAGCACACATCAATCAGATAACTGCTGCAGCATATGGGCGCCTGGCAAACCTGAGAACAGCATTCCGATACCTTAGTAAGGAATCATTCAAGACACTGTACACCGTGTATGTCAGGCCCATACTGGAGTATGCAGCACCTGTTTGGAACCCGCACTTGATAAAGCACGTCAAGAAACTAGAGAAAGTACAAAGGTTTGCGACAAGGTTAGTTCCAGAGCTAAGGGGAATGTCCTATGAAGAAAGATTAAGGGAAATCGGCCTGACGAAACTGGAGGACAGGAGGGTCAGGGGAGACATGATAACGACATATAAAATACTGCGTGGAATAGACAAGGTGGACAAAGACAGGATGTTCCAGGGAGGGGACACAGAAACAAGAGGCCACAATTGGAAGTTGAAGACACAAATGAGTCAGAGAGATAGTAGGAAGTATTTCTTCAGTCATAGAGTTGTAAGGCAGTGGAATAGCCTAGAAAATGACGTAGTGGAGGCAGGAACCATACACAGTTTTAAGACGAGGTTTGATAAAGCTCATGGAGCGGGGAGAGAGAGGGCCTAGTAGCAACCGGTGAAGAGGCGGGGCCAGGAGCTAGGACTCGACCCCTGCAACCACAAATAGGTGAGTACAAATAGGTGAGTACACACACACACACATACACACAGACATGACAGAAGGGATAAACTCAGAAGTATCCCTGTTTGCAGATGACGTGAAGTTAATGAGGAGAATTAAATCAGACGCGGACCAGACAGGTCTACAAAGAGACCTGGACAGGCTGGATGTGTGGTCCAGAAACTGGCTCCTAGAATTTAACCCCGCCAAATGCAAAGTCATGAAGATCGGAGGAGGGCAAAGAAGACTGCAGACAGAGTATAGACTAGGAGGCCAAAGGCTGCAAACCTTACTCAAGGAGAAAGACCTAGGAGTGAGTGTAATACCGAGTACATCGCCAGAAGCACACAACCAGATAACTGCTGCGGCATATGGGCGCTTGGCAAACCTGAGAATAGCGTTCCGGTACCTCAGTAAGGAATCGTTCAAGACTTTATACAATGTGTACGTCAGGCCCATACTGGAGTACGCAGCACCAGTTTGGAACCCACACCTGGTCAAACACGTCAAAAAATTAGAGAAAGTGCAAAGGTTTGCAACAAGGCTAGTTCCAGAGCTAAGGGAATGTCTATGAAGAAAGGTTAGGGAAATCGGGTCTGACGAAAAAACTGGAGGACAGAAGGGTCAGGGGAGACATGATAACGACATACAAAATACTGCGTGGAATAGACAAGGTGGACAGAGACAGGATGTTCTAGAGATGGGACACAGAAACAAGGGGACACAATTTGGAAGGCTGAAGACTCAGATGAGTCAAAGGGGATGTTAGGAAGTATTTCTTCAGTCATAGAGTAGTTAGGAAGTGGAATAGTCTGGCAAGCGATGTAGTGGAGGCAGGAACAATACATAGTTTTAAGATGAGGTATGATAAAGCTCATGGAGCAGGGGGAGAGAGGACCTAGTGGCGGTCGGTGAAGAGGCGGGGCCAGGAGCTGAGTCTCGATCCCTGCAACCACAATTAGGTGAGTACAATTAGGTGAGTACACACACACACACACACACAAACAGGTGAGTACACACAATGTTTTTCACAGTGTATTGTTCACATGCCTTTCATTTCTTTCTAACAGTTGCTTCGAGAGTAACTTGAACGGTGAATACCACACTGACCCGAAGGATAATGACTACTACCGTGGCGTCATCTGGGAGCTGTGGCTGGGTGACTACTCCCTCAAGGCGACAGAGATCAAACTACGCCCTGCCTCCCAGAGTAATGACTACCCTGCCTCACCATACCCTACACTGCCAACAGAGCCATACCCTACCCAGCAAGTGCCAGAGCTGCCACTCAGAAAACAATAGGCCTACACATTCCTACAGGAAGAGGATGGAGGAGTAGCAAAAGCCGCCTTGTACTACAAAGCCGCCTTGTACTACAAAGAATGCAGCCCGGATCAGATCCTGGGCCGGAAGTTAGTAAACTGTTGTGGGTGGCATCTTGGGGGAAGAACTTGAAGGACCTTGATGGAAATAAACCACATTGCCGAATTTTCTTTCATTATTTGCCGAGTAGGTAACAGAAGCTAAGTAAGACCTGGGTAGCTTGAAAAAGAAACTAGATAAATATATGAGTAAAAAGCAGTGCGGATCTACATTTTGAGGGCCATGCAGCACGAACTGTTATGGGGGCCCCTTCGCAACAACTTCTCATACAGTAGACCCAAAAATCTTAAACAGCATAGACCAAAGCAGCTTCTGGGGCCCCTCCGGGATTAGAGCCCCTGAAGCTATGGCTTCATTAATTTCATAGTAGATCCGTCCCTGGTGAAATGGACTGGATTTGATTAGTACCTGAGGTACTGAAGCTAATTCTAGGGAAGCTTTGGGAAAAGAGCTGCACAAATATGTGGGTGGGAATAGCTGCTTTTTACAAGGACCTGCCTAGTATGGACCAGTAGGCCTGCTGCAGTATTCCTTCATTCTTATGTTCTTATTCTGGGTTATTAACCCTCCGGGATTAAAAATCTGAACACAGTAGCAACGATAAATTCCTTGGGTAACACTGACATTGGGTTGGACGAATATTTTTATTAGTGGGTTTGGGTTTGACAAGGACCTGCCTAGCATGGGCCAGTAGGCCTGCTGCAGTGTTCCTCCTTATGTTTTTAAAGCCTCTTATAGTTTATTCAGGTTATTAACCCGACAAGGATAGTAATCGTGTATAACCATAGAAAGTCTGTCAATGTAACTTGTATCCACTGGGGTCTTTTTCGAGAGAATTCACCACTACAGAGTCTGCTAACATCCAGTTACACACTGACTGCTAGGTCAACAGAGGCAGTATTTTTGTCTCCTGTTGTACACACTCCTGTTGTCCACACACCCACTGTATACACCTGTTATACACACACCTGTTGTACACAATTGTTGCATACACACCTGTTGGTTTAGAAAAACACGTAAGCAAACACTAAGACATATTAGAAAACGTTTCGGTCCTGGGACCTTGATCAGGGTCCCAGGACCGAAGAGTTTTCTTATGTCCTAGTGTTTACTTATGTGTCTTTCTGAACCAAATTGCCGGTATTTATTACCAAGGTTTATATACCATACACATGTTATATATAATTCCCACAAAATTTAATATATAACGATATTACCCACATCCTACCTAGGACACATACACCGTGATACACAAATACATATACGTACTTGTATATTTGTTATTACGCTGACGTTTTCGGTCTGAAAATCCGTGTAGTAATAATAATTTCCAGTTTGTTTATATTCTTGTATAGTAGCTACCCCATAAATGGTATGACATACATGGTTCTGTACTCGTAAATTGTTTTTTAATGCCCTCTCGCCTATTGTTTATGTTGGGTTTAAGGGCGCCATCGGTCTGCGGAGCCGGTAATTTTCTCGTGTCCGCGGCCCGTCTAGGGGTCTGAGGCCCATTTATGTGCTTCATGACCCAGCTTGGGGTCCGCGGCCCATCTTGGGGTCCGCGACCCATCTAGGGGTTCACGACACATGTAGGTAGTCCACGACCCATCTAGACGGGATTCAAGGCCCATCAAGGGGTTCTTGACCCATCTATAGGGGTCCCCGCCCATCTAGGGGTCCTCGACTCATCTAGGGAGTAACGACCCATCTAATGGGATCATCGACCGACCTATCATGGGGGTTCACGGCCCACCTAGGGGGTCCACGGCCCATCTAGGGGGAGTTCACGATCCATCTAGGGGTCCGCGACCCACAGCTTGAGAACCAAGGTATGTAACCCTTCAAGATGAATACTGTGATGAATATTTTTGGAATTGGGAAGCGATCGGCTTTGAGTAGCTTAGACTCCTCGGATCAAGACCCCCTTTTAGGATGCAGTTCCAACACTTATACTAATCTACTCATCACTAATTACAATAATAATTATTATTATCACACTACGTATCGAGTAATTTTTTTAAATATAAATAAATGTATTTAAATGTATATTTTATTATTAAAAATAAAATATAAACTTAGGGTTGTCAATTATGATTTATTTTTATTTTAATAAAAATTACGTGTCCATTATACATCGATTTATTAATAACATCTGTAAATTTTGTCATAATTTTTTTTCGTATTTTGTATTTTCCATAATGTGACGGCTGTCATTCACAATGTATATATATATATATATATATATATTATATATATATATATATATATATATATATATATATATATATATATATATATATATATATATATATATATATATATACATATATATATATATAAATATATATATATATATGTATATAAGTAGGTGTGATTTCTACAGAGCGGTCTCTTCTACAGACGTCTCTTCTACAGAGCGGTCTCCTCCCGAAAAGGCCTTCTACAGAGCAGTCTCTTCTACAGAGCAGTCTCTTCTACAGAGCAGTCTCTTCTACAGAGCAGTCTCTTCTACAGAGCGGTCTCTTCTACAGAGCAGTCTCTTCTACAGAGCGGTCTCTTCTACAGAGCGGTCTCTTCTACAGAGCAGTCTTTCTACAGAGCGGTCTCTTCTACAGAGCGGTCTCTTCTACAGAGCAGTCTCTTCTACAGAGCAGTCTCTTCTACAGAGCAGTCTCTTCTACAGAGCGGTCTCTTCTACAGAGCAATCTCTTCTACAGAGCGGTCTCTTCTACAGAGCAGTCTTTCTACAGAGCAGTCTCTTCTACAGAGCAGTCTTTCTACAGAGCGGTCTCTTCTACAGAGCAGTCTCTTCTACAGAGCAGTCTCTTCTACAGAGTGGTCTCTTCTACAGAGCAGCCTTTCTACACGAGCGTCTCTTTACAGAGCGGCCTTCTACAGAGCAGTCCTCTACAGAGCCAGTCTTCTACAGAGCGTCTCTTCAGAGCGGTCTCTTCTACAGAGCAGTCTCTCCTACAGGGCGGTCTCTTCTACAGGGCGGTCTCTTCTACAGAGCGGTCTCTTCTACAGAGCAGTCTCTTCTACAGGGCGGTCTCTTCTACAGAGCGGTCTCTTCTACAGAGCGGTCTCTTTACAGAAACGGTCTCTTTCTAGAAGCGTTCTTTACAGAGCGGTCTCCCACATACGGTCTCCTCT
>NC_069459.1:8758029-8800490 GCF_026875155.1 Cherax quadricarinatus | reverse complement strand
CGGGTCTCACAGAACTAACAATAATGAGACAAGAGACGGTCTTCCAACAAAGGCCTATAAGGGAGATTTAGGCACTTTGTCTGGAATACGTCCAACCACCCAGCGAGTCTAGACCAGACTGAATACTTCAGGCGAGGTGAGGACACCCCCCCTCGATCACGTGATAGCTCCGTGGACAGCTGCAGCTCAGAAACAGAAGCCGGCAGTCTAACGAGCCACAAGCGATAATTACAGTAGTTAGGCAATCAAGACTTGAACTGAGCACATATGTTAGCTTCCTTTGGTTAGGTAGGATGTAAGTCAAATAACAATATAAAGCAATACATTTATGATTTAGCTATTATCGCAAATATAAGCAATATAAAATTATATGAAAAGGTAATACACATGTAATATATATACATACATTGCAACCCATTCAGGGGTTGCAACACAATGTTTTTGAAATTTTGTAGTTTCCAGTGTTATGTTCTATAGTGTCGGTGACGGCGATTAGTGAGGCTTTTAGGCACCGTCGGCGTCTGAGGTCTGGTTCGGTGAAAACGAGTTGTGCCTCATTCCAGTTCATCAAATGCCCCGTGGAGTCTCTGTGGAGGACACAGGCGTACCTTACATCGTCTCTGTTAGAGGCATTTCGATGCTCATTCAGGGGGACTGCAAGATCTCTGCCTGTCTCGCCTACATATTTCTTGGGACACAACCCACAGGGGATAGTGTAGACGCCTGCTGTAGAAGTTAGAGGTGTGGGGCTGCGTTTCGTAGTGAGGTCTTTGACATTCCTCAGGTCACGTGCGTCACACCTCACTCTCCGCCTATATATATAATGTCTTTCTACCTCTTTATGCTACAAATAGGCAGACCGGCCGAGTAGTACATAGTACACACACTCACACACTCAGTTCACGGAGTTCACTACCTTATCACAAGATAAGCGCATGGTTTATTCCGAAAAGAAGAGGCCACGATGCTCCATGAACACGACGGAGGACTCGGATTTGGAAATGTGGGGCGCAATTCTAGCGAAGAAGTTGCGAGAGGAAGAGGAAGATCCTGCTCGCATTGTAGCAGATCTGACAGTTCCAACCATGGAGCCAGCGACAATGGAAACAGGGGAGGAAATAAACACCCCAACCCCCGAAAACCAAGAGGGATGGAACACTGTGGACAACAAGAAGAAGCGCCGTCCGTCCAAGGAGCAGGCAAACCAGCTCAACCGACCTGGCAAATTCAAGGTGAAGTCTTATGGGGACCACAGAACCCACTATGGCGTTGTTTCATACCTGGAATCACGACACAACCTGAAGTTCAAGATATGGTTCAACTTGAGGGAGAGAACCAATATTGACTCCTCTCAACAAGGAAATGTATACCACCTTGAAAAGAGTCATGGAGACAGATCGCTCATTCACCCTGGAGGAACTGGACTCTCGGCAGAAAAGCACCAAGGGTGTAGTGATGCGATACCCGCTGATGATGCCCATCGAGGCAGTAGCAGCTCACCCCAGTGTGGTGTCAGCTCAACGTCTCAAGGCAAAGACGGCAGGCAACGCACCAACCCGACAGGTCCTCATTCAGCATGTAGAACCACTGCCATCCCAGCTGGACCTCGGTTCTTGGGGCAAGTACGATATGAGGACCTTCACAGCAGAACCAGTTCGCTGTTTCAAGTGTCAGCGTTATGGACACCTGGGTGCACTCTGTCCGAACAGAGTAATCTGCGGTGTCTGCAGCCAGCACCACCCTACCGAGGAATGCATCACCAAGCTGAAAAATGCATCGCCACCCACTCCACAATGCCCGAACTGCAGGCAGAAACATCATGCCTGGAATCCTCGATGCCCCGAGAGGCTCGCCAGAATTCAAGGAGTCTGGAAGACGCCAAGAACTCGGCAACAGACTACGATGGATCATCACTCTCAGCAGACGATGGGTGCAGAGAACGCTGCCATACCGCAGATCTCTCAGCAGCTAACCCAAGTCAATGCCCAGGAATTCCCAACCCTCGAAGTCTCAACCAGGCGTCAAGGTCAAGAACTTCCTGCACCACTACCTCAACGAAGAAACAGAAACAAGAGGAACAGGAGGCGTCAACAGGGTGCATCTGGTCAATGCGATCAGCAGGTGGCACTAAACGAGCCCCCACCGGCCATAGCACAACAATGCAGGCACTCCTTACCCGGCACAGGTGCTTTGCAGACTCAACTGGCACCTCACCAGCAGATCCCGGCTACCCAAAAGCAACAGACCACGGTGCATACAATAAAGAAATCCAACCCTCAGCAGTCCCTACAGACCACAACAGCCCAGATAATATCCACTGTTTCGAACCCAACCCCAAATCAGGCTCTCACCAGGGAGGATCTCGTAGCACTCATCAAGGTGTTCACAGATCTTATTTGCAACACAATCAACTCCACGGAACAACAGAGCACATTCCGGCAGATGGTCAATACGCTCCTGAGAGTGTGCTTGCTGACCGAGGAGGAGACAGTGGATGCCATGAATTTGCAGGTTCTCAGAGCGGGCAGGACTCAGTCTCCAGCTCAGGAAACAACAGCGACGGAATAACCTCGGTACCAAATCACACCCTCAAGGTTCTACAATGGAACATTCAGGGCCTAAGGAGCAAACAGCACCTCTTGCTGGAGGCAGTAATTCGGGATCGGGTTGACATCGTCTTGCTACAAGAAACTCTGACTGTCCCGACTATGTGCCCAAGACTACCCGGTTTTGCTGGGTATTTTCGGCACATGGACTCGGGCGTTTACTGCAGAGGCACAGCTATATTTATATCCAATACAATACCTCACGAGGTTATAGCCAACCCTTTGGACTGTGGGGAGGATGTCGAGGTACAGGCCATCCTTGTGCACATACCCAAGACACACCCTCGACATTGCAGAGCTCCTCGCACTAGCACGCACTGAGTGTATTATTGTTGGTGGAGATTTCAACGCACATCACCCAATGCTGCACACTCACTCAGCAACCAATGCTGCTGGCAGACACATAGCAATGCTCCTACACGATATTCCAGAGGTAAAGTTGCTAAACAATGGAGACCCCACACACCTGTTGGGTGGCTGCCTCGACCTTACCTTTGGGTCAAGACAACTCGCAGCAGGAGCCACATGGGAAACTCATCCTCACCTTGTCAGTGACCACTTTGCAGTGATCACCACCTTCAACATCAACAGGCCTCCCATAGTTGTGCTGCCTCCTAGATGGGACGTAAAGAGGGCCAAATGGAAGGTGTTCCAGGATTATCTTCATGACTGGTGGTCCACATACTCTCTATCTGAAGACTGTGATACGGCTGAACAGGAGCTAATCACTGTTCTCATCCAGGTAGCAGAGTGAGCAATTCCAAAGAAGTCCGCAGGACGCACTCACAAAAGAGACTGGTGGTTCTACAACGACGAGGTGCGGGAGCAGAACCACCGCATCAACTCTTTTAGGAAGCTATACAGGCGTAACCTTACGGCCGAGAACAGGAATACTCTGAGAGCCATTGTGCAGCATGCCCGCAGAATCTCTCTCAGAGTAAAAACTGGAGAAATGGCTGGAGTGGTGCTCAACATTCGGGATCACACCACCTTATCTGAGATATGGGGCAAGCTCAACATAGCAACTGCAAGAGCAAGCCGAGGCCACCAGCACCCGAACCCATCCCAGGAAGCAGAGAAACTAGTGGAGCTTTTCACTTCCAGGGGAGCCTCCACTCAGCTCCCACAGGACATCCGGAATATACAGACGGATCTTCTGCCACAGCACCAGCTAACGATACAAGCTGCATGTGAGTCGGAAGATGTGACTGATGTAGACCTCACAGACTTGGAACTCCGACGTGCCATTAAGAACACAGGTGACACTGCCCCGGGCATCGATGGTGTGACGTACTCCATGATTGCACGGGCTGGGCAGAGTGGATGGGAGGCCATAATAGACGTCATTAACAAGTCGTGGAGGGCCAGGACACTCCAGCAGCTTGGAAGAAAGCTACAATCGTACCAATTCCAAAGCCCAAGGACCCAGGCAGTATGAGACCCATATCGCTGACCAGCTGCTTAGCCAAGACTGCTGAGAGGATGGTGTTAAACCGCCTCCTATGGAAACTTGGACCCTCTCATCATCACATATTTGGCTTCACCAAAGGAGTGGGAACAGCAGAGTGCATAACCACTCTACTAAGCCAGATTGCTGATAGCAACAAAAAACCTAGTATCGTCGTTTACCTCGACCTTGAGAAGGCATTTGAGCTAGCCAGCCCCACAGCAATTCTGGCAATACTAGCTCGGAAGGGAATCAAAGGACGCCTCCTGGCCTGGACAGAGTCCTACCTTAGGGGCAGGCAGGCCTGTGTCAGCTTTCAGGGACACTACTCTTCCTTTAAAAAACCCTGGAAAACGGTACGCCACAAGGAGGTGTGCTCAGTCCTACCCTGTTTAACATCCTTATGCAGGAACTTGTGAGCCTTCCCTTTCATAGTGGTACACAGCTCCTGAGCTATGCTGATGATCTTGCACTAGTAGTGAATGGGAAAGGCAATTTAGAATGACAGGCTCAGAGAGCTTTGGACCTAATTACGCAGTCTTGCAAGGAACTAGGCCTCAAGATTCGGCCGAGAAATCTCTTGCAATGATGTTGAAGGGACCAGATCCTGTGAATAGATTACGTATTCAGGATATAGAACTTGAGTGGACAGGCTCCTACCTGTACTTGGGAATCTACATTGATAAAAAGCTGACCTTTCAGAAACAGGCCGAGTATGTCAGGTCACGTGCTCTACTCAGACTCAACGCCATGAGAGCCATGACGAGGCACCGTGCAGTGGCAAGCAAAGATGTACTTCGCTTGTACTATATACAAGCTATACGCTCGCTCATTGACTACGGTGCACCGGCTTTAGCTCATCTCTTCCTGCAGAGCAGGCAAAGGGTGGAGGTCGTACAAAACCAGGCGATAAGAACTATGCTTGGTGCCCCATCTGGACCAACACAGTATGTCTCAGATCTGAGGCCCGGCTTCCTTCCTTGGCTGACAGAGTAAGATACATAAACGCCTGCAAAGTGGCCACGATTCTGCACCAGCAGCAAGGTACCCCACTAAGGAGACGGATATTAACAACCCCTGTCACAAGATCCCACACTCTTCACGGACTACTCCTGGATTCGTTCGTTTTTGTGCTGCGGGCGGAAGCTGCTGCCTGTACAGCTGCTCTGTGAGAAGAGTTGTGACCTTCCTGTTCTGGGTACCATCCCACACTCCCTGGCGCCCAGATCCAGCGATGTTTTCATCATGCAGCTACCCATCTCTAAGTGTTCTCTGCAGTCAAGACACCCTCAGCAATCATGCTGAGACAAGCATGGCACTGGCAGAGGGAGGCACATGTGCAGTGTATTTTACAGATGGTTCTGTCGACCCTGACAGGAAGAGAGCAGCAGCTGGACTGTACCACAATGGTCACACACAAGGCTGACGACTCCCAGACCACTGCACGATCCTTCAAGCTGAGCTGGTGGCGATTCATCAGGCATTGTCACATGCCCTACGACATCGACTCCGACCTGTCATACATGTTGATTCCACCTCTGCAATCAATGCCCTCTCCCATCCTCAACCACAGGATAATGTTCACCTCATCACATCGATCCTGAGCATAATGACAGCCTTAGAAGTTCAGGGTAATAGATCGACATTGAACTGGATCCCCAGCCATGCTGGCATCCGGGGAAATGAGGCGGCAGATGATGCAGCCAAGGCAGCAACAGACTATCCACATGTTGGGATTACTGTCCTAATCAGCCTACGACAGACCAAACTGGTGGCTGCCAGAGCCACGAAACTTATGGGGGAGGTCTTAGGTGATACCCTGTTACAAAAAACGCGATTCCAAAAGCTTAGAGATCTCCAGTGAATACTAGAAAGGACTGCCCTTCTAGCATCCAGCCTGTTACTGGGTTTTCGTAACAAGTAGTCAGTATCCTTGTCCAATTATCCATTAGAATTCAGTATGATTCAATAGTGCTTCAGGATTACAACTGGTAGGCTACTAACTAGAGAAATTAAAATTTAATAAATTTATTAGGTCTAGAGGTATATTATCAAATTACATTAAATTAAATTAATCACAGTAATCAAAATAATATCACATCTCTAGGGTACAATATTATTGTGCTGAAAGCACATATCACATTTACAATTCTTAAGTACCGTCTGGTACATTAACATTTAATAAGATATTACAAATATGTACAAGTATGTATGTGTGTAAGTGCTCTAAGCAGTTCGCTATGTCTCACGACTCGACTAGACTTAAATAAGTGACTGACAAAGTCCTCTAATAAATTAACTTCTTGACTGACTGGCAACCAGAACAGTCTGCTTGAACAACAAAAAGAATGTTAAACCCAATAGCAATACAACAAGCAACTGTGACACAGAATCAGGAACAAGGAGATAATATAACGACACTAAGTAGGGACCATCTGCAGATCCTCCACAAAAGTTACAAAACTCCCATACTACTGAATCTAAGTTCAACATAAGAAAATCCCCGACTGTGATAATACACAGATACCAGTACAAATTAGGTCATAAGCTATAGTTCAGGACCTGAGTTGTTTAGAGTGTCTATGCGACACACAACCTCAATACAACGTCGAAAATCACTAAGTCTATACAATGTTCTGTGAACAGAGTTCTACAGAACTAACAAGAATAATGAGACAGACAATCTGTCCAACCTCCAAGAGAGTCTAGAGCAGACTGAATACTTCAGCGAGGTGAGGGACACCCCCCTCGATCACGTGATAGCTCCGTGGGTTGCTGTCACTGCCCAACAAGAAGCCGGCAGGGAAACAAGCGAAGAGCGATAATAATACAGTAGTTAGACAATCAAGACTTGAACTGAGCACATAATATGTACCTACATCCTACCTAACAACATAACTACGTCAAATATACAATATAAAACAATACATTTACGATTTAGCTATTATCGTAAATATAAGCAATATAAATTAAATGAAAAGGTAATAATTATATATATACATAATCATTGCAACCCTTTCAGGGGTTGCAACACCCCCCCAACACGACAGACGGTCGCACTAGGAGTTGCATTAATGTCTCACATTATTACTGATTACTCAGTTACATTACTAACAATATAATATAAAAAAATTAATCAGAGTCACTCTCGTGCCAAGCACCTCTACAATTTCACAGCGTCCGTCACTAGGATATGCCCCTAGTACTTGGGCAGTACACAGTATCGTATCTCTGCATACTCGTGGTTATGTACATCAGTGTAGAGACAGGATAGCGTAGATGAGCAGGGCACTATGAGGCTCGATCATAGTAGAGGAGACTGCATTCCACTCTTAAGTAGTGGTTGTGGAATGCTATGAAGTATGGACATCTGAGTATGAAACAGCTTAAGGTGTGTAGTGAAGGGGGGGGGGGGTCTGCGGCAGGACAGTGTTCCACCAAGCAGTAACATCGCCCACACGACACTACCCACTCATCACTCAGCTTGTGTCTCCTTACACACAACAATACTGTGAATATATAAATATAATAATTAGATATGAGTATATATAGTTAATATGGGCTGGAAGGATTAAGTTACTTTACTGAATTTGGCATAGCAAGTAACAAAAGGTATTTGGGCATAAAATTACGTTAATTTAATGTAACTGATAATTATTAAGGACGTGACAGAGCGTCAGCAATTACATTACAATGACCACTTATGTGTTTTATACTAATAGAATAAGGTTGGATTCTGAGGGCCCACCTCATGATCCTAGCATTCTTACTCTTTATAGTGTTTATGTAGGTGAGTGGATTGTGGTCTGAAAAAACGTTAATTTTAAATGGGGAAGTGCCCAAATACACGTCAAAATGTTCCAAGGACACCACAAGAGCTAGAGCCTCTTTCTCAATAGTGGCATAATTTTTCTGGTGTCGTTTAAGCTTAGATGAATAGTAACATATAGGATGGAGAATGTCAGTGGATGTTGACTGTTGGAGCAGCATAGCGCCCACTGCATAACCACTCGCATCTATATGTAAAAAGAAGGGAAGATTGAAATTAGGACTCTTCAACACAGGAGCAGAGGATAGCAAGCGCTTCAACCTTTCGAACGAGTCTGAACAATCTCTAGTCCAGGTGAATCTGAACTTTGCTACTAGTAAGCTCAGTGAGAGGAGCTGCAATCTGAGAAAAGTTTGGACAGAACCTGCGATAATATCCTGCCATACCCAGGAATCTCTGTACTCCCTTCCTATCCTGTGGCACTGGAAATTCAGAAATTGCACGAACCTTAGCCTCAATAGGAGCAACCTCACCTTGGCCGATACAAAAGCCTAGATAGGTAATCTTGGCTTGACCAAAACTACATTTAGCTAAGTTAACAGTGAAGTTGTAGTGCGGCAGTCTCTCAAACAAGCAACTGTGACACAGAATCAGGAACAAGGAGATAATATAACGACACTAAGTAGGGACCATCTGCAGATCCTCCACAAAAGTTACAAAACTCCCATACTACTGAATCTAAGTTCAGCATAAGAAAATCCCCGACTGTGATAATACACAGATACCAGTACAAATTAGGTCATAAGCTATAGTTCAGGACCTGAGTTGTTTAGAGTGTCTATGCGACACACAACCTCAATACAACGTCGAAAATCACTAAGTCTATACAATGTTCTGTGAACAGAGTTCTACAGAACAAGAATAATGAGACAGACAGTCTGTCCAACCTCCAAGAGAGTCTAGAGCAGACTGAATACTTCAGGCGAGGTGAGGACACCCCCCCCCTCGATCACGTGATAGCTCCGTGGGTTGCTGTCGCTGCCCAACAAGAAGCCGGCAGGGAAACAAGCGAAGAGCGATAATTACAGTAGTTAGACAATCAAGACTTGAACTGAGCACATAATATGTTACATCCTACCTAACAACATAACTACGTCAAATAACAATATAAAGCAATACATTTACGATTTAGCTATTATCGCAAATATAAGCAATATAAAATTAAATGAAAAGGTAATAATTATATATATATACATAATAATCATTGCAACCCACTCAGGGGTTGCAACATACCCCATCTCAACAGTGGTACCGAGCAGCGACTCAGGGAGAACCCCCTCCATATGATAGAAGCTGGTCCAGAGCGCAGTGTACCGCCATCCATCGGCTTCGTTTGGGCTTTCCCACAGCCAAGATGATGGTAGACAAGGCTGAGGAGTAGATGTGCCAGTACTGTCAGCACGTTGTCCAGTGGCCCCTAACACACTATCTTCTAGAGTGCGAAGCTACTGAGACACTCCGCAGGCAACTAGGGGTGATATTCCCTCCCGAAGAGGACCCAGAGATGACTGCAGCCACACTAGTGTACCATGGGGTCAACGAACCAGACAAGCTGTTACCTGTGATAATGACATATCCTCCTCCTCGCTAGTGTCCATAGTTACATATGGTGTCGCTTATGAGATGCACCAGTTGAACTGACCAGAGGGGTGCTTCAGCGGCATGCGTCGCATCATTGTGGAAATCTTTCTCCATCGGGAGCCAGAGACGGGTCATCGCAAGATTGGGACCCGTGCCAGGACTATGGTCTTGGCGAACATTATACATACATACTTCAACTCCATATTGTTTCAGACTACGGAACAATGCTCTTCTCCAGATTGAGGGACTGACCACCTCAAAACTTTAAGGGTGATGGACTGATTACATCGTCTTCAAGTCTCTTCTGCTTCTATCAACTTTTCTGTACTCGACTGAAGAAGCCTACTGTGTAGGCGAAACGTTTCGAAATTAAGATACCTAACTGTTGCATATGTGTCTTACCTAACACCCTGGAAAACAACTCATCGGGTCGCGGGGACTTATTTTGTTTCAGTTTGTCTATCTGTTTAATAACCATGTCCCTCGTGACAGTAATATTAGTTAACTTAAATTCATCAGGAACTAAATAATTGTTAATTACTGGAATCTCATTTACATTTTCCTGTGTAAAAACTGACAAAAAATAGTCATTAAATAAGGAACTCATTTCCAGTTCATTATCCGTCAGCTGTCCATTCCCAATTTTCAGAGGTCCTACTTTTTCCTTCACCTTCGTCCTATACACTTGAAAGAACCCCTTTGGATTAGTCTTTGATTCATTACCAACTCTAATTTCATAGTCACGTTTAGCCTTTCTAATCCCCTTTTTTACTTCTCTTTTAAGCTGAACATATTGGTCAGTAAGGTTAACCTCTCCTCTTCTCATGCGCCTATAAATTTCCCTTTTCTCCCCTAATAGATGCTTTAGCCTCCTGTTAACCCATTTAGGATCGTTATTATTAGGCCTAATTTCTCTCTGGGGAATGTATATACTCTGGGCACTGTGTACATTATTAAGAAAACAATCATAAAAGCAGATCCCTTCATATTCATAAGTATGATTATCGTCAATAAAATCATTAGCTAGATAACCCCAATCAAGATTAGACAGATGTTCCCTAAGTCCATTATAATCAGCAGAACGAAAATCAGGGATTTTTACTGTATTATCATTATTCTTGCATTCCCAATTAATGCTAAAAGTGATGGATTTGTGATCACTTGCGCCAAGCTCTTCAGTGATCTCCAGATTATTCACGAGTGTTTCCTTATTTGACAAGACTAGGTCTAGCAAATTATTACACCTGGTAGGCTCATTTACGCTCTGTTTCAGAAAACAGTCCTGAACTCTTTCCATAAAGTCACTGGACTCTAGATTACCTGTCAAAGAATTCCAGTCAATTTGACTAAAGTTAAAGTCCCCTACAAATGACTATGTTACTGTGTCCAGAAGCCCTAACAATTTCGTCCCAAAGAAGTCTCCCTCTATCGTGATCCAAGCCTGAAGGTCGGTATATTACACCTAGAATTAGTTTTTCTTGACCCTCCACGAACTCTACCTAAACAGACTCTGTTACTGCTCCATCTATTTTATACCTGTTTTTATGCAACAATTAATATTTTCTCGAACATACAATGCAACTCCTTCCCCCTTCCCATTACATCTATCCACAATGAACAACTTAAAATCCCTGAATATTACACTCAGCAGTCATATTCCGACTCTTTAAATCATACCACGTTTCAGTTAATGCAATGATATCAAAGTTCCCAGCACATGCTACCAAACGTAAGTTCATTAATTTTATTTCTTGCACTTCGACTGTTAGCATAAAATACCATCATATGTTTTTTTTCTGCACATTTTTCCTATTCATCTTTGTTTTTACACAATTTCTGAATTATCATTACCCAGAGTTACTCCATGACAGTTACTATTAAGATTCTTAATATCAGAGCATAAGTCAATATATCCATACTCATTATTTATCATTTCTAAACCCATACCTCTAACTAATACTAGTTTAAAGTCCTAACAACCCCCTCAACTGAGTTAGCAAGAAAACCCACACCTGCCCTGGATAAGTGAACCCCATCCCTGGCATACATGTCATTTCGGCCATAGAAGTTGTCCAGTTGTCAATGAATGGTACTGCATTATCCTTACAGTGTTTATCCAGCCAACAATTAATACCAATTGCTCTGGACAACCATTCATTACCAACACCTCTTCTTGGCAAAATGCCACATATAACAGGGCCCCCCCCCTTCTTCCTAATTATGTCTATAGCTGTCCTGAACTTTCTAACTAAATCCTCACTTCTACGCTTGCCTACATCATTGCCTCCAGCACTGAGGCAAATAATAGGATTGATCCCATTACCGTTCATGATGTTGTCAAGCCGGCTAACAATGTCCTCCATCCCAGCCCCAGGAAAACAAACTCTCTGTCTCCTACTCCTGTCCTTCAAGTAGAATGCCCTATCCATGTATCTAACCTGGCTATCCCCAACAACAACAATATTCTTACCTTCCTTGTTGTCGTTCGTCGTGACGATCCCAGTAGTCGACTCGCATTCGTCGGGTAGCACCGAGAATGCGTTGGAGGTTTCCACAGGAGTTTCCACAGCAGTCTCTTTCTTCTTCATCGTTTCTGGCTTTCCATTCGTCTTCTTGATCGTCAACTTCGTCGTCCCCTGCTGTCCAGCCACTGACCACGATCCCTTCTTGACCTGAGGACTCGAAACAGGAGGACTACTACGAATCCTCTTGTTTTCCTCGGTCAATCGCCGTATCCATCTTCGCTACCCTCAGTTCTTCCTTAAGTTGCTGGTAAAGTTGCTCGATGGAGGGCATCTTGGTTCAGTCCACGGGAACACACAAGACACTTCTTCACAGAGTTAAGTACAGGTCACCACAGAGTTAAGTAACAGGTCACCATCAATGTACTTGTGAAAATAAAAATTATTATCTTATTATAGATGCCAGTTTACTATTTTTAATCTCAAAATGGTTTAGTAATGTTGTACTTTATTGCATTATTTTGCCTCGATGCGATGAGGGACTCTTGTTCCAAGGAACTGAAAATATCCCTGCCCTGGAACGTTCTCTTTTCCGTATGAGCAGAACGTTCTAGTTGAGTTATAGGTTATTACATCGATTCCGGTTAATCAGGGCCCACTTCACGTGAATAAATCCCAGTCTGTCGCAATATAGCAAAACCTGTGCAAAATAAACGGAGATGGTAAAACCGTTGCTCGCCTCGCCGAGATAGACTGCAGATTGCTCAAGTTGGGCAATACAGTTTGTCAAGGCGGATGTAGATTATCAAAGTTTGTCTGAGCTGTAAATTCCTGGCGCTAAGTATTGGGATCGTCTTCAGTAATGAGGAATCTTTCTTTATTTGGGAAAGGGGCGACGTCAGAGGGGGTAGATGAACTTTTAAACAAGCAGAGGGAGCCACACAGGAGGGCTCAACGTGCTCTCGCAAGGGTAGTTCTAATCGTAATAAAAAGGGTTGATGGATCCCAGTACTGATGTAGTCCAAGCATTCATGGAACCCAAATCAAAAGGATAGGCTACTCAAGTGTGTTCTCGGTTCCTTTAATAATGCAGGCCTACTTTTACAGTAGCTCATACTGATCTTGCAGGAGGCCTACTGAGTGTTTTATAGTTCCCCAAAAGGGACATATATATAAAAGTATCAAGAGTGTTACGTAAGAATGGAAGAACACTGCAGTAGGCCTACGGCCTATACAAAGAAAATCCTTCTCAAAATCAGCCATTCCCACCTATATACTTTATCAACCTTTTCGAAAAGACACCCAAAAAAATTTTAGCTCAGTACCTCAGGTCCCAATCATCCCTCAGCCTTTCTCACTCGCATATCTGTCTAATCTTTCTTTAAAGCTGCCCAAAGTCTTAGCTTCTGTTACTTTACTTACTAGATTGTTCCACGCATCGACAACTTTGCAGTACTTATCTATGCCCCTATCTAAATTTATCTAATTTAAATCCGATATTTCTGGTTCTTACTTGATTCGATAACCTCAGTATTTTATATACATATCGCCTATGTTTATGAACATCTTCAACTTATATACATCAGTGGTCTCCTCTCAATTTACGTCTCTCAAGTAATCTGCTAGTCTTATTGGGCCACACGGTAGGCATTCTTGTTATTGCTTCAGATTCTGCTTATCATGACTCTCAATCTTTCTACTGTCCCACATGAAATTTAAACTTTACATCACCTAGTTTATAAAATATGAGGGTTATTTTCTTTCCCAAGGACTTGGGCATATTGAATTACATCTGCCCACTTTTCAGACTGACAAATTTCTTCAAATCCTCTTGAAGTTCAATGGAATCCTCCAGGCTTCAAACAAATAATGTAAGCAATTGTGTGTACTTATCAGGAGAAAATCGGTTGTGTTGCCCTGTTTATCAATTCCTTTCTAGTGGATCCTGGTACAATTGTGGCTCCTAGACACTTTCCTTGATGCTACCAGCAGCTAAGTACATGTATATCGAAGGAGAAATTTTCATGGGGTTTGCTCACTTTAGTCGGAAATCACTAAAACAAAATTTTTGCCCTAGTTTTAGACTCTAGGAACTAAGAAGGAATCATCTAGACGAGGAAGAAGGGGAAAAAGAACACTACATAGAACTATGAAGTAATTATTTTTTGTGCAAGAAAAACTTCTAGCAGTTTAACACTAGAAAGAAAGCAGAGCATATCCGGGGATGGGAGAACGAAGGAGATCTTGAAGGTAGAAATAGTGGTAGATGTAGTGAAGGAAAAAGTAGATGTAGTTGTGCGATACTCCCTTCCCTCTGGCTCACGAAATCGTAATGACACGATTGTAAACAAACCATACCACGGGTGGGGTTTGAACCCGCGGTCAGAGAGTCTCAAAACTCCAGACCGTCGCGTTAGCCACTGGACCAGATAGCTTCGATAAGATTCAGCTGGCTCCGTTATGTAGAATGTTCTAAACTTCAGAACACCCGTGACTTAACCTAATTCCTCTTTTTCTTTCTTCTCCCTCTATCCTTTTTCTCCTTTGGGTTATCTTTCTTCTGCCTTGGGTTTTGTTCCTTCATTATTTATTTATCTATTTTCCCCCTCTCTGTGTTCTTGCTCTTACCCTTTGTGAGCACCTAGCTCCCTTGTGGGTACCTAGCTCCCTTGTGGGCACCTAGCTCCCTTGTGGGTACCTAGCTCCCTTATGGGGACCTAGCTCCCTTATGGGGACCTAGCTCCCTTATGGGGACCTAGCTCCCTTGTGGGCACCTAGCTCCCTTGTGGGCACCTAGCTCCCTTGTGGGAACCTAGCTCCCTTGTGGGAACCTAGCTCCCTTGCAGTTCTCCTCTTCCTTAGCAGTTGACTGGCTCCTCCTCCTCCTTACTACCTTCCCCACTACTACTACCTTCTACCTCCACTACTACTACTACTTCCTGCCTATATTTACCCCCTCCTCTCCTTTTCGTTAATGTGACTTTGTAAATGGTCCAAGTCGGACCGAAACGTCGTCGTAAGCTCCTCTTCCCTATATTCGGGCTATTTGTATATTGTGTATGTGGAAAATATCTTTGATCTTTGGCTCCATGACCAAGTCTCTTCCAACCATTTCTCGACGCACTTAATATTGTTTTTCCCATCAAATTTAAAGGTGAGTGGGAATCTAACTCTTACTTTCCTTGACGTACATGTCCATCGCTAGGCCAAATGATTTTTTTTATCACAAGTTTATACACTACTATTTTTAACATGCTCCCTTTGTCAAGAAAAGTTTTCTTATTTTTTACATTTCTCGGCGCCCTCTATATTTCTTCAGTCACAGAGTCGTCAGGAAGTGGAGTAGGCTAGCAAGTGAGGTTGTGGAGGCAGGAACCATACATAGGTTTAAGATGAGGTATGGTAAAGCTTTTGGAACAGGGAGAGAGGACCTAATAGCGCTCAGTGAATAGGCGGGGACAGAAGCTGAGTCTCGACCCATGCAGCCGAAATTAGGTGAGTACACACACACACAAACGCGACACACACATACACGGCACAAACACGACACACAAACACGACACAAACACGACGCACACAAACACCAGACACACACACACAACCACACACACACAAACACCACACACACACAAACACCACACACACACAAACACCACACACACCACACGCACAAACACCACACGCACAACAACCACACACACACGAACACCACACACACGACACCACACGCACGACACCACACGCACGACACCACACGCACGACACCTCACGCACGACACCAACACGCACGACACCACACGCACGAAACCACACGCACGACACCACACGCGCGACACCACACGCGCGACACCACACGCGCGACACCACACGCGCGACACCACACGCGCGACACCACCACGCGCGACACCACACGCGCAACACCACACGCGCAACACCACACGCGCAACACCACACGCGCAACACCACACGCACAACACCACACGCACAACACCCACACGCACAACACCACACGCACAACACCACACGCACAACACCACACGCACAACACCACACGCAACAACACCACACGCACAACACCACACACGCACAACACCACACGCACAACACCACACGCACAACACACACGCACAACACCACACGCATCACCACACGCACAACACCACTGACGCACAACACCACGCACACACAACACCACGCACACACAACACCACGCACACACAACACCACACACACACACACAACAACAGACGGCAAATGTAGTTCCCATTTTCAAAAAAGGAGACAGAAAAGAGGCACTAAACTATGACCTGTGTCATTGACGTGTATAGTATGCAAAATTATGGAGAAGATTATCAGGAGGAGAGTGGTGGAGCACCTGGAACGGAACAGGAGTATAAATGCCAACCAGCACGGATTCACGGAAGGCAAATCCTGTGTCACAAACCTTCTGGAGTTTTATGATAAAATAACAGAAGTAAGACAAGAAGAGAGAGGGGTGGGTTGATTGCATCTTCTGGACTGCAAGAAGGCCTTTGACACAGTTCCTCACAAGAGATTAGTGCAGAAGCTAGAGCATCAGGCGCATATAACAGGTAGGGCACTGCAATGGATCAGAGAATACCTGACAGGGAGGCAACAATGAGTCATGGTAACGTAATGATGTATCACAGTGGGCACCTGTGACGAGCGGGGTCCCACAGGGGTCGGTCCTAGGACCAGTGCTATTTTGGTATATGTGAACGACATGACGGAAGGGTTAGACTCAGAAGTGTCCCTGTTTGCAGATGATGTGAGTTAATGAGGAGAATTAAATCTGATGAGGACCAGGCAGGACTTTCAAAGAGACCTGGACAGACTGGACACCTGGTCCAGCAAATGGCTTCTCGAATTTATCCTGCCAAATGCAAAGTCATGAAGGTAGGGGAAGGGCACAGAAGACCACAGATAGAGTATAGGCTAGGTGGCCAAAGACTGCAAACCTCACTCAAGAGAAAGATCTTGGGGTGAGTATAACACCGAGCATGTCTCCGGAAGCACACATCAATCAGATAACTGCTGCAGCATATGGGCGCCTGGCAAACCTGAGAAACAGCATTCCGATACCTTAGTAAGGAATCATTCAAGACACTGGTACACCGTATATGTCAGGCCCATACTGGAGTATGCAGCACCTGTTTGGAACCCGCACTTGATAAAGCACGTCAAGAAACTAGAGAAAGTACAAAGGTTTGCGACAAGGTTAGTTCCAGAGCTAAGGGGAATGTCCTATGAAGAAAGCTTAAGGGAAATCGGCCTGACGACACTGTAGGACAGGAGGGTCAGGGGAGACATGATAACGACATATAAAATACTGCGTGGAATAGACAAGGTGGACAAAGACAGGATGTTCCAGGGAGGGGACACAGAAACAAGAGGCCAAAATTGGAAGTTGAAGACACAAATGAGTCAGAGAGATAGTAGGAAGTATTTCTTCAGTCATAGAGTTGTAAGGCAGTGGAATAGCCTAGAAAATGACGTAGTGGAGGCAGGAACCATACACAGTTTTAAGACGAGGTTTGATAAAGCTCATGGAGCGGGGAGAGAGAGGGCCTAGTAGCAACCGGTGAAGAGGCGGGGCCAGGAGCTAGGACTTGACCCCTGCAACCACAAATAGGTGAGCAAATAGTTGAGCACACACAACACCACACACACACACACACCACACACACACAACACCACACACACACAACACCACACACAACACCCACACACACACAACACCACACACACACAACACCCCACACACACAACACCCCACACACACAACACCCCACACACACAACACCCCACACACACAACACCCCACACACACAACACCCCACACACACAGTTCCCCACAAGAGATTAGTGCAGAAGCTGGAGGATCAGGCGCACGTAAAAGGGAGGGCACTGCAATGGATAAGGGAATACCTGACAGGGAGGCAGCAACGAGTCATGGTACGTGAAGAGGTATCACAGTGGGCGCCTGTTACGAGCGGGGTCCCACAGGGGTCAGTTCTAG
The DNA here is from genome assembly GCF_026875155.1 of Cherax quadricarinatus. NCBI lineage: Eukaryota > Metazoa > Arthropoda > Malacostraca > Decapoda > Parastacidae > Cherax > Cherax quadricarinatus. The sequence continues at coordinate 8,782,525 of NC_069459.1, read as the reverse complement.
GACCAGTGCTATTTTTGATATATGTGAACGACATGATGGAAGGAATAGACTCTGGAGTGTCCCTGTTCGCAGATGACGTGAAGTTGATGAGAAGAATTAAATCGGACGAGGATGAGGCAGGAGTGCAAAGAGACCTGGACAGGCTGGACATGTGGTCCAGCAACTGGCTTCTCGAATTCAATCCAGCCAAATGCAAAGTCATGAAGATTGGGGAGGGCAAAGAAGACCGCAGACAGAGTATAGGCTAGGTGGACAAAGACTACAGACCTCACTCAGAGGAAAAAACCTTGGGGTGACCATAACACCGAGCACATCACCGGAGGCACACATCAACCAAATAACCGCTGCAGCATACGGGCGCCTGGCAAACCTGAGAATAGCGTTCCGATACCTTAATAAGGAATCGTTCAAGACACTGTACACTGTGTATGTTAGGCCCATACTGGAGTATGCAGCACCAGTCTGGAACCCACACCTGGTCAAGCACGTCAAGAAGTTAGAGAAAGTACAAAGGTTTGCAACAAGGCTAGTCCCAGAGCTCAAGGGAATGTCGTACGAGAAAAGGTTAAGGGAAATTGGACTGACGACACTGGAGGACAGAAGGGGCAGGGGAGACATGATAACGACATACAAGATACTGCGGGGGAAAAGATAAAAGGGGGACAGAGATAGGATGTTCCAGAGAGGTGACACAGGGACAAGGGGTCACAACTGGAAGCTGAAGACTCAGACGAGTCACAGGACGTTAGGAAGTATTTCTTCAGTCATAGAGTTGTCAGCAATGGAATAGCCTAGCAAGTGAAGTAGTGAAGGCAGAAACCATACATAGTTTTAAGAAGAGGTATGACAAAGCTCAGGAAGCAGAGTGAGAGAGAGGATCCAGTAGCGATCAGTGAAGAGGCGGGGCCAGGAGCTGAGTCTCGACCCCTGCAACCACAATTAGGTGAGTACAATTAGGCGAGTACACACACAACACCACACGCACAACACAACACCACACACACACACAACACCACACACACACACACAACACACCACACACAACACACCACACACAACACACCACACACAACACACCACACACAACACACCACACACAACACAACACACAACACAAAACACCACACACACAACACACACACACACACACACACACACAACACACACACACACACACACACCACACACACACACACACACACACACACACACACACACTGGCTGAGGTGGCAGGAAGAGCTCACTCGAGCAGAGCAAAATTACTGGTAATGGGCGATTTCAACCACAGGGAGATCGACTGGGAAAACCTGGAGCCACATGGGGGTCCCGAAACATGGAGAGCCAAGATGATGGATGTGGTACTTGAAAACCTCATGCATCAACATGTCAGGGATACTACCAGAGAGAGAGAGGGGAGGATGAGCCAGCAAGACTGGATCTCGTGTTCACCCTGAGCAGTTCAGACATTGAGAACATCACTTGCGAGAGGCCCCTAGGAGCTAGCGATCACGTGGTTCTGAGTTTTGATTATATAGTAGAGTTACAAGTGGAGAAGGTAACAGGAACTGAAGGGGACAGGCCAAACTATAAAAGGGGGGACTACACAGGTATGAGGAACTTCCTGCAGGAGGTCCAGTGGGACAGAGAAATAGTAGGAAAATCAGTAAACGAGATGATGGAATATGTGGCAACAAAGTGCAATGAGGCAGAGGAAAGGTTTGTTCCCAAGGGAAACAAAAATAATAAGAAGACCAAAACGAGTCCTTGGTTTACCCGAAGGTGTAGGGAGGCAAAAACTAAGTGCAACAGAGAATGGAAAAGGTACAGGAGGCAAAGGACCCAGGAAAACAAGGAGATTAGAAGAAGAGCCAGAAACGAGTATGCACAGATAAGGAGGGAGGCCCAGCGACAGTATGAAAACGACATAGCATCGAAAGTCAAATCTGACCCGAAACTGCTGTGTAGCCACATTAGGAGGAAGACAACAGTTAAGGACCAGGTGATAAGGCTGAGGAAAGAAGGTGGAGAACTCACAAGAAACGATCAAGAGGTATGTGAGGAGCTCAACACGAGATTTAAGGAAGTATTTACAGTAGAGACAGGAAGGCCTCTGGGAGGACAGACCAGATGGGGACACCAGCAAGGAATACACCAACAAGTGTTGGACGACATACATGCAGATGAGGAGGAGGTGAAGAAACTGCTAAGGGACATCGATACCTCAAAGGCAATGGGACCGGACATCTCCCCGTGGGTCCTTAGAGAGGGAGCAGATATGTTGTGCATGCCACTTACCACAATCTTCAACATGTCCCTGGAAACTGGGGAACTTCCTGAGGTATGGAAGACGGCAAATGTAGCTCCCATTTTTAAAAAAGGAGACAGAAAAGAGGCACTAAACTATAGACCTGTGTCATTGGCGTGTATAGTATGCAAAGTTATGGAGAAGATTATCAGGAGGAGAGTGGTGAAGCACCTGGAACGAAACAAGAGTATAAATGCCAACCAGCACGGATTCATGGAAGGCAAATCCTGTGTCACAAACCTTCTGGAGTTTTATGATAAAATAACAGAAGTAAGACACGAGAGAGAGGGGTGGGTTTATTGCATCTTCTTGGACTGCAAGAAGGCCTTTGACACAGTTCCTCACAAGAGATTAGTGCAGAAGCTAGAGCATCACGCGCATATAACAGGAAGGGCACTGCAATGGATCAGAGAATACCTGATAGGGAGGCAACAACGAGTCATGGTACGTAATGATGTATCTCAGTGGGCACCTGTGACGAGCGGGGTCCTTCAGGGGTCGGTCCTAGGACCAGTGCTATTTTTGGTATATGTGAACGACATGATGGAAGGGTTAGACTCAGAAGTGTCCCTGTTTGCAGATGATGTGAAGTTAATGAAGAGAATTAAATCAGATGAGGACCAGGCAAGACTTCAAAGAGACCTGGACAAACTGGGCACCTGGTCCAGCAAATGGTTTACGTAAGAACATAAGAATGTAGGAACACTGCAGAAGGCCTACTGTCCCATACGAGGCAGGTCCTTACCAAAACGACATCTACCTAAAGCTACTCAAGAAATAACTCCCGTACCCCATGACACCAATCAAACCCAGCCCCTCCCACTCATATATTTGTCCAGTCTCTTCTTAAAGCTACCCAAGGTCCTAGCCTCTATCACCCCACTTGGAAGACTGTTCCACGCATCTACAACTCTGTTAGAAAACCAGTACTTACCTATGTCCTTTCTAAATCTAAATTTATCCAACTTAAATCCATTATTCCTGGTTCTTACCTGGTTCGACACCCTCAGTACCTTATTAATGTCTCCCTTGTTTATGCCCGTCATCCACTTATACACTTCAATGATATCTCCCCTCATTCTACGCCTCTACAGAGAGTGGAGATTTAAGGCTTTAAGTCTATCTTCATACGGGAGGCTCCTTACACAGTAAATCATTTTAGTCATTCTTCTCTGTATGTTCTCTAATGAGTCTATGTCCATCCTTAGTAAGGGGACCAAAACTGAGCAGCATAATCTAAATGAGGCCTCACTAGTGATGTATAGAGCTGTAAAATAACTTTTGGACTTCTGTTACTTATACTTCTTGAGATAAATCCAAGTAATCTGTTGGCCTTCTTGCGCACACTAAGGCACTGCTGTCTAGGCTTTAGATTTCTTTTTACAATGACTCCCAAGTCTTTTTCACATTCTGTATGACCAAGCTCTACTTCACCTAGATTATAGCTTCGAGGGTTATTTTCATTACCAAGGGCAAGTACCTTACACTTATCCGCATTAAACTTCATCTGCCATTTTTCAGACCAAGACATTAATTTGTTCAAATCGTCCTGGAGTTCATTGATATCCTCCTCAGAGTGAATTATACGGCCTATCTTTGTATCATCAGCAAACTTACTCATGTCACTAGTAATCCCTTCATCAAGGTCATTAATGTAAATTATGAACAGGAGAGGGCCTAAAACTGATCCTTGTGGAACGCCACTAGTGACTAATCCCCATTTAGATTTCACTCCATTAATTGTAATTCTCTGCTTTCTATTGGTAAGCCATGCCTCAATCCATGCTATTACTTTACCTCCTATACCATGAGCTGCCACTTTTCTTAAGAGTCTCTTGTGAGGTACTCTGTCAAAGGCTTTACTAAAATCCAAATAAACAGTATCATATTCCTTATCACTGTCAACTGCCTCAAATGTTCTATTGAAGAACGTCTGCAAGTTTGTCAGGCAGGAACGACCTCTCGTGAATCCATGCTGAGATTCATTTATCAAGTTATGCTCTTCAAGGCGACTTCTGGTAATGTCAGCTATAATTGATTCTAATAACTTGCCCACTATAGATATCAGGCTTATTAGACGGTAATTTGAAGGAGTGGACTTATCCCCTGATTTGAATATAGGAACCACATTAGCCATCTTAAACAACTCTGGCACAACACTGGTAAGGATGGACGCATTGAATGCACTCGTTAATGGCTGACTAAGCTCCATCTTGCATTCCTTAAGTACCCTTGAAAACAACTCGTCGGGTCCCGGGGACTTATTTTGTTTCAGTTTGTCTATCTGTTTAATAATCATGTCCCTCGTGACAGTAATATTAGTTAACTTAAATTCATCAGGAACTAAATAATTGTTAATTACTGGAATCTCATTTACATCTTCCTGTGTAAAAACTGACAAAAAGTAGTCATTAAATAAGGAACACATTTCCAGTTCATTATCCGTCAGCTTTCCATTCCCAGTTTTCAGAGGTCCTACTTTTTCCTTCAACTTCGTCCTATACACTTGAAAGAACCCCTTTGGATTAGTCTTTGATTCATTAGCAACTCTAATTTCATAGTCACATTTAGCCTTTCTAATCCCCTTTTTTACTTCTCTTTTAAGCTGAACATATTGGTCAGTAAGGTTAACCTCTCGTCTTCTGATGCGCCTATAAATTCCCCTTTTCTCCCCTAATAGATGCTTTAGCCTCCTGTTAACCCATTTGGGATCGTTATTATTAGACCTAATTTCTCTCTGGGGAATGTATATACTCTGGGCACTGTGTACATTATTAAGAAAACAATCATAAAAGCAGATCCCTTCATATTCATAAGTATGATTATCGTCAATAATATCATTAGCTAGATAACCCCAATCAAGATTAGACAGATGTTCCCTAAGTCCATTATAATCGGTAGAACGAAAATCAGGGATTTTTACTGTATTATCATTATTCTTGCATTCCCAATTAATGCTAAAAGTGATGGATTTAGTGATCACTTACGCCAAGCTCTTCAGTGATCTCCAGATTATTCACGAGTGTTTCCTTATTTGACAAGACTAGGTCTAGCAAATTATTACCCCTGGTAGGCTCAGTTACTCTCTGTTTCAGAAAACAGTCCTGAACTGTTTCCATAAAGTCACTGGACTCTAGATTACCTGTCAAAGAATTCCAGTCAATTTGACTAAAGTTAAAGTCCCCTACTATGACTATGTTACTGTGTCCAGAAGCCCTAACAATTTCGTCCCAAAGAAGTCTCCCTCTATCGTGATCCAAGCCTGGAGGTCGGTATATTACACCTAGAGTTAGTTTTTCTTGACCCTCCACGAACTCTACCCAAACAGACTCTGTTACTGCTCCATCTATTTTTATACCTGTTTTTATGCAACAATTAATATTTTCTCGAACATACAATGCAATTCCTCCCCTCTTCCCATTAGATCTATCCACATTGAACAGCTTAAATCCCTGAATATTACACTCAGCAGTCATATCCCGACTCTTTAAATCATACCACTTTTCAGTTAATGCAATGATATTAAAGTTTCCAGCACATGCTACCAAACGTAGTTCATTAATTTTATTTCTTGCACTTCGACTGTTAGCATAAAACACCATCATATGTTTTTTCTTCTGCTCATTTTTCCTAGTCATCTTTGTTTAATCCTGCCAAATGCAAAGTCATGAAGATAGGGGAAGGGCACAGAAGACCACAGACAGAGTATAGGCTAGGTGGCCAAAGACTGCAAACCTCACTCAAGGAGAAAGATCTTGGGGTGAGTATAACACCGAGCATGTCTCCGGAAGCACACATCAACCAGATAACTGCTGCAGCATATGGGCGCCTGGCAAACCTGAGAACAGCATTCCGATACCTTAGTAAGGAATCGTTCAAGACACTGTACACCGTGTATGTCAGGCCCATACTGGAGTATGCAGCACCTGTTTGGAACCCGCACTTGATAAAGCACGTCAAGAAACTAGAGAAAGTGCAAAGGTTTGCGATAAGGTTAGTTTCAGAGCTAAGGGGAATGTCCTATGAAGAACGATTAAGGGAAATCGGCCTGACGACACTGGAGGACAGGAGGGTCAGGGGAGACATGATAACTACATATAAAATACTGCGTGAAATAGACAAGGTGGACAAAGACAGGATGTTCCAGGGAGGGGACACAGAAGCAAGAGGCCACAATTGGAAGTTGAAGACACAAATGAGTCAGAGAGATAGTAGGAAGTATTTCTTCAGTCATAGAGTTGTAAGGCAGTGGAATAGCCTAGAAAATGACGTAGTGGAGGCAGGAACCATACACAGTTTTAAGACGAGGTTTGATAAAGCTCATGGAGTGGGGAGAGAGAGGGCCTAGTAGCAACCGGTGAAGAGGCGGGGCCAGGAGCTAAGATTCGACCCCTGCAACCACAAATAGGTGAGTACAAATAGGTGAGTACACACAACACCACACACACAACACCACACCACACACAACACCACACACACACAACACCACACACACACAACACCACACACACACAACACCACACACACACAACACCACACACACACGAAAAATCGATACACACGGAAACACGACACACGAATACAAAACACACACGGATACAAAACACACACGGATACAAAACACACACGGATTCAAAACACACACGGATTCAAAACACACACGCATACAAAACACACACGCATACAAAACACACACGCATACAAAACACACGCCGAAACAGAACGCACACCCAAACAGAACACACACCCAAGCAGAACACACCCAAACAGAACACACACCTAAACGGAACACACAAAGAAACAGAACACACACACACACCCAAACAGAACACACATCTAAACAGAACACATATCTAAACAGAATACACACCTAAACAGAACACACACCTAAACAAAACACACACCTAAACAAAACACACACCTAAACAGAACACACACCTAAACAGAACACACACTAAACAGAACACACACCTAAACAGAACACACACCTAAACAGAACACACACCTAAACAGACACACACCTAAACAGAACACACACCTAAACAGAACACACACCTAAACAGAACACACACCTAAACAGAACACACAAAGAAACAGAACACACAAAGAAACAGAACACACAAAGAAACAGAACACACAAAGAAACAGAACACACAAAGAAACAGAACACACAAAGAAACAGAACACACAAAGAAACAGAACACACAAAGAAACAGAACACACAAAGAAACAGAACACACAAAGAAACAGAACACACAAAGAAACAGAACACACAAAGAAACAGAACACACAAAGAAACAGAACACACAAAGAAACAGAACACACAAAGAAACAGAACACACAAAGAAACAGAACACACAAAGAAACAGAACACACAAAGAAACAGAACACACACAAAGAAACAGAACACACAAAGAAACAGAACACACAAAGAAACAGAACACACAAAGAAACAGAACACACAAAGAAACAGAACACCAAAGAAACAGAACACACAAAGAAACAGAACACACAAAGAAACAGAACACACAAAGAAACAGAACACACAAAGAAACAGAACACACAAAGAACAGAACACACAAAGAAACAGAACACACAAAGAACAGAACACACAAAGAACGAACACACAAAGAAACAGAACACACAAAGAACAGAACACACAAAGAAACAGAACACACACATCAATAAATTAGAGAAAAACAAAGGTTTGCAACAAGGCTAGTTCCGGAGCTCAGGGAATGTCTACGAATAAAGGTTGAGTAAAATCGGCCGGACGACACTGGAGGACAAAAGGGCTCGGGGGAGACATGATAACGACATACAAAATACTGTGACTCGTGTGAAGACTCAGACGAGTCACAGGGATGTTATGAGGTATTTCTTCAGCCAGAGTCGTCAGGAAGTGGAATAGGCTAGCAAGTGAGGTAGTGGAGGCAGGAACCATACATAGCTTTAAGATGACGTATGATAAAGCTTCTGGAGCAAGGAGAGAGAACCTTGTAGCGTTCAGTGAATAGGCGGGGGCCAGGAGCTGAGTCTCGACCCCTGCAACCGCAATTAGGTGAGTACACACACACACATACACACACACACACACACACACACACCCTGTACACCGTGTATGTTAGGCCCATATTGGAGTATGCGGCACCAGTTTGGAACCCACACCTGGCCAAGCACGTAAAGAAACTAGAGAAAGTGCAAAGGTTTGCAGAAAGACTAGTCCCAGAGCTAAGAGGTATGTTCTACAAGGAGAGGTTAAGGGAAATCGACCTGGCGACACTAGAGGACAGGAGAGATAGGGGGGACATGATAACGACGAATAAAATACTGAGATGTATTGACAAGGTAGACAAAGACAGGATGTTCCAGAGATTGGACACAGTAACAAGGGGACACAGTTGGAAGTTGAAGACACAGATGAATCACAGGATGTTAGGAGTATTTCTTCAGCCACATAGTAGTCAGTAAGTGGAATATTTTTGGGAAGCGATGTAGGGGAGGCGGGATCCATACATAGTTTTTAAGCAGGGTAGGGATAAGCTCACGGTTCAGGGAGAATGACCTAGTAGCGATCAGTAAAGAGGCGGGACCAGGAGCTTGGACTCGCCCCCTGCAACCTCAACTAGGTGAGTACAACTGGTGAGTACACATACACACACACAACACACACTCAACACCACACACAAACACACACACAACACACACACCACACACAACACACACACACACACACACAGCACACCAAAACACAGCACACACACACACAACACACACACACACACACACACAACACACACACACACACAACACAAAACACACAAAAACACACACAAAAAAGGCACATAGAGAGACAGGACACAAGAAAAAAAGGACAGAAAAATAATCAGGACAGAGAAAACAGGACAGAGAGAGAAAGTCGGGAGAGAGAGAGAGAGAGAGGAGAGAGAGAGAGAGAGAGAGGAGAGAGAAAAGAGAGAGAGAGAGAGAGAGAAACAGGACACACACACAGACGGAGAGAATGAGGGAAGCGGAGAGTGTGAGAGAAGAGAAAGAAGGAGAGTAAGGGAGCGGAAAATAAATTTGGGAGGTGTTGACCTGAAGTTTAGGGAGTCTTGAACTGAGAAAATAAATGTGAAGGACTTAAATGGTAATGTGGGCAAAACTGTCCTAGATGACTTGGGTGTGGTTCGTAAAGTCGGTTTGCGTGCAGCCCGGCAGTAGCAGCCTGGTTCATCAGGCTCTGACCACCGCTACGTCTGGTCATGGACCCGACAGCGGGGGCGTTGACCCCTGGAACACCCTTCAGGTATACTCCTCCAGGTATGGTAAGTTGGGAGTCCCGGCTGTAAACTACAATAGGGACCTCTAATTTAAATATGTATTGTAGATAATTTCAAAACAATAAGATAAATACACTAGATACAATATAGTGTATAATGACAACAGCGTCTTACAAATATGTATTATTAATTAAAGGTTATGGGTAGAATTTTGAATAAACGTAATTTAAACGTAATTAAAATGACAGTAAGAGGTAGATGGGGTACATCGAGTGTGTCATCAGCCGGTAAGAGCGAAGGAAATGTTAGTAAATTAGAGATAAATAATGTAAGATAAATGAAAGTATTGGATAAACATAAACTAGAGTATAATTAATGAGGAAGGTATCAAAGAGCAATGGTGTAGATTATTAACAAATGCAGCGTTAGTGTGCGTTTGTGGCAGCAGTTTGTAGGTATAGGTGGGTGGTTGCTGGTACACGAGGCGTGGTTGCTGGTACACGAGGTGTGGTTGCGGTACACGGGGTTTTGTGGTTGCGGGACACAGCGGGGGTTGTGGTAACGAGGCGTGGTTGCGGTACACGAGGCGTGGTTGCTGTACAGAGGTGGTTGCTGGTACACGAGGGTGTTGCTGTCACGAGGCTGGGTGGGTACACGAGGTGTGGTTGCTGGTACACGAGGTGGGGTTTGCTGGTACAGAGGCGGGGTTGCGGGTTTACACGAGGCGGGTTTCTGGTACACGACTTGGTTGCGGGTACACGGGGTGTGGTTGCGGTACACGAGGCGTGGTTGCTGGTAACGGGGGCGTGGTTGCTCGTACACAGGTGTTTGCTGGTAAAACGAGGTTGGTTCGGGTACACAGGCGGGGGTTACTGGTAAACGAGCGGGTTGGGGTACCGAGGTTTGGTTCTGGACACGGGGCGTGGTTGCTGGTACACGAGGCGGGGTTGCGGGTACACGAGGTCTGTTGCTGGTCACGAGGGTGGTTAGGGTACGCGAGGCGGGTTCGGGTACACGAGGTGTGGTTGCGGGTACAGAGGCGTGGTTTGTGGTCACGAGGCGGGTTGGGGACACGAGGTGTGGTTGCTGTCACGGGGCGGGTTGCTGTACACGAGGTGTGGTTCTGGTACACGAGGGGGGTTTGCTGGTCAGAGGGTGGTTGCTGGTACCGAGGTGTGGTTGCGGGTAACGAGGGGGGTTGTGGTACCGACGTGGTTGGGTACAGAGGCTGGTTGCGGTACACAGGTGCTTTTTGCTGGTACCAGGGTGGTTATGGTACGCGGGGGCGTGGTTGCTGGTACACAGGTGGGGTTGCTGGTACACGAGGCGTGGTTGTTTTACACGAGCGGGTTGCTGGTACACAGGCGTGGTTCTGGTACACGAGGCGGGGGTTGTGGAAACGGGGCGGGGTTGCGGGTTTTCGAGGGTTTTTTATGGTACACGAGGGGGGGTTTTGCGGGGGCACACGAGCGGGTTTTGGCACAGACGTGGTTGCTGGCCACGAGACTGGTTGCTGGCAACGGACGGGGTTTTGCTGGCACACGAGATGTTACGGGTACATGAGGCGTGGTTCTGGTCACGAGGCGGGGTTTGCTGGAAACCCGAGACGGTTTTACTGGTACATGAGGGTGGTTACGGGTACACGAGGCGTGTTACTGGTCACGAGGCGTGGTTACTGTACACGAGGCGTGGTTGCTGGTAAAAACGAGGCGGGTTGCTGGTACACAGGCGTGGTTATGGAAGACGGGGAAAACCCAGGATAGCGAGAGAGAAAAACTTAGGAAGAATTGGGGGTCAGTCAAAACGTTGGTTTTCAGAGAACAAGGGGTTCGGGAAAGGTTAGCGAATGTCGCCAAGTGTTTCCATGAGGATGTAAAGAAAAATATTTCAGGATTTAGAAAATACAAAAACAGGGTGGATATGGAAAGAATATGGCAGATGTTGCAAATGAATAAAAAAAATATTTTCTGCATAGAAGCAACTAAAAAGCTGGTAAGGATCAGTTATCCCCTTTTGAGAAATTACTAAATTAAAAAGATAGGAAAAGTTTCTTATTTTGGGGTCCCAAAAATCGGTGGGAGACGGCCAGTGTTTTAAAAAATAATATTTATATGTGTTTGTGCTGAGGGGAAGGGGATGACAGGGAAAAAATCAACTCCCTTTTCTTCAAAAAAAACCCTTTAAACAATACATCTGACAGTCCTAACATTTCTTCTGACGGATAAAATTCACTTTAGAATACAAAAACTTGGTCAAAAATTTTTAAATATCGGAATGAAATCTATAAAAAAAATTCAGTGCCCGTAATAATTTTTAAAAAGTGCAAATAAACACTGAAAACAGGGGAAGAAAATCATGAGTAGTGAGGAAGTTGGGGGAGCAAGTTAGGCTAGCTTCTGACACCCCCTGGGAAGTTTGGGAAAAATTTTTATCGTAAACCCCACGAGAATATTACTCTGAGAACAAGCATATATTTCACCGGTCAAGGTAGACTGCGCCGGGAAGGGGAGTCGGAACTATAAGAGGGTTTGACTTGCCCGGAAAGGGGAAGACGGGATCAAAAGAGACCACTGTCTGGAGAGGAGAAGCTAAGGAAAAAGTGCGAAACTAGACGGGAGGGGGAAGCTGAGACCAAGAAGGTAATTAGATGGGAAGCGAGGCAAGCTAGACTAGAGGGGGGCGTAGCTAAGGACAAGTTAGACTAATGGAGGGGGGGGCACTGAATCATTCAAAGGACAACACAAAATCATCCCAATTGTATTTGCGGGAAGCCACACCCCCCGGGTATAAAAATTATTCCCTAAACAACGAGACAATTACATGTATTTTACAACTACGAAAAAAAAAACATTTAAAATTTATGTAAAAATCAAATAAAATTACAGGAGACCTTAGAGGCTATTTTTTCATTGCATATATTTGAGAATTTGCTCTTATCCTGCTTTGGAGATTTATTTTGTTATAAAAGGAAAAGGGTTTTTTGTGAGTTTTTAAACCCCACTAACTAAACATAAACTAACATATTCCCGGGGAAGTGTATGTCTAAGCGATTTATACTAAAAGTTTATTTTTAAAACCTTTACAAGAGTTTTAAAAATCTAAAATTCCTAAGAGGTGAACATATTCATGCGAATTTATGCTCCTGTTTTGTCGATAAGCATTAAATGTCTTAACCCCAATAATATTCTAAACAGGGGTATGTTTAAAAACCCACATAAAAGATTAAATTTTTTTTGAGGGGTGGTGAACAGATTTCAGTAAATGCAGCCAATGGGCTAATCCGGGGGGGGGGGACATGGACCAGCTCTGCATGGGTCAGTAGGCCTGTTGCAGTGTTCCTTTTTTTCTTATGTTCTTATGTTCTAATGACCCTTTGAGAAGGGAATAGAGTTAATGATTAACCAACCAACCTTGTAAGAGATTTATTTGTCACTGTACCAGGCATGGTATATTATACAGTGCCACTGGGACACAAAGGCAATACAGTGAACTAAAAAATATCATCATGTTTCTACTTGCACTTGAAGTTTGTTCACACTTGCAGTTGACTCTGACTTGGAAGGATGGAACTATTAAACTGAGAGATTTCCAGAACTAAAAGAAACATGGAAATAAGTCAGAAGAAGCGAGTTGTATCATTTTCCCTGAGCTCGAAGGCCTCCACACTGCCTTATAACTTCTGACTAGAGGTCATCTACCATGGGAAAATTCATCTCGTGGTCTCCATAGAGGTGTAAGTCCCTTGACAGAACTAGGTTGAAAGATTAGCAGCTACTAATACTGTTATCACAAACAAAAACAGGAGACTTAACTAGTCTCAAGGTATCATAGCATCTCACCCGTTTCACACAAACAAGATATTGGAGGGAGAGCCTCAAGTTATTACAAAGTTGCTTTTGTCCATACATTGTAATAGAAAGAACTAATATTTATGGTAGAAGGATGGGCCTGCAAACGTTATCCCATCACCACCCACAATTGATATTGGAACACCCACCACACAATTTTCACGCAGCAATGCAATATATTCCAATATATGTATTTTACGTATATAAATTAACTTGCCCGGATGAGTGTTTTTGTTCAATAGAATACAAAAAAAAAATATTTTAAATCATTCTTTTTGTACGTATGTCCCTGATTCTGGAACAATTTGCCCGAAAGCTGCCTGGCTTACCTTTTCCCGGCTTTCACTCCCTACCACCTCGCATTCTATGACCAGACGGAGTACAGAAGACTGATGAGAAGGATGACTAGACGAGAGGAGTTAAGAACTGAGGGGCAGGAAGACTCGACGGAGGAGAGGGTAGACAGAGCGGGAGGAGCTGAGAACTGAGAAAGTAAAGATTGGACCGGTTGGGGGTAGTTGAGAATCCAAGAAGAGGGCATACTAGATAAGCGTACGGAACTGACGACAGTGTAGAGGGTAAGTTAGACGGAAGGAACTGATACTTATGGAGATATTAGATTAGAGGGTTGCTGAGGATTAATAAAGGTGTGCACAGACTGATGGCAATGACTGCAAAGACAGTGGTAACGGGTTGTCTAGGAATCAGCTGCAAGCAGGTGAGAGGGTGCTTAAGGGAAATTTGGAAAGGGGCCGAGGATCGTCGAGAGGGTGGTCAGGGTTAAACCATCGGTGAGGCTGAGAACTAGGAAGTCAGCAGTGCCAGACAATGACTAACGAGCACTGATCTACCCCACAGTGGACATCTGTTGTTGCTTAATCTCGGGACACTACCCTTAAAGTAGTGAAACAAACACTACTTCGCTTGTACCAAGCAACACTAGCTAGTTCTAGGTTGAACCAGGTCAGTTTCAGCAGGGCCACGTTGCTACATATATTACACAAGTTTTTTGTGAGGGATTAGCTAAGTAGCTTATCTGAGCTAACACAATAGACTGAATGCCGTCTTTATTTTTAATTTACATGTGCAGATATAAACTTGAAGAAAATTTGGGCAGAATGGAAAGATTAAAAATAATCAAGATTTCAGTGATAAACCCATCATCATGATTTACTTCTGGAACCTAACTTGATAATGAAATAAAGGGTTTTAAATAATAAAAAAAATTACAACATTAGCAAACAGTGAGAAGAAACTTACGTCATTTATGAATCAGCAAGTTTATACTCTAAGGCAAACCACAATGTTGATATAAAGAGAAAATTAAACTTTACCCTAAGAAATACACTTTTTCAGAGTAAAAAAAAAATAATTAAAAAATATTATTATAGCCGGGTTTTTAAAGTTTTTTAAAATGCAAGTTGAATAAACTCCATTGAGTTTTGTGCTTTACGTATTTTTTTAAAGTCATCTGGACTCTGCATCATTGTGAGAGTTTGAAGTCAGGCAATGAGAGAGAGGGTTGGGCTGAAGGAGTCCCGGCTCCTATATGATAATTTTTTAAAGTTCACATGTCTAAAATATCAGAGTGAACTCCCTTTATGTCTAATATTACAAAATACAACAAGCGAACTTTACACTACGTATCAGTTTTCAGGAGGTTCATTATCGGCTGTTGAAACGTTGTTCCTATGATTTGTTGACATATTTTACAAGTTATATGAATGGTTGTTACAATAATCATAAAATTCCAAATAATTTACTTAAGGGTGACATCATACATCATTTACTTAGACTCACAAGATAAACCCAGAGAGACATCTTGTTTATGATAATTATTTGAAATTCATTTACAGTATATTTTAGAAGAAATCTAACATCTGAATTTTAGACAATTTTTGGTTCAGAAAGATGGTATTGATGGATGCTTAGTGCTGAGCGAAATTGTTAGAACTTACATGAAGGGAGGTAAAACACTGAATTCTCTCGTGGACTTATTAAAAGTAAACCACCTTATTCTAGGCAATATGCTTATTGATAAAGAAATACCCCCCCCCCCCCGAGTTTACATATTTCATTACGTATTATTTAAGGCAATATAAACACAAATGCAGTATAATGTGATCCTTTATTGACTACGTTTCGCCCACACAGTGGGCTTTTTCAAGTCACAAACAGAACTACCTGGGGTGGAAGGAACGCGAGTATTTATAGTCCGGCTGAGGTCAGGTGAAGAATGCTGCATCTGATGATGTACCGAGTTGGGTTGTAGAGTCTAAAAACTTGGGTAGCTTGGAAAGGAGACTGGACAAGTTTGTGAGCAGACCTTCTACAGTGTTCTTATGTGGATAGCGATGAAGAAGTTTTCTTGGCAAGTGGTTCAGCATTTTATAGAAGCCACTATTTTTGGGTTGAAGTTGTGGGATATAAAATAAGTGATGAATTCCAGGATTCTTGGGTAATGGGTTTTTGTCTTCTGTGGCGATAAGTCTTGAGTTTCTGTAGTTTATCAAGTGGTTGTGTGAATTATGGTGTTGTACGCAGGCATTCCTTGTGTCGTCAGACCTGCTTGCGTTTTTGGTGTTCTGAAATACGTTTTTTGGAGGTCCCTTGATGTTTCGCCCACGTATAACTTGTTGCAGTCTTTACAAGGGATTATGTATACCCCTGCAGAGGATGGAGGCTTGTCCTGCCTACTACTGGTGATGTCCTTGATGGTCGTGGGTTTTGGAGGTAGATACTTGGAATGATGTTTGGCAAAGATGTTGGAAACATGTTTGGCAATGGAGTTGGTGGGAAGGACTATGTTCTCTTCTCGGCAGTGTCTTCTCTGGGTGTGTTGAAGATGTTTAGTGCTCGCCGTCTGCAGTCTCTGATGAAGTGACGAGGATAGTGGAGTTTGGAAAATACCTGTTCAATTATAGTGCATTCTTCCTCAAGGAACTCGTTGCTGCAGATTCTGAGTGCACGCAGGAAGAAGCCTATAAATTTCACCACGTTTGGTTTTGGTGTCGTGGTGAGAGTAAAGTGAAGATCGTTTTGGTTGGTGGGTTTCGATAGACTTTAAAACGAAGTTCGTGTCAGCTTTGCAGAGTAGAACATCAAGGAAAGGAAGAGTGTTGTTTGACCTCTTCTTCAAGTGTGAACTGGATTGAAGGCTCGACCTGGTTGAGCTTGTCTTGGAGCTTGAACGTTGAAGCGTTTAGGAGTTATGAGGGGAATGTCGTCAACATAACGGAGGCCAGGTGATAGACGAAGGAATAATGGTGGAGAAAACGTTCGGCTTCTAGATGTTCCATGTATAGGTTCGCTAGGACTGCACTGCGTGGCGAACCCATGGGTAGTCCAAAAGTCTGCTGAAAGAGGAACACGTAAAGCCAAAAATATTTTCAACCAGGTCGATGAATCGCTGGCTGAATGGGAAGATCAAGTGAATCGTCAATTTTCTTGCGCAAGAGATCGATGGCTTGTTTAGTAGGTACTTTAGTGAATAGGGAACATCTAGAAGCCGAACGTTTCTCCACCATTATTCCTTCGTCTATCACCTGGCTCCGTTATGTTGACGACATTCTCCTCATAACTCCTAAACGCTTCAACGTTCAAGCTCTCCAAGACAAGGCTCAACCAGGTCGAGCCTTCAATCCAGTTCACACTTGAAGAAGAGGTCGACAACACTCTTCCTTTCCTTGATGTTCTACTCTGCAAAGCTGACCACGAACTTCTTTTTTAAAGTCTATCGAAAACCCCCCAACCAAAACGATCTTCTCCACTTCTACTCTCACCACGACACCAAAACCAAACGTGGTGTAATTATAGGCTTCTTCCTGCGTGCACTCAGAATCTGCGCAACGAGTTCCTTGGGGAAAGAATGCACTATAATTGAACAGGTATTTTCCAAACTCCACTATCCTCGTCACTTCATCAGAGACTGCAGACGGCGAGCACTAAACATCTTCAACACACCCAGAGAAGCCCACTGCCGAAAAGAGATACATAGTCCTTCCCACCAACTCCATTCCCCAAACATGTTTACAACATCTTTGCCAAAACATCATTCCAAGTATCTACCTCCACAACCACGACCATCAAGGACATCACCAGTAGTAGGCAGGACAACCTCCATCCTCTGCAGGGGTATACATAATCCCTTTTTAATGACTGCAACAAGTTATAAAGTGGGCGAAACATCAAGGGACCTCCAACACGTATTTCAGAACACCAATTTCGCAAGCAGGTCTGACGACACAAGGAATGCCTGCGTACAACACCGTAATTCCACAACCACTTGATAAACTACAGAAACTCAAGACTTATCGCCACAGAAGACAACACCCAATACCCAAGAATCCTGGAATCATCACTTATTTCTATATCCGACAACTTCAACCAGAATAGTGGCTTTATAACATAGCTGACCACTTGCCAAAAACTTCTTCATCGCTATCCCACATAAGAACACTGAGAAGGTCTGCTCACAAAATTGTCCAGTCTCCTTTCCAAACTACCCAAGTTTTTAGACTCTACAACCCCAAATCGGTACATCATCAGATGCAGCATTCTTCACCTGACCTCAGCCGGACTATAAATACTCGCGTTCCTTCCACCCCAGGTAGTTCTGTTTGTGACTTGAAAAAGCCCACTGTGTGGGCGAAACGTAGTCAATAAAGGATCACATTATACTGCATTTGTGTTTATATTGCCATTGTGTCGGTATTTTATACCATTTATTTCCAACGTATTATTTAAGCCAGGAGGCAAGCACTGTATGGGGTGATACAATAACATGTTTATTATATTATTAACTAAGGGTGTCAGACAAGGTGGCAGCCTCTCACCACTGCTTTATAAATTACATACTGATATTATAGAAGATGCCGCCTCTGTGGAAGTATGATGTAGGCTCCAATTTCAGAATAAATATCATTGCAAATATAGATAATATTGTTCGTTTGGCTAACTTAAATAAAGATTTAACCAAAAATTTAAAAAAAATTGCATTATTTCGCTTTGCAAAGTGATGTGAATATTATGTGGATATGATCTGATAATGTGGATATTATTCTATACGAAACTACGGGATATTTTAGATACTTAGCTCTTTACAAAGTGATATATTAGATATTAAGAAAGTTGAAACAAGACTACATATGTTTTATGCAAAGTTTAATCGTGTATTTAGAAATTTTAAAAGCATTAATTCTTATACACTCTTGGTTTAATTTAAAGCATATTGCATTCCTGATTAGGAGTTGCAAATCTGCAACAGTGATAAAGCTTTAACTATAAATATTTCAATATTTTAGAAGTTTTTTTTTCCTCCTGAGGCTCAGGAGGTAGGAGGAAATGTTATAAGGAACGACCAGGAAGTCTGAGGAACTCAGCATGAAATTGGATGTATTCTCAGTAGAAAGAGACGATAACAGAGTAAAACAAAGCAATAGAGTTCACCAGCGAGTGCTAGACATAATTCATATGACAGGAGAAACAGCGAGGAAACTATTTTGTGAGCTAGATTCCTCGAAGGCAATGGCACCAGATTCTATCTTTCCGTGGATTTTGAGAGAGTGAGTGGAAACTTTGTTTGGGCCACTAGCCAAAGTCTACTAGATAATTAACACAGGCCAACTGCCAGAGGTGTGGAACACAGCAAATATAATCCTAATATTTACGAAAAGAGGACAGACGGGTAGTTTTAAGAGGCACGTAAGTTCTCAGTCTTCTAATAAGATACTTATTTTTCCACTATATTCTACCTTGTCCATAATTAATATCGCATTTGCAAAGTCTGTTTCGTAAGGGGAAATATAGTTTCTTTCCTTAATTTACGGTATAATTTAAATATTTGAGGACAATTGTGTTGCGCCTCTCGAAACAGACGAAGCAAATGCTAGAGTAATTATGGACAAGGTGGAAAAAATGAAAAAAAAAAAAGACTTGGTAGGTGATGCAACATACCCCCAGTGAAAAGTATGGGTGCCACAAGTACACTAAGAGAAAACACAATAAGTGTCCAGGGCCCAAGACTGTTCAACAGCCTCCCACCAGACATAAGGGGAATTACCAATAGACCTCTGGTTGTCTTCAAGATGGAGTTGCACAGCTACCTAAAGTCAGGGAAAGAACAGCGGGCTGTAGTTCGTACGTTGGACTACATGCGGCCAGCAGTAACAGCCTCGTTGATCAGGTCCTGATCCACCAGGTGCCCTGGTCATGGACCGGGCCGCGGGGGCGTTGATCCTCGGAATACCTTCCAGGTAGGTAGACTCCAGGTTATTACAAGACAGAGGAACTTATGTGCCTCTCAACCCTTACTGCCGAGGGGTTCAGCTTAAATTAATGTGCTCCTTAGTGCCGGGGATTGTTTCAAAAAGTGTGTTTTCTTACCCCACAAAATAATCACTATTAAAGATTTGAAATAACAAAAGACAGAAATCTAGCAAGTACTTACCGAGATGTGAAGTGACAAGATGGCGTCGGTGACATTCACGTAACAAGCGAGCTTGCTGCTCCTGGCCAATTACAGTTTTTAACATTATTCACATTTTCTTTCGATTTTTCTAGTTATTTTTATGGGTCATGTTTGTTACACAAATATTTATGTTTACATAATATATTTCACTTATATTTATAGTGTAATCATTTAATAACACTAAACTAAATGTAAAGCTTTGTTCACCTGTTCACTCGCTGAACACTGTTGTTACTGTTGCCTGTCCTTTCATTAAATATATATCTGCTCTATATTCACACTCTTTGCTTTGGTATTAGAATATTGTAGAAGTCCTGGAAGTAGGGTTTAATATAGGTTCAATACAGTGATTTACAGGTTTTACACACATCTGCACACACACGCACACTAAACACTTCTTCTAGGCATGTTTCTATATGCTGGTAAATGCTCACCAGGCTACAGACGAATAGGAATTTGGCTGTCTGGGCGGTGTAGGTGTAACTTGCTATTTTTTGATGACTTGGTTGACTGCCAAATAGAAATTCTCGTAGGTTGGTCAATTGCCGGTCCTTTATCTGGTGCACAGTATATGCGCTGAGGATGGCAATATTGACAAGTTGGAAAAACAGTTTGATGTATCACTTGAGACTGCTACGCACACAGTACCCAAAACCAATCTGCGTGTCACATTTATCCATTAAACTCATGTTGTTAGTGTACTCAGTCACTGCAACTGACTTCACACTGGCTTCTGTCTGTTTATCTTGCCGGTACGATGCATTTCATTAGGGTGAAGAGTGGTCACCATGGTTACATCCCGCTTATGCCACCGAAATGCCATGATATCGTCATCAGTGAAAGCTGGCGCCTGATTTTCCTTGGGAAATATATCAGATTTGGACTATATTTCCTCGATCTGTACCACAAAGGTCTGTATCGTTTGTTTGCAGGCAGTGACAGGAAAGAACTCATGCGTCAGTTATCGTTAAACAATGTAAGCCCCTTACCAATATACGGCATCCTTTCTTATACCATACTGCCACAGATCTCCAGTAATTTTCTGGTTATCTTCCATTATTGTCCGTGCTGTGTACATCGTTGACACAACTACTCTCGCAATCACAGATTTCGTTTACTTGATATTTGAATAATAGCCGTCCTCTTAACAATATCAGACTCGTTAATCACAATATTTTGGAAAAGACAGATAAAAAAAAATCATTGAGCTTGTTTTTCAAATACACAACTTTCCTGTTTTTAAACATATTATTGTCTATTCCTTCACTAAATATATATGCATTATATTCACACTCTTTGCTATGACATTAGAAGCTGGTAAAGTCCTGGAAGTAGAAACTCAACAGATAAACACAAAATATACAAACAGCAACAGGAATTGGTTTCAAGGAACAAGGTCACCAACCGTGTGTCTTCGTGTTGTTCAATATTTGGCAATACTGTTTAAAGTGTATCTGGCATGAACATAACAGTGGCAAAGGGCAGATACATTTCTACCAGTGTAGTGTCCTACCATTCATACTGGCGCGATCGTGTTGAAACATTTGTGTTTTTTTTTTCAGTTTTATATCTGTAATATACATTCGTTTGCCACACAACCTACTTCAGGGCTTTATCAAAGAACAACTCTGAGAAAGAAAGCGCCTGAGAGTTTGTGGTCACTGAACAAATGCACTTTTATTTAACTGTTTGTGTTATCAAAATAACATGGTATCGGAACGTTCTTATGTGCGGCTTTTGGTAGTGGTGTTGGTGGTATTATGGGGAGGAAGTGGTGATTGTGGTACAGCTGGTGGTTGCAATGGTGGTAGTGGCCTCCTTCCCAGCCCTACGTCACGATCACCATGTTCTTCACTATCACTGTCAGATGGTTGTGAAGTGCATGGTAACTGTGTACTGGGTATGATGCACGTCACTTCCATACCAGATGTATCGTCGCACTTCCGTTTGACTTGCGAATATTGCGAGTTTATTTATAGAATCATCACTCACCTTATCAACACAAAAGTCATCATCAGTGCATTCATCCTCACTGCTTAGATCGTGGCCCAAACGACAAGAAACCCTCAATTTCCACTTGCATTGTTGTGGGTTGGTTGCTGAGTGGGAGACCTCAGAGGTGGAAGGAATGCGATTGTCAATATTGGGTCGTTATTAGGGACGTTCCCAGTGTCACCTTCACGCAAATGAGAACTTAACTTGTAGAACACCAATTCCTCATCATTATCCTCAATATTAATTTCATCAAAAGAGTCAATTAGGCGACTAATCCTCCTGGGAGTGAGATTTTCACAAGGCTTGACAATGTAAACAAAGTTTTGCTTCCACTAACTCCCACAATGCCTCACACACAAGGATTTTTTACATACTGCGCACACCCACGGCACAGATCCGTTTTCTCTGATGTAGACCTAACATGGCTGATCGCTTCCTTTTTTTTCAGGCTGTAAAATTTAAGCCTGCATTGACACCATCGGTAGAATCACAATTGGTGTAAATTCCGGCTTAAATAAAGTTGAGATGAGGCCAGTGTAGCTAACATGCATTGTATGCAAAGTTATGGAGATTATCAAGAAAGTGGTGGAGTACCTAGGAAGTGTATGTTCATATACTAAAATCAGCACGTCTATGGAGAAGGTAAAGCCTGAAGCCTGTTATACAAACCTACAGGAGAAGAAGTGAAGCAGATTGGTTATTTCTAGATTGTAAAAGATTATTTCGGCACAGTGCAGCACAAAAGAATTGAAGATATAGAGAAATTGCCTGCTGGCTAGCTCGCCCTTGTTAGGCCGGTCATTTGACTGTCACATGGAATTCAGGGATGTCCTGGTTGCTGTAGGAGGACATTCTCATCTCGCTAACTTCACCACAGTCGTTAACCTGTCTTGATGATTTGAAGACTATCTAGCTGCCCATTTACTCATCTGCACTGATCGGTATCATACGAGGCTGCTGGAAAAACAAACTGTATGTCACGAATCTCTGGAGAATTCTGTTCACAGATAAATATTTAGGTTAATGAAGATTTTCCTTTTTTATTGGTCGTATATCATATGACACTTTCCTGAATAATGAACCCCCCCCCTCCCCTCAGGGAAGGTTCCTTGATGTTGGTGAGGGGCTCTTGATTCAGGGAATTGGATCTGTGCTCCAGTTCCCCGAATAAAGCCTGAATGCCTGCCACATCCCCCCCAGGCGCTGTATAATCCTACGGGTTTAGCGCTTCCCGTTGATTATAATAATAATAATGAATAATGCCCACGGTCTGTTATAGCTATTACTGGTTCCTACGCATTTCTGTAGTCGGGTTACAGATTTTACCGAGCCAAGTCTCAATAATAGGGATATTTTGCTGTTAACTTGGACTCTATATCCAGTGACAGGCTTGTCTGGTGTCACTTTGTCCTTCCGCATACTGTGTTGCACACTGTGTTACATACTGTGTTGTAGATGAATGGTTCAGAGAACCGACATGTTGATAAATTCGACACATGTGCAACTCTTGGGTATCTTTATTGAGGAAACGTTTCGCCACACAGTGGCTTCATCAGTCCATACGTAGGAGAAACTTGAAGAACAGGAGGAGAATGAGGTAATCAGTCCCTCAACCTTGAGTCGATGTGTTCAGTCCATCAATCTTGAATAGAATGATTCTATTCAAGATTGATGGACTGAACACATCTTGAATAGAATGATTCTATTCAAGATTGATGGACTGAACACATCGACTCAAGGTTGAGGGACTGATTACCTCATTCTCCTCCTGTTCTTCAAGTTTCTCCTACGTATGGACTGATGAAGCCACTGCGTGGCGAAACGTTTCCTCAATAAAGATACCCAAGAGTTGCACATGTGTCTAATTTATCAACATACTGTGTTACATAATGTGTTGCATATTACTGCACGATCAAGTTGATCTGCTCAAGACTGCGTCATGTTCCTTTATTCGGGCAGTATTATTTCCATGCAGTATTAGATGTTCTGCCTTTAAAATGATGTCAGTAATGATAAGGTATTTCTCAAAGTTGTACATCAGTGATATGCAATACCGACAAGATGATGAATTAGACACATGTGCAACATACGGGTATCTTCACTTTGTAGAAATATATACAGAAGCTAGTAGAAGACGAGGTAATTTGTCCCTCAGCCTAGAAGCAGGTGATAAGCACCGTAGTCTTCAAGAACTGAACAATCCTTCAGATTCTTCTTCTTTTTACAGATTTTTATCACCAGTTTCCCGGAGATGGGAATATGAGAGTTATTGTAAGTGATCAAAAACTTGCAAGGTGCATTGCCAGAATGCTGCAGTAAAGAGGGTGGTTACTAGGTTTGTGCTTTATTAGGAGCTCATACATGTTTGCAAATTTCTCTTTGGAAAGAAGATGTAACAGTTTCTTCCTCTGTGTTGGGTGGTTGAGGATCTTCCTGGTTCCTTCAGAAATAGATTTAGTGAAGATATCTTTTTGGAGGGAAAAAAGGAATTTTTAAAAGGCGCATCAAAAAAAGGTTTAGGGTCATCTTATGAATCAGTATTTTGACAAAGAGGGGCGTTAAAATAGGGGATAAAAAAACTAAACGGGGACTATGA
>NC_069459.1:8729736-8757529 GCF_026875155.1 Cherax quadricarinatus | reverse complement strand
AAAAACCGAAGGAAATATTCTATTACTATCAAAACTCTTTTTTATGAAAAAAAGATTCAATATATTCCGCCCCATGGATTTGCTTGATGCTACTTCTAAATTTTTTAAAAATAAAATGGTGGTTAAAATCTTTTACATAAATAAATAAGCATTGGAATCTTGTCCAGTTCTAATGCTAATTTTGTTGTTTTAATTTTATTTCGAGTTTTTTTACCATTTGACCGAATGAACTTACGCAAATTTTACAAGGAATCTTATGACACACCCATCGCATTTTGGGGGGAATTCTTTATAAAAAGTTTTTTTACTGTTCAAGATTTTTAAATACAACTTTAATATAAAAAGTTTTAAAGAAGAGAATATATAAAAAGTTTTCAGGGAAAGGGAGAACCAAATATTTTTAGTTGAATAAGGCTGGTTGCCCCTTTTTTGGGTTGAAAAAAGTATTTCTAGCATTTTAAAAAGATTTATAAATTTTACATTTCTTGGTTTTTAAATCTTCCCTATTTCACAAATTTTGGATATTTACTCTCTATGAACTCAGGACTACAAATTCGTAAAGTCTCAAAAAATTGATGAAAAACAGAATTTTACTCTATCTTGATGCGAGGAATAAAGTGGACATGGGAAACAGTTTATTTTAGGTTTTCTGTAAATTTTAAATTTGAATTCATTTTCCCCTTTCTTAAAACCCAAACAGTAAAGTTAATAGAATGGCTAAGCTTTTTAATTTTCCAACAAATGGTGAAAATTCTACCTTTTTGGGCAAAGACACAAAATACATCAACATATCTGAACCATTTAGCCTATAGGGAGGTTTGGGTTAGGCAACCTTGTTTCAAAAATTCCCAGATGGGTTTCTAAAACAGGTAAAGAGGTTTTTCCTTTCCCAAACCCAAACTTCTGAGGTAAAATTTATATTAAAAAAAATTTTGGGGGCATCAAAAATGCAAATTTTAATAAGTTTAATGATAGTAGGAACTGGCAATGGAAATTTTCAAGTTAAGGGTTTCTTCAATAAAAACTAATAAATAAAACAGAAACTTTCGAAACAAGAAAAGTAAATCAAAAACTAACCTTTAAAATATTTAAGTCAGTCGGAGCTTAATTTACCCCAAAGTCGATGTTTTTTTTAACTTTAAAAGTTAGAATTTTTGCCAACAATAGGGCTAAAAATATCAACAAGCCATTTGGTAATTTATATAAACTGACCCTATGGAGCAATAATTGGTCTGACGGATTCTCGGTTTTGTGTGTTTTTTTTAATCCTACTGTAAGGTAAAGATGGATTAGGGGAAAGAAAAATTTGTTTGATAATTCCTTTCGACTTAATTTTTAAAAAATTGTTTAAATGAACAAGTTCTCCCCAATCTTTTTTACCCAATAACTCCGTGAATGGAGCGTCCTTTTGATTTTTTTAGGGAAAATTTTTCTTCAGAAACATTTTGAAATAACAAAATACGGGAGAGAAGCATTCAAAATTTTGAAAACAAAAAAATACTCTTTTATTTCAAGCCATTCCATCAAAAAAAACACAGATGTTGGATATGCTAAAAATAAACTAGAAGAATTTGTAATGAACTCAAAGCAAACTAAAAAAAAAATTAGAAAATTTATTAAAAAATAGTGATTGAAAAAGCTGCTAATAAAAATTTTTTGTAATTTAACTTTAGATAAATTTTAGCAAACAACAACCTGCCTGGTTTTGGCCAAGTTTTGAAATTTCAAAAAAATTTAAATAAGTTGAAATTGCAAAAGCCTTTTGTAACTTTGAAAATTTTTCTAATTTATCCTTGAAAAAATTTAATTTTTAAAGGAAGGGTATATAGCTCATTTTAAAAACCAAACTTCCCAATTCCCCCAAAATCCTTTAAGTCTTAGATACATTTAAAAAACAAAAAAAATTTGCGTCTTACAAAAGGAAACAAAATAAATGCAATAGTAATTATGAAAGAAAATTTCCCAAGAAAAATGAATAATCCTAAGTGATACAAAACCCTATTCTAAACTTGGGAAAAACCCCTAGAAACCGTTAACAGAAATTTCATAAAAAAATAAAACTTCTATAAAAGGGAAAAAAAGATAAATTATAAACCCAATTTACTTCCCCTAACCCATTTTCCCTTTACATGTATGGACTAATAAAAAACACAACCGAGAATCCATAAACCCAAATTTATTAGCTCCATAGGGCAGTTTCATATAAATTCCAAAGGGGTTGTTAAAATTTTTGAGCCCATTTTTTGGGCAAAATTCAACTTTAATTTTAAAAAAAAACAAAGATTTGGTTGATAAATTAAGCCCTTGTCTGATTAAAATGATTTAACTGTTATTTTTGAGTTACTTCCTTTTTACAAAATTTCCTGTTTGTGATTTTTTTAATTTTTTTATCTAAAAAACGTTAACTATGATTTCATTGCCATTTTCCCTATCATTAAACTTTTTAAAAATTTTGCATTGTTGATGAAAAATTTTGTATTTAATGATAAGTTTTACACTCAAAGTTTGGTAGGCAATGGAAATCCTCTTTCCCCCTTTCTTAGAAACCTAAATGGAATTTTTTGAAAAAAGGTTTTAACACAATCCCCCCAAATAGAGCAAAGGGTTTCAGATATGTTAGATTTTTTTGGTCTTATCCCCAAAATGTAAATACACCCTTCCTTTGGAAAATTAAAAGCTTAGCCCTTTCATAAACTTTCTGTTATTTGAAGAAAATAACTCTTTGCCTTTTTAGATTTTTAATATTGGGGGTAATAATGAATTAAAATTTTTAAATTTACAGAAAACTTAAAAATAACTGTTCCCTATGTCCACTATTATTCCTACATCAAGAAGAGTCAAACTGTCTGTTTTCTCATCAATTTTTTGAGAGTTTTTCGAATTTGTCGTCCTAGTTCATAGATGGGGGAAATATCCAAAATTTATGAAATGGGTTAATGGCTTAAATTTCCCCAAGAAATGTTTGATAAATTTTTTAAAGTTGCTAGAAATACTTTTTAAAAACCAAAAAAGGGGACAACCACCCTTATTCAACTAAAAATATTTTTTTCTTCCCTTACCAAAAATTTGGTTGATATCCCTTCTCTTCTTAAGATTTTTAAATATTAAGTTGTATTCAAAAATCTTGATACAGTAAAAAAAACGTTTGATAAAAAATTTCCCCCCCAAAATGCTGATGGATGGCTATAAGATTCCTTGTAAAATTTGCGATAAATTTATTACGGGCAAACTGGTAAAAAAACTCGAACTAAGATTAAAAAAAAAAAATAAATATAGCATTTGAACTGGGAAAAAATTCCAATCTCATTTATTCAGTAAGAGATTTTAACCTCCAATTGATTTTCAAAAAGTTAGAAGTAGTATCAAGCAAGTCCATGGTCGACAAATAAACTGAATCTTGTTTCAAAAAGCAGTTTTTTCAATAATAAATATTTCCTTCGTTTATAAAATTAATCCCTTTTAATTAAAAAAAAATTTTGGGGAAAAATTTAAAAAACACTGGACAAAAAAAAATTTTTAAATTTTTTGGGGGAGTTTTTTTTGGGGTGAGTTTTTGCAAAGGACCCATCCAAGTTGGGGCGGGGCGAAAAGGTGTTTAACCGTTGTGGAAACTGATAGTGGGTGCTGGCCAACCCCTTTAAAAAGCTTCCTTTGGGGCTTTTTCTTTTATAGTTCCCTTAAATGTGAGTAGTCACGAAAGCGCTTTTGAATTTCCTTTCTTTTAAGTGGTTTGTTTTTCTTATTCGAAAAACACCAGTTTTCTTGATCTTATGCATATTAAAATATAAATATAATATAATATATAATATATAATATATAAATATATTATAAATATAATATATATTATATATTTCTTTCTATTCTTTTTTTCTTATTTCCTCTTTCTTTATGGGGAAACAAAAGAATTCATTTCCCCCTAAGCCCTGCGTTCCGTAAGAGGCGACTAAAATGCCGGGAAAAAAGGGGCTATACCCTTTTCCTTATACATTTCAAAAATTAAATGAGGAACTTTTGGTTTTCTTTTTGGCAACCCAGCCTCGGTGGGAACGCCCTTTGTTTTAAAGTTATATATAATATATTATAATTTTTAAAATTAATTATTATAATATAATATATATATATTATATAAATTTGGGGAGAGGAGGAAAAACTTTTTTAAAAAAGTAAGAGAAAAAAGTGGGTGTTCCCCCCTCACAACCCCCGGTAAAAAAAGCAGGATTTCTCACAGGGGTAGTGATCTTGATTTGTGTTCTTTACAGGGTTTTAAGGGGGAAAGGGGGTGAAGGACGAGAGTTTGTAGTAGGTTTGGGTTTCTTGATCGAGGGACTGGGAGTTTGCTTTGGGCAAGGGACTGGTCCCAACCCGACTCAGGGGTTTTAAGGGGGAGGAATTTAAAATACAAGAAAAGGAATGCGCAAAAGGGCCTGACCCTGCGGGAGGGCCAAAATCCCCGCCCCCGGGAAAAAGCAATACCCCCCCCCGGAAGCCCAAAGGGCCCACCAAGTCTGGGTACCTCCACTCAAGGGGTGGAGCACTGTACCAACCCCGCAGCACAAGCTGTCAGGCCAACTCAACCACCCACACCCATCATGGATTTATCTGACCTATTTTTTTAAAAAACACAACGTTTTAGCCTGAATAACTGTATCGAATTTGTTCCACCATCCCCAACTCTTTACCAAACCAGTGTTTTCCCAATCCTTCCTGAATCTGAATTTTTCCAACTTGAAACCATTGCTGCGACCTCCTTGGCTGGAAATTTTTAGCACGCTATTTTACATCCCTTTTTTTATTCCCCGTTTTCCATTATCCCCTGATTATATCCTCCTAAAACTAAAAGCCTTTTGAGAGATTCGATTTAGGGTTCTCGCTATCCTCAAGGGGAAGTTTTTTTATACACGGGTCATCTTTGTCATCCCCTCTGTAGTTTTCCAGAGCCCTTTTTAACCATTCGTTATACGGGACCAGAAGAGCAGCATAGTCCCAAAAAGAGGCCTAACCAAAAAATTAAAGTTGAAGAACAAACCCGAAACTTCTATATTTTTTATTCTAGATATGAGCCAAAAATTCTGTTATCTTTTTTTGCGACACAATGCACTGTTTCTTTGGGTTTTGATTACTGCTAACCAGAACCGTAAATCCTTTCGCAATCAGTAGTATTAAGATCTACATTATTTACTTATATGCGCATGGTTATTTTTCCCGTCCAACATTTTAAATTTTGATCGTCTATATTAAAATGATTTTTCCAGTTTTTTTTTTTTTTTTTTTTTTTTTTTCTCCAAAATTTTTTTTTTTTTTTTTTTTTTTTTATTTTTTTTCCCGGGGCCCCAAAAACCCAAAAACACCTGGAGTGCCCCCCTTTGTTTTTCCCCCCATTTAAAAAATTCCGGCTATTTTGTGTCCCGGAAAAAAAACTTCCAAATTTTTTTTTCCCCTTTTGCCTTTGTAATTTTGAAACCACGGGCCAAACCCAAAACCATTAAAACCCCTTCCCCCCTTTGGGTTTTTTCCCCCCTTTTAAAACTTTTAGTTTTATTTCCTGGCCTACAAAAAAAAAATTCTTCCATTTGATGCCTTAAGTTTCCTCAATAGCCTCTGGTGTGGAACTTTATCGAAAGCCTTACTGAAGTCCATATACACAATATCATATTCATTACCATGATCTACTTCCTCAAACACCTTAGTGAAAAAAGTTAGTAAATTCGTAAGACAGGAACGCCCCTTTGTAAAACCGTGTTGAGATTTATTAATCAATCTGTGCCTATCAAGATGGCTAAGAATTGCTTCGGCAGTTATTGATTCCATAAATTTTCCCACTATGGAGGTAAGGCTTATTGGTCTATAGTTCGAAGCCAAGGACCTGTAACCTGCCTTGTAAACAGGTATTACATTTGCCACTTTCCACTTATCAGGCTCTATGCCAGTTTGTAGTGATATGTTAAAAAGATTAGAGAAAGGTATGCTAAGTTCCTTTTTACATTCCTTTAACACTCTTGCAAACAGTTCATCAGGACCTGGGGATTTGTTAGGTTTTAGTTTCTCTGTTTGTCTGAGGACCATGTCACTAGTTACCGCAATCGTGCATAGTTTATCATCCTGTTCTGCATAATCTATTATTTCAGGAATATCGCTAGTAATTTCCTGGGTGAAAACTGAGAGGAAGTAGGTATTGAGAATTTCACACACATCCTTATCACTGTCAGTGATCTGACCAGAGTTACTCTTAAGTGGGCCAATCTTGTCCTTAATCTTACTTCTGTGTACCTAAAAGAACCCTTTTGGGTTAGTCTTTGAATCCCTTGCGACCTTAGCCTCACAATCCCTTTTTGCTTTTCTTATTCCTTTCTCTCTCTCTTTAATTGAATATATTGATTTCTTAACTGCCCATCCCCTCTTTTGATACACCTACATATGCCTCTCTTTTGACCAATGAGATGTTTTAATCTGTTGTTCATCCATTTGGGATAATTTTTGTTAAATCTAATTTCCCTACTCGGAACAAAAGTTGTCTGGGCAGCTAGAACTATGTTCTGAAAAAGTCACCTACCTGACCCATAGTCAGGACAGCCCAATTTAGCCCATGAAGTCGGCCAAGCGAAAATCTGGGACAGAAATTTGATTGCAGTTATCTGGGTAATTTCATGATATATTGAAACTAAGTGACTTGTGATCACTTTCCCCAAGCTCATCATTAACCTCAAGATTATTAATTAGTGAATCTTTGTTGGCAAGAACCAAATCAAGCAGATTGTTTCCTCTAGTTGGTTCTGTCACAACCTGTTCAAAAAATCAATACTGAACCGTATCAAGAAAGTCACTAGACTCAAAGATTTCCTGTCATATTGTTCCAATCAATTTGTCTAAAGTTAAAATCTCCCATTATCGCAACATTTTCATATCTAGATGCCTTATGAATTTCGTCCCATAGGCCCCCAAGGTTTGGGGGCCTATAAATCACACCCAGAATTAATTTGTCACGTCCCTCGAGAAACTGTAGCCAAACAGATTCTGTGTTCGATGTTTCTAATCTTATATCATGTCTAAGACAACAATTTAAATTTTCTCTGACAAACATCGCCACTCCACCACCCTTCCTGTTGACCCTATCAGTTTGGAATAGTTTATAGCCCTGTATGTTGCATTCAGAAGGCATTCTCTATCAGGTTGAACCAGGTCTCTGTTATACGAATATCTATATTACCTACACTTGCAAGTAATCTTAGCTCATCTATCTTATTTCTTAGACTCCCTCTACTATCTCTCCTTGTTTGTTGATCCATTGATTTGCCATTACTAGCAACTTTATTTTGAATATTGTCTTTTAAACATATCCCTGAAGTATCCCGGTAATAACTGCTATTTTTAACTCTAATGCTGCAGCCTGATTGTTTCCCACAAACACCCATACCTCTATAATCTATCAGTTTAAATTCCTAGACAAGTCATCAGTTACCCTCTCAATCGAATTGGCTAATGCAACCACTCCATCCCCAGAGAGATGAACCCCATCCCTTGCATACATATCACGTTTGCCAAAGAACAGGTCACAATTATTAATGAATGGGATTGCAAGTTCCTTGCAGTACCTGTCTAGCCAGCAATTTATGCCAATTGTCCTAGACGCCCATTCATTGCCCATTGCCTTTCTAGGCAAGATGCTACATATGACTGGGATCCCTCTCTTAGACCTAACTACTTCTATGGCTGACCTGTACCTATCCAGCAGCTCCTCTCTCCTGCCCTTCCCAAAGGTTGTCTTTATCTGAGGTGTTGGATCACAAATGGTCTTGATCTGAGATTTTGAATATAAGTTGGTCAAAGTGTGAAGTAGAGAGGCAGTGTGTTAGGATCTTGATCCAAGGAAATGAAACTTGGTTGGTCCAGGAGCTAGAGCATCACTATACCCGCTGTGGGATAATGCTCTGTTATCCACTCAGGGCTCTATCCCTTTCTGTACTGAGCTTCGTATTTCTTATGAAACTAAATACTGAGATTAAGATGGCATGTGGAGGGTCTGAGAAAAGATCCTTAAGGAAAGGAAGCTTTGAAGGATATAATTCCTAAATATAGTGTGAAAGGGAGATGGAGGAAAAGATGCCGAATGAGATTCTAGTTAAGATTCTAGTTAAGAAATTCATTCCTAGAAGGGTGGAAAATCGTAAATCCAGAGCCCTTGGCTCAATCAAAGAAGCAGAACAGACACGGGTTTAGAGAAACTATAGAAAGTGAAGGGCAGTCAAAAACATAGAAACAAGTAGCAGAGACAGAAACGAATATGCAGTGGTGAGTGCCAAGAAGCAGATTAATTTAGAGCTGAATCTGGCTTGCCCACTGGCCTCCTCAACTGGTGGATTATTAAACAAACCCTCAGGAATATGGTCCCTACTATTATAAACAAAGAAATGGATTGGGGAGCAAACTATCCCGTACTTACCATGCTTGAAACACACTCGATGAAGAAAGCATGGCTGATGGATCAAACCGTAGCTGGATTAATTTATGAAGGTACACAGCTAACATCGCGGTAGAGATAGTCTTGTGTATACTGTCACCAAGTACCTGACTCCGTGCTAGTGGAAAATAAACTAACACTGTCAGCGATGCTAAGCAATAATGCAAGGCAACCACAATGCAAGTCACCAGCATATAAGACACCAAGAAGCAAGGCAACCAGCAATGTTGCAGGACAGCGACTCTGTATTACGAACACAGGTACTGTTTAAAAGGTCTGGTGTACCTGGCCGTAAGGAAGAACACCAGCAAGAGTGAATCAGTAAAACTGTCAAGAAATTTTTGCTTTATAAATACACATTATTTTCCTACCACCAATGTTATTTACAATTATGTATATGCAGTATTTACATTATGTTTGACACATACCATAATATAAGTAGTTTATCGGGAGAGAGAGAGAGAGAGAGAGAGAGAGAGAGAGAGAGAGAGAGAGCAAAAGAATGCAAACTCTAACTGGCTACATCTTATACAGTCATAAATAGGACAGAATCCTCCAATGTGCTATTAATCACCTGAATGTGAGCGAAGGACTGACCTTCAGAACCTGGAGTTCACACCTCACTCTTATTAGCTAACCTGTACAAATGGTAGTTACCCTATATGCGAATGGGAGCCTATTCACTTGCAGCAGCACTCAGCTACCATGATTTAAGCTGATTGTTGGTGCTATACAAGAATTTTTGGTTTCATGTGGTGCATGGCGAATCAAAATGACTATACACATGTTATTTTTCATGAATCCATGTCTCCAAAAGCTCAACAAATCTTCTGATTCTACTCTCCGTTGCATTAAATGCCAGTGATACTGGTCTACGGGTCAATTCTTCTCTCGTATCTTAATATAGTCGCGATATTTAGAGTCTTCCAGTTCTCTGGCAACTGTCCCATGTTAAATGAATTGTTGCAGATCTTAGCAAGAGGATTTAAGGTGCAGAATGAGGTGGTGAACCGAGCTGGCTGAGGTCTCAGACACAAGTAGGTAAGAGGTCAACACAGGAGAAGCACTGTCCCCAAAATGCAGAGTTACACGTTGATTTCAACAGTAACAGCGTACGACTTATCTGTCGGAGTCAAAAATGCTTGTTACAAGTCTCGAGGTTCTACTGGTTCACCCGTAACACTCAAGGTGGGTGAGAAACCCCCACAATGTGGGGATAATCATGTCAAATGGTCCATTCACTCATTAATTTGAAGTTTTTGAAGACAGGAGTTAGAAAATAAAGAATAATTTTACGCTAAATGTCTACGGTATCTGAAAATCAATTCCCGGTAACAGCAACAGGATAGTTTAATACAATAAACACACAGAAGAATGAATACTCATGACCGTCAGAGAGCCGCTTAGTTAAGTGTCTCCCTTAAATTTTAGCTCAACAAATCACCTGTTAACCAAGAGTGTAGTGTGAACAGGAATTGGAATCTGCATTCCTCTCAAAGAAGTACTTAATAAAGCCGATCTGTCCGTCTTTCTATCTGCCTCTCTCTCTCTCTCTCTCTCTCTCTCTCTCTCTCTCTCTCCACTAGCTCGAATAATATCCATCTTCCAGTAGTTTGTTATACGAATTTAATTAAGTTCTCGTGATTTATGCTTCTAGCTTCCATCTTCTTCTAAATAACTCTGGTCTTGGCAGTCTTCAAGATGTATATTACTCACGGGATGAGTCAGAAACAGCGGCTCAGTTTTAAACTGCTTTCGCTTCTTCTCTTCTTTCTTATTCGTAATGCACAAACCTGTGTAGGTCGAGAGATGAACTCTGGCCCAGGGATATAAAGAGTAGCACCACCACACACAACCTCTGAAAACATCAAATATCACAAAGTCTAAATAAATCTCTGTGAACAGAGTTGCACAGTGTTACGACAAGTATGTCCTTTCTCTCCAAAGGAGACATACTCTACCAGAAACAGTTAGATCACCTAGACTCCTTTATTATTAAAGATCTCCCTATGATCCAGCATCACCCCCTGACCTGCAGCGTTGTATGACCCTAACACTTCTTTTTGATTATAATAATAATATTAAAGATTTCAACTTTATTTTAATTGGTTGATATTCATCCATGTGCAATCTAAAAATGCTACTGAGAGGCCACCTAATTTAAGGGGTAACTGACAAAATATTACAAAACCAGAAATGGGTTTGATACTAAGACGGGGTCAATAAGCTGACCTAGTATTCTCTGGAGGTGTGTATACTTTATAGATGTCGCTTTTTGTAACAATGTGGTGAGACTCTTGGAGTAAGGAAGATAAGATGAACCATACCACCGGCCGGGATTGAACCCGACGGGCTGGAGTTTTGAGACTCTATGACCGCGGGTTCAATCCCGGCCGGGGGTATGGTTTATTTGCAATCGTGTCATTACGATTTCTTGAGTCATGTTGACGGCAGTGAAGGGACTTGAGCTAGAGTTCGTCACGGCCACGCTAGCTGGAGATTCGTCTGTAAAAACTTGCATTTGTGGTCACAGAGGTGCCTGTGCTAACTTTCCTATGGTGTAGAAATATACCTAGTTGGATGAATCTTATTGTGGCTAGCTGGTCTAGTGGCTAACGCGACAGGCTGGAGTTTTGAGACTATGACCGCGGGTTCAATCCCGGCCGGGGGTATGGTTTATTTGCAATCGTGTCATTACGATTTCTTGAGTCAAGATAAGATGAACACCTCACTATCTCTTCCACTAAACAGGCATTCATGTCAATGAGGACACGGCGACCTTCTCATTTCAATCCACACTCTCCTGCTCCTATTATTCTCTTCTTATGCCTTTCTCTTCCTTTTCCATTACACAATATGTTTACTACATCTCTCTAACCTTACCTTATCACTTTTTAATAACTTCACAATCTTCTATTTTTTTTTCTCGTCGCTTAGATCTTGCTCTGAGAGTAATAGTAATTTCTGCTGGAACGAGCCCTTTGATTCCTCGTAGATAATGAATCCATAGCGGATTGCTTGACAATATCCGTATCGCCTTATTGAAGTCTTCCATTATAGGTTGGCAGATTTCATTGCGTAATATATGTAAAATCTATACGTGCTTGGGTTGCTACGCGATGTGAGAGTTGTCCCACGTCTTCCATAACTTCACCCCCTCCCCCCTATCATTCCAAAATACAATGTACTAAAAATGTCACCTCTTGGTCTTGTTAAAATCTGCAAATTGGTAACCCAGTACGAATTCGAACTTTATTCAATGTAAGATACAACAGTTTTGAAAGCTTGGTATTCTCAGGTTTGTACATTTACTCATTTATTCAATAAAATTGGTAAATTAGCACCTATGACAGTTGGAACCTAATTTCAAAAT
This sequence comes from Cherax quadricarinatus, assembly GCF_026875155.1. Taxonomy (NCBI): domain Eukaryota; kingdom Metazoa; phylum Arthropoda; class Malacostraca; order Decapoda; family Parastacidae; genus Cherax; species Cherax quadricarinatus. Next base: position 8,745,701 of record NC_069459.1, on the reverse strand, counting down.
AGGTAAACCTGTTTTGAAAGCTTGAAGATGATCGGAAGGCGTGTCAACAAGTTAATGAACGGAAATCATGGCTGACGAAAAAGAAATTGATTACTAAATAAGCAATCCAGCAACACAAGTATATAGTTCTACTGTATTCTAGTTATGTCCTAGAATTTGTATCGATAAAGCCACTGAATGGAGAAACGTCTACGATAAAGATATGTATTAGGCCCTCCAGGGACGTTTGCTTGACGCTAGTGAGAGGCTCTTGATCGAAGGAATTCAATCTGTGCTCCACTTCCCTGAATTGAGCCTGAATACCTTCCACCCCCCCCCCTACAGATGCTGCATTATCCTTATGGGTTTAGCCCTCCCCCATGATTATAATATTAATAATATGTATTAGGATGCTTCTTATTGTATATCAGGCGAGTCCTGATATACATTATGCCTACTGTTGTCTGCTTTAAGCGAGCCTTGATATGTATCACGACGCCTCCTGTTTGTTTTAAACGAGCCTTGATATGCACAGTGATGCGTCTTGTTATCTGTTTTCCCTTGCATTCCTATGTACTATTATTTTCTTCCCTTTACTCCCTTGTAACCCCAGCAGCAGAGTCTGGAAGGCTGAAGATGTCTTCTCCGATAAGGTACAGTAATAAGGTTGTTGACTGATGTGGGTCGTCCCGTCTGCTCTCTACCTCCCTCTCCCTGCTGATCAACTTAACCTCTTCCAGGAGAGCTTGTCAGGCCGGGGCCTGCTCCTGAAGAAGTTATTTGACAAGACGTACATTAAATCAGCACGAATTTTTGGCTGAGTGTCTTACGGAGGCCTCCTGTAGGAAGCGAGTTTGAGTGGGAGACACCCTGTAGCAGGCAAGGGCTTCAGCAGAAAATGAGATCTTCTCTAGAAGATGAGGTATTTTGTAACAGCTAGTCGTTTATAGTAGGCAAGATGCTCTGTAATAAATTAGACACATGGGCAACTTCTGGGTATCTTGTAGACGTTTCGCCATCCAGTGGCTTTATCAATACAGTACACGGACCTGAAAGAAATATACACAGAAAATAGTGGAAGATGAGGTAATCAGTCCCTCAGCCTCGGTGGTGAACACAGTGTCTTGTAGAATCTAATACAGGCAGGAAGATTGGTGTTTAAATAGTGCAGTCAGGATGTGCAGCAGACGAGGGTATTGTCGGTACTGAATACCACTGATATACAACATGCCAGACATAGCATCATAACACCAACTTGATAAAGAGAATATCATCACAACCTACTTGCTAATTCCTGGTCCAGCTCTTGAGCAGGTGAAGTTTACTGTAGTAGGTGAGGGTTTTGTATCAGGTGGGCTTGTCTGTAGCAGGTAAACAGGTGAGATTTTCTATAGCAGGTGAAGTTTTTTGTACCATGTTGGGTTAGGTGTATCAGATGAAGTCTTACGTAGCGGGCGAAGTCGTGCTGGAAGTCTCGTGTAGGTGGTGAGAGGCAAGAAAACTTGTTATAAAGTGAAATACTTCACAGTACTGAAACTCACAATACATTACAAGCAGTGTGAGTTACTTTTTACGAAACAATAGAAACATTAGTACCATTAGCATTACGACCACCATCACCACTAGCATCACGTCCGACACTAGCATCCCAACCATCACCACCATTATCATCACTACCAGCACCAGCACTAGGATCACCACCAGCAGCACCACTACCATCATCACCAGCAGTACCACTAGCATCGAAATTAGCATCACCACCTTCAGCACCACTAGCGTCACCATCAGTATCTCCTCTTGCGTCACTACTAGCAGCACCACTAGCCATAACCACTACCAGCACCACTAGCAATACCACTAACATCACTAGCTGGGCAACTATCAGCACCATTAGCATCAACACCAGTAGCACAGGTATTATCACCACCGCACTAGCATTACCACTAGCAGCACCACTAGCAGCACCACTAGCATTATAACCACCATCATCACAAGTATCACCATCAGCAGCACCACTAGCATCACTGCTACCAGCACCACTAGCATCACTAGGATCACCATTAGCATCAATATTAGCAAGACCACTAGCATTACCAGCAGCAGCACCACCACTTTCACCACCACTAGCGCCATTAGCACCACTAGCATCACCACTAGGATCATTAGCATTACCACTAGTTGGACCATTAGCATTAACACCAGCAATTCCACTAGCATCACCACTAGAAGCTCCTCTAGCATCACCACTAGCATCAACAACAGCACCACAAGCGTCATCACCAGTAGCACCAGTAGCATCACCACCACCACTAGCATCACCAATAGTAGGACCACGAGCATCACTCCAGCAGCACCACTAGCCTATGGATTGCGCACTCCAGGGCAACATAGCTTTGGACCACTATGATATGGTCCTGGATACAACGGAAGACAAACAGAATATAGATGCAGTATACATAAGTTTTGCAGAAGCTTTCGACAAATGCGATCATGGTGTAATAGCGCATAAAATGCGTGCTCAAGTGATCACTGGCAAATTGGGCAGATGGATCTTTCTAGCCAATCGAGCACAAAGAGTAGCGGTAAACAAAGTTAAATTGCAAGCTGTCATAGTGAAAAGATCTGTCCCGCAAGGTACAGTATTCGCCCCCATCCTGTTTCTCATCCTCATATCAGAGATGTACACTATGGTACCGTGTCATCTTTTGAAGACAATACTATGAACTGCATGATTCTATATTCCATTGAGGACATGGTAAATCTCCAAGAATGTACAAACCAAATTTTCCAATGGGCAGCGGAAAACAATATGATATTCAGTGAAGACAAATTCCAGCTACTCCGTTATAAGAACATAAGAAAGAACACTGCAACAGGCCTAGTGGCCTATGCGAGGCAGGTCCAATTCTCCCACCGGCTTAAGCCAATGTCTTGACCTAGTGAAGTCAGACACTTCACATAAGGGAGGAGCACTGCATCCGACCTAGTAGCACAAGGTAGTCAGGTCCAATTCACACCCACCCACACCCACTCATGTATTTATCCAACCTATTTTTAAAACTACACAACGTTTTAGCGTCTATGACTGTACTCGGGAGTTTGTTCCACTCATCCACAACTCTATTACCAAACCAGTGTTTTCCTATATCCTTCCTGCATCTGAATTTTTCCAATTTAAAGCCATTGCTGCTAGTCATGTCTATGTTAGATATTTTAGCAAGCTATTTACATCCACTTTATTAATTCCTGTTTTCCATTTATATGCCTCAGTCATATCCCCCCTAATTCTACGCCTTTCTAGAGAGTGCAGATTTAGTGCCCTCAGCCTGTCTTCATAGGGAAGATTTCTGATACATGGGATCAACTTTGTCATCCTCCTTTATACGTTTTCCAGTGCATTTATATCCATTCTGTAATACAGTGACCAAAACTATGCAGCATAGTCTAAATGAGGCCTAACCAAAGAAATAAAGAGTTGAAGAACAACCTGAGGACTTCTATTATTTATACTTCTTGCTATGAAGCCAAGGATTCTGTTAGCTTCTGCTAGTCATTTTGTTAGTCTTATTGCGAACACTAATGCACTGTTGTCGTGGTTTTAGATTGCTGCTAACGAGAACTTGAGGAAATAATAGCTAGAAATAAGTATACTACAAAATCTAATCACACAATAGGCGAATCAAAAGAGGAGAGGGGCAGTTAAGAAATCAATATATTCAGTTAAAGAGAGAAATAAAAAAGGGAATAAGAAAAGCTAAAAGAGATTATGAGGTTAAATTTGCAATAGAATCGAGGGCTAACGCAAAAGGATTCTTTTGGGTATACAGAAGTAAGACTAGGGACAAAAGAGGCCCACTCAAAAGTTACTCGGGTCTGCTCACCGACAGTGATAAGAAAATGTGTAGATTTTTTAACATTTACTTCCTATCAGTTTTTAAGCAGGAAGATACTAGCGATATTCCAAGAATAATAAATTATGTAGAACAGGACGATACTAAACTATGCATGATTATGGTCACAAGTAACATGGTCCTTAGACAAATAGATAAATTAAACCTAGCAAATCCCCAGGCCCTGATGAACTGTTTGCAAGGGTTCTAAAGGAATGTAAAAAGGAGCTTAGCCAACCTTTGGCTAATCTTTTCAGCATATCACTACAAGCTGGCAAAGTGCCAGATAAGTGGAAAATGGCAAATGTAATACCTATTTTCAAAGCAGGTGACAGGTCTTTAGCATCGAACTATAGACCAATAAGCCTATCCTCCATAGTGGGAAAATTTATGGAATCAATAATTGCCGAGGCAAATCGTATCCATCTTCAAAAACATAAATTGATCAACGAATTTTATTACGGTTTTACAAAAGGGTTTTCCTGCCTTACGAATTTATTAACTTTTTTCACTAAGGTATTTGAGGAGGTAGATCATGGTAATGAATATGATACTGTGTATATGGACTTCGCTAAGATTTTTGATGGAGTCCAACATCAGAGACTACTGAGGAAAATTAAGGCTCACGAAATAGTAGGAGATTTTTTTTTCCAGGATAGAGGCATGATTGACAGATATGCAGCAGAGAGTTGACATAAATGGGGAGTAATCGGTTTGGGGAAGCGTCACGAGCGGTGTTCCACAGGGGTCAGTGTTGGGCCCCTTGTCGTTCATAGTCTACATAAACGACATAGATGAAGGAATAAATAGCGATATAAGCAAGTTAGCCTATGACACCAAAATAGGCCGACGAATTCATTCTGAGAGGACATTAGAGCACTCCAGGATGATTTGAATAGACTGATGCAACGGTCGGAGAAGTGGCAGATGCAGTTTACATAGACAAATGCAAAGTTCTAAACACTGGACAGGAAAATAACCATGCCACATATAAACTAAATAATGTAGATCGTAATACTACTCTCGATATCTGTGATTCCCCATAATTTACACTTACACTCACCCAATTGACTATAAACAGAAATACGTAATAAAACTATTATCTAATGAATCTTAAGCTACTCATAAATTTGCCTGAGATACTCCAATATATGAGCTTCAAAAGAAACCAAGACAAAACCATTCACATTGCTAATTTATGAACTGTAATGCAGTTACCTAGCCTTAATATCAACATGCTCCATAATCTGTTCCAATATAGAGTTTGAATTAATCTTAGTCTGCCCGAAATGCCTAGTCATGATAGGTGTGATGGTCTCCCGCTCTGTAATTAGTATTTTATAATATGTAAACCACACTATATCCTATAACATGTAAACCCCGCATTGTAATCTTTATATGGAATAAACTTGATTGACTGATCTGGTTAGCAGTAATCTAAAACCAGGACAACAGTGCAAAAGTGTTTGCAATAAAGAGAACAGAATCCTTGGCTTCATATCAAGAAACATAAATAATAGGAGACCTCAGGTTGTATTAATGTTGATAGAATTACCGATACAAGTGCAACTAATGTGACATTTTATTGTGGCAACGTTTCGTTCTCCAGGAGCTTTGTCAAGCCGTTACAAACAATACATGGACACAGAGGGTATATAAAGGCTTAGATGTAACATTAGTGCAAGTTGATTGTTCTACAATATTGTATTACTACTACTACTACTACTACTATTACTACTAATACTGCGACTAGTATTATACCTCACTCTAAGCCTATATACTATACCCTCTGTGTCCATGTATTGTTTGTAACGGCTTGATAAAGCTCCTGGAGAGCGAAACGTTGCCACAATAAAATGTCACATTAGTTGCACTTGTTTCTTATGTTCTTACTAAAGGGGAAAAGTAATGTGAAGGACCTGGGAGTGGTAATGTTTGAGGATCTCATCTTCAAGGATCAAACAGTGCCACTATCACATCTGCAAGGAAAATGATAGGATAATAATGAGAACGTTCAAAATAAGAGATGCCAAGCCACTGATGACCCTTTTTAAATCACTTGTACTCTCTTGGCTGGAATACTGCTGTACATTAACATCTCCATTCAAGGCAAGCGAAACGCAGACCTAGAGAATATGCAAAGGACCTTTACTGCACATATAAGTTTTGTCAAACAGTAAATACTGGGAACACTTGGAAATACTTGACTTGCACTCACTGTAGCGCAGGCGAGAGAGATACATCATAATCTACTCCTGAAAAATCCTAGAGAGACTGGTCTCTAATCTGCACACAGAAATCACTTCCAACGAAAGCAAAAGACTTGGAAGGTGGTGTAAAATACCCCCAATGAAAAGGAGGGGCGCCATTAGTACACTAAGAGAAAACACAGTAAGTGTCCGGGGCCCAAGACTGTTCAACAGCCTCCCACCAGCTATAAGGGGAATTACCAATAGACCCCTGGTTGTCTTGAAAAAGGAGCTGGACAGATACCTATAGTCGGTGCCGCATCAGCCGGGCTGTGGTTCGTACGTTGGACTACGTGCGGCCAGCAGTAACAGCCTAGTTGATCAGGCCCTGATCCACCGGGAGGCCTGGTCATGGACCTGGTCATGGACCATCAGCACCACTAATATATACGACCAATAGCAACATAAATGGCCTCAGTAGCAGCACCACTAGCAATACTACCGCCAGCAGCACTACCAGCATTACTAGCATCAGCCCCGCTGTCGGTACCACCAACAGCACTACTAGCAGTACCACCAACAGCACTACTAGCAGTACCACCAACAGCACTACTAGCAGTACCACCAGCAGCACTACTAGCAGTACCATCACTAGCAGCACCACCAACAGTGCTACTAGCAGTACCATCAGCAGCACTACTAGCAGTACCACCAGAACTACTAGCAGTACCACCACCAGCACTACTAGCAGTACCACCAACAGCACTACTAGCAGTTCCACCAATAGTACCACCAACAGCACTACTAGCACTACCAACAGCACTACTAACTGTACCACCAGCAACACTACAAGCAGTACCACCACCAGCACTACTAGCAGTACCACCAACAGCACTACTAGCAGTACCACCAACAGCACTACTAGCAGTACCACCAACAGCACTGCTAGCAGTACCACCAACAGCACTAATAGCACTGACACTAACAGTACTACTAGCACTGCCACCAACAACACTACAAGCAGTACCACCAGCAGCACTACTAGCAGTACCACCACCAACACTACTAGCAGTACCACCAACAGCACTACTAACATTACCATCAGCAACACTACTGGCAACGCCATCATAATCACCACGAGCAGCAACTCTAGCCATCAACTACACCAGTAACTACACTAACAACCATGCCACAAGCAACAGCACGAGCAACACCAGCCACACTACCAACCATACCCCAGCCACAGCACGAGCAATACCAGCCACACTACCAACCATACCTCAGCCACAGCACGAGCAATACCAGCCACGCTACCAACCATACCTCAGCCACAGCACAAGCAACACCAGTCACGCCACTACTCACACCACCGGCAACACCACCAACCATTCCAGCATACACATAAGCAGCCACACCAACAGACACATCAGCAGACACATCAGCAGACAAACCAGTAGACAAACCAGCAGACCACCAGCAGACACGACAGCAGACACGACAACAGACACACCAGCAGACACACCAACAGACACGACAGCAGACACACCAGCAGACACCCCAGCAGACACACCAGCAGACACATCAGCAGCAATAGAAAGGTAAATTAGAGCCAAGTGGTGGTATTCATTTTATGCTAATTTTATCCTTTGGGGAAGAGGTTGTGGTTGGGAAGCTGAAAATGTACCAGGTCGACATTCCTCTATTTGGAGTGCCTCTGTACTCACCTATATGTAATCACCTATATGTAGCCACCTAAATGTACTCACCTATATGTGGCTGCAAGGGTCGATTCACAGCTCGTGGCCCCGCCTCTTCGCTGGCCATTACGTTCACTCTCTCCCGGCTTCAAGTGCCTTATATCTCTTCATAAAGTTATACATGGATCCTGCCTCCTCGAATTCACTCTCCAGATTGTTCCACTTCCTAACAACTCTAATGCTGAAGAATATACTTCCTAACATCCCTATGTCCCATAAGTTTTCAACATACAGCTGTGCCCTTGCGCTCCTTTCTCCCATCTTCTGTTCGCATTGTCAGTTCCTCTTAGTTTTTTTTTTCGTCTTTATCATATCCCTCACTAGTCTACCTGTCCTTCAAAGTCATCAGGTTGAGTTGTCTTAACCTCTCCTTATAGGACACACCCCTTAACTTCTAGACTAGTCTTGTTGCAAACCTCTGCACATTTTCCAGATTCTTTCCATATCAGTCGGAAAGTATTTCTTACGCGGGCATTTGATATAGCAGTTATTTGTTTGATGTGCGCCTCAGAGGATATGCTCGGTATGATATTCACCCCAAGGCCCTTCTCCGTGAGTAAGGTTTCCAGCCTTTGTCTAACTTCCCCCCCCCCACCCTAAACCTGTACTCTGTCTGCGGTCTTCTTTGTACTCCCCCAAATTTCATAACTTTAGTGGTCTTAAACTCAGGTCATGCTTGAAGCCTGTCCAGATGCCTTTGTAGCATTTCCTCTTTTGTGGTGTGTACTCACCTAGTTGTACTCACCTAGTTGTGGTTGTAGGGTTCGATTCACAGCTCCTGGCCCCGCCTCTTCACTGGTCGCTAATAGGTCACTCTACCTGCTACATGAGCTTTGTCATTCCTCTTCTTAAAGTTATGTATGGATCCTGCCTCCACTACATCACTTCCTAGACTATTCTATTTCCTGACAACTCTGTGACTGAAGAAATACTTCCTAACTTCCCTGTGATTCATTTGAGTCTTCAGCTTCCATTTGTTACCCCATCTTGCTCTGTCCCATCTCTGGAACATCCTATCTCTGTCAACCTCGTTAATTCCTCTCAGTATTTTGTATGTCGTTATCATGTCCCCCTATCTCTCCTGTCCTCCAGTGTCGTCAGGTTGATTTCCCTTAACCTCTCCTCGTAGGACATACCCCCTTAGCTCCGGGACTAGTCTTGTTGCATACCCTTGCACTTTCTCTAGTTACCTTACGTGCTTGGCTAGGTATGGGTTCCAAACTGGTGCCGCAAGGTCCAATATGATCCTAACATACACAGTGTACAGGGTCCTGAACGATTCCTTATTAAGATGTCGGAATGCTGTTATAAGGTTTGCTAGGCGCCGATATGCTGCAGCAGTTATTTGATTGATGTGTGCCTCAGATGTGCCTGGTGTTATACTCACCCTAAGATCTTTTTCCTTGAGTGAGGTTTGTAGTCTCTGCCCCCCCTAGACTGTACTCCGTCAGCGGTCTTCTTTGCCCTCCCAATCTTCATGACTTTGCACTTGGAGAGGTTGAAGTCCAGGAGCCAATTGCTGGACCAGGCCTGCAGCCTGTCCAGATCCCTCTGTAGTTCTGCCTGGTCCTCGTCCGATTGGATTCTTCTCATCAACTTCACAGCACCTGCAAACAGGGACACTTCGGATTCTATTCCTTCCGTCATGTCGTTCACAAATACCAGAAACAGCACCGATCCTAGGACTGATCCCTGTAGAACCCCACTCGTCACAGGCGCCCACTCGGACACCTCGCCTCGTACCATGACTCGCTGTTGTCTTCCTGACAGGTATTACCTGATCCACTGTAGTGCCTTCTCTGTTATCCCTGCCTGTTATCCCTCCCTGTGTGTGTGTGTGTGTGTGTGTGTGTGTGTTTTGTCAAGGTTGAGGCGTTTTTGTTGTGTTGATGTATAAGTTCTTACCCATTTGTAAATAAGGGGGTCAAACTTAAGCTTCTGGAACAAGTGTAGTTGGTTTTGCGCTTCTCAGGTTCCATGAAATCACATTTTTTCCTTTTTTTCACTTTGCTTACTTACAGATCTTTAGAATAGTCAAAATAAAGAAAATAATAAAATAAACAAGAGGAATAACGTTGTCTTATAACTGCTCACATCTTCATATATCTAGTTTTGATCCCACTCATGTCTCTCCTTGTTAACCCTTTTACTTCCTTTGTGGGTTGTGATCATATTTTTTTGGCACTTCCATGTCTAATAATGAGAAATTAACTACTCTGTGTCGTCTTCTCTTCGCATCATGAACCTATTATCATTATAACTGCAGACCACTAGATATGCCAATTGTTTCTTATACTTTAATTTTCGAAGATTCAAAATACATGCTGCATTCTTGATAAGCTGAATGACCAAAGTTGAGACAAAGATCTTCAATATTCAGATTCGTAAAGCAGTTCTTACACAAGGGAATCATTCACTCTTCTCTAATACGAAAGTTATTGATTAGCTCATCGTATTAGGAATTATTAGTAGGAATGAGTAATTCGTTGGTACCAGTCATTTAATGGCATATTATTTTTTTTCCATGTTTTAATGTGCATCTTTGAAAGGTTCTAAGAAGCAAGATCGCCATCCACCTAGATGTCCATCAATTACACAACCCAGGGCAACACGAGTTTGGAGCAGGTCTCTCCTGCCTGTCCCAGATACTGAACCACTATGACAAGGTCTTGGATGTAGCATACACAGACTTAACGAAAGCCTTCGACAAGTGCGACCATGGTGTAATAGCGCATATAAAGAAATAACAAGAAAAGTGGGTAGATGGAACTATAACTTCCTAACAAAGAACACAGAGAGTATTAGTAAGCAGTGTCAAGTCTAAGGCAGCTACAGTGAAAAGCTCCATCAGGCACAATACACGCTCCCATCCTGTTCCTCATCCTCATGTCTGATATAGACAATGATGTAAGCCACAGCTCTGTGTCTTCCTTTGCGGATGACACCCGAATTGCCATGACAGTGTCCTCCATTGAAGACACTGCAAGACTCCAAGCGAACATCAACCAAATCTATAAATGAGCCGCAGGAAACAATATGATATTCAAGAGAAATTTCAACTACTCAGTTATGGAAAACTTGAGGAAATTAAAACTGCATCGGGATATACAGCAAATTCTAACCATACAGTTGAGCGGAAAACTGATATGATGGCCCTGGAAGTGATAATGTTGGAGGATCTCAGCTTCAAAGACCACAACAATGTATCTACCTCATCTGCTAGAAAAATGATGGGATGGATAATGAGAACCTTCAAAGCTAGGGACGCCAAGCCTATGATGATTCTCTTCCAATCACTTGTTCTCTCTAAGCTGAAATACTGGTGTACACTATCTACCCCCTTTAAGGAAGGCGAAATTACTGACTTGGAGAATATATAGAGATCTTTCACGGCACACATAAGTACTATAAAGCACCTAAATTGCCAGGAACGGTTGAAGACCCTTGATTTGTATTCCCTGGAACGCAGGCGATAAAGATACATGATAATATACTCTTGGAAAATCTTAGAGGGATTAGTACCAAACTTGCATACGAAAATCACTCCCTACGAAAGCAAATGACTCGGCAGGAGGACAACATTCCCACAAAGAAAAACAGGGGCGTCACGAGTACACTAAGAGACAACACAGTAAGTGTCAGTGGCGCAAGACTGTTCAACTCCTCTCAGCATGCATAAGGGAGATTACCAGTAGGCACTGAACAGGCACCTAAAGTCATTACCTGATCAGCCGGGCTGTGGTTTTTACGTAGGTTTATGTGCAGCCAGCATGTAAACACACGTATAATATTATATATATATATATAAATATATATATATATAAATATATATATATATATATATATATATATATATATATATATATATATATATATATAATATATATATATATATATATATATATAATGTGTGTGTGTGTATGTATATATCAATAACATTGCGACTAGCCGAGGTCTCGAATCCATGTCATTTTAGCCCGCCTCATGGTGAATGAAAATTAACGACTCTCTAACCCACAGGACCACCCAATCCTACAAAGATCACGCACCCAGCAGAACTAGGTGTTTTACCGTGACCTGAAGACATACAATGGTGTAGGTGTCTCAGAGCTAATTTCATTCTACTCCCCGTTTGGTGTACTAGCCTCCACAAGCAGTATATATATTATTGCAATCACGAACGAGTGGTATTTAATCAATAACAACACTGCGACTAGCCGAGGACTCGAACCCATGTCGTTTTAGCCCACCTCATGGTGGTTACAATCATATATATACTGCTTTTGGAGGCTATTACTCCAAACAGGGAGTAGAATGAAATTAGCTCTGAGACACCCACACCATCGTATGTTCTTCGATCACGGTAGAACACCTAGCTCTGCTGAGTGTGTGATCTTCGTAGGATAGGGTGGTACCGTGGGTAAGATTTCTGGATGATATCCGAGCCCTAAGAGGATGGTGGAAATGGGTCCAACAGCTTTGGTCATAGGCCATGTGAACATGTATTTGTTCCAACAGTCTAATCTTCTTTACCGTACAGAAGTATTGAAAAGTTGAAGCCTATTAGATGAGATGTTTTCAAGTTATGAGTGAAAGAAAACTGAAAAGTTGAAGGAATGATAAAGAAAGAAATAATTCATTCAGTCTCTTAAAGGTCCCCTTCAGTGATGGTTAAAAAGGAAAATATAAGCCGATGGGACTGGAAAACGCTTCAAATGGACGTGGATAAACTGCAAGACTGCTCTTAAAATGTGGTTAAGTCAACCCAAGCACCTACAAGGCTATGAAAGTGCAAGAAAACCAGACACAGAGTATAAACTCGGGGGACAGAGGCTGCAGACCTCTCTCTCAAAGAGAAATATCTAGGTGAGAGCAAAGAATATCATTGGAGCCGCACATTAAACGAATGTTCTTAGTGTTCTCGGCAGTGCCTGCCGAGAACACTAAGAACATTCAGGAATCAAAATAAAAGATATTTAAAGTCATCTATACAACAGATATCAGTTCCAATTTAGAGTATAGACACCAGCTGAGAACTAATATATGATAACACATGTTAACGAAATTAAAGAAAGTGTAGAGGAATGCAATGAGGCTAATTCCAGTGATAAGCTGAATGTGAGAGGTGAAAAGGCTAACGGAACTGAATCTGGCGATATTGGAGGACAGGAAAAGCAAGGGAGACATGATTGCAACATGGAAAATACTCAGAAGAAATGGCAGAATAGGCAAAGACGGAGAGGTAGGAAGCACGTTAAAGGGGACGCAGTACGAAGAGACATACGAGACATTAGTATATCTGGAAGTACGTCTTCATCCGTTGCCTGATAAGAAAGTGGAAGTACCTTAATGAAGAAGTGGTAAAGACAGGCCACATACATACTTCTAAGAGCAGGTAGGACGAGGCATTAAAGCAAGGAGGGATTGAATATAACAAGCGAGAAGTTGAGAGATCAGGTTATTAACTGACACTGGACAAGTACAACCATGTTTTGGTGAGTAAATAAAGCAGAGTACACACAAAACACACACTTCTACACATACACACACAGACACACACACATATACACAGACACATATACACAGACACAAATTAATACACAGACACAAATTAATACACAGACACACATAAATACACAGAGACACTCATACACAGAGACACACATACACAGAGTGGGAGAAAAAAATAGGAGAGCTTTCTGAAAAAATGAAGAAAGAGCTTTCTGTGAAATTGGAAAAGAGGTTGGAGATGGAGAAGAAGAATTGGGAGACACATATCGAAACTGCAGTAGCCAGGATAAGGGTCCTAGAAGATGAGGTAAACAGGCTGAGGCAAGTTACAGGGGCAGTGGCCAGAGAAGACACAGTATATGAAGCTGAGAGGCCGAACAGGAAGGTAGGAGATATGAATTATGCTAAGGTCATAACAGCCTGCCAAGAAGGGCCAAGGAGTGAAAGGGAAGAACAGCTGGGTGCAGGGAGAGAGGGCGATAGGTCGAATGCAGAGACACAACAATGCTACCAAGAGCCATTGGAAAAATCAAGGGAGAAAATGACCACGTACAGACAGGAACCAGAGTCACAGAGTGAGAGGCAATGGGAGGAGGAAATGGCAAAATCAGTGTTTATCCATGGGCTTCAGGAGAGAGAGGAAAGGACACACGCTGAAAGACGGCAGGCAGAAAGAAAGGAGATTGAGAAAATCATCATGGAAATAGGTGGAGAAGACATGGACGAGATTGTAACTTTTCAGAGAATAGGGGGATACTTGAAGGGGAGAAAACGATCGATCAAGCTGATTCTCAGGACAGAAACAGTGCGGGACAGGATCCTCCAAGAGAAACCACGGTTGAAATACTCGGAAGAGTACAAGAGGTTGTTTCTAGACAGAGACAGAACACAAACAGAACGACAGCAGCTGAGGGAGAGGACAAAAAAGGGAAAGGAGCTAGGAAAGGAGACAAGGATGGAACAAGCAGAGGTCAATCAGAGCAGAACAGAGCAGCAAGGGCAAGCACACACAACTATCCTCAGAACCCCACAACCTATCACACCATCCCAACACAAACTACAATCCATACCCACAGCTTCCACCCAACACCCAGCTATAGAATCCCACAGTACGCTACCAAGTCTCCCACACTCAGAGGCCCCCAAACCACAGTGTTGGAAAGGAAACTGAAGGTATGGTACACAAATGCTGATGGAATAACAAATAAGTAGGAGGACTGGCACGAAAGAGTAAAAGAGGCATCACCAGACATCATAACTCTCACAGAAACCACGCTTACGGGTATGAAAACAGATCCCATCTTTCCAATGGGAGACCAGATCCTGAGGAAAGACAGAGGGAACAGGGAGGGGGTGGAGGAGTGGCATTGCTGATCAAAAACCAATGGAATTTTGTTGAGCTGGAGAGAGGAGACAGCGGAGAAGCAAGTGATTACATAGTGGAAACGCTTCACTCTGGAGGTCCCAAAGTGGTAATTGCAGTGATGTATAACCCACCACAGAACAGCAGGAGGCCAAGGCAAGAGTTTGACGAGAGCAATAGAGCGATGGTTGACACACTGGCTGCAGTGGCCAGAAGAGCTCATGCATGCAGGGCAAAGCTCCTGATCATGGGTGACTTTAACCACAAGGAGATCAATTGGGAAGAACTTGAAGCCACATGGGGGCCAAGATACATGTAGGGCTAAGATGATGGAGGTGGTACTGGAAAACTTCATGTACCAACATGTAAGGGACACTACAAGAGAGAGGAGAGGATGAACCATCAAGACTGGACTTAGTATTCACCTTGAGTAGAGCAGATATTGATTACATCACATATGAAAGACCTCTTGGGGCAAGCGATCATGTGGTTTTGAGCTTCGAATACACAGTAGAGCTACAAATGGAGGGGGCAGCAGGAAGGCCAGGACGAATGAAGCCAAACTACAAGAGAGGGGACTACACGGGAATGAGGAACTTCCTGCACCGGGTTCAGTGGGACAGAGAACTGGCAGGGAAGCCAGATAATGAGATGATGGAATATGTAGCAACAATATGCAAGGAGGCTGAGGAGAGGTTTGTACCCAAGGGTAACAGGAATAATGAAAAAGCCAGGACGAGCCCATGGTTCACCCAAAGGTGCAGGGAAGCAAAAACCAAGTGTGCTAGGGAATGGAAGAAATATAGAAGGCAAAGGACCCAGGAGAATAAGGAGAGCAGTCGTAGAGCCAGAAATGAATATGCACAGATAAGAAGGGAGGCCCAACGACAATATGAAAACGACATGCAGCGAAAGCCAAATCTGACCCGAAACTGTTATACAGCCACATCAGGAGGAAAACAACAGTCAAGGACCAGGTAATCAGGCTAAGGAAGGAAGGAGGAGAGACAAACAAGAAATGACAGTGAAGTATGTGAGGAACTCAAGAGATTCAAAGAAGTGTTCACAGAGGAGAGAGAAGAGGCTCCAGAAAGACAGAGAGGTGGGGCACACCACCAAGTGCTGGACACAGTACACACAACCGAGGAAGAAGTGAAGAGGCTTCTGAGTGAGCTAGATACCTCAAAGGCAATGGGGCCAGATAACATCTCTCCATGGGTCCTGAGAGAGGGAGGAGAGGCGCTATGTGTACCCCTAAAACAAATTTCAATAAATC
>NC_069459.1:8567056-8729236 GCF_026875155.1 Cherax quadricarinatus | reverse complement strand
GTTTTTCTTACTCCTCTCTGTGCATATCTGTCAATCATGCCTCTATCCTGGAAAAAAAAAATCTCCTATATTTCGTGAGCCTTAATTTTCCTCGTATCTCTGATGTTGGACTCCATCAAAAACCTTAGCGAAGTCCATATACACAGTATCATATTCATTACCATGATCTACCTCCTCAAATACCTTAGTGAAAAAAGTTAAAAAATTCGTAAGGCAGGAAAACCCTTTTGTAAAACCGTAAAGATTCGTTGATCAATTTATGTTTTTGAAGATGGCTACGATTTGCCTCGGCAATTATTGATTCCATAAATTTTCCCACTATGGAGGATAGGCTTATTGGTCTATAGTTCGATGCTTAGGACCTGTCACCTGCTTTGAAAATAGGTATTACATTTGCCATTTTCCACTTATCTGGCACAATGCCAGTTTGTAGTGATATGCTGAAAAGATTAGCCAAAGGTTGGCTAAGCTCCATTTTACATTCCTTTAGAACCCTTGCAAACAGTTCATCAGGGCCGGGGATTTGCTAGGTTTAATTTATCTATTTGTCAAAGGGGACCATGTTATTTTGTGACCATAATCATGTATAGTTTAGTATCGTCCTGTTCTACATAATTTATTATTCTTGGAATATCGCTAGTATCTTCCTGCTTAAAAACTGAGAGGAAGTAAATGTTAAAAATTCTACACATTTTCTTATCACTGTCGGTGAGCTGACCCGAGTAACTTTTGAGTGGGCCTCTTTTGTCCCTAGTCTTACTTCTGTATACCCAAAAGAATCCTTTTGCGTTAGCCCTCGATTCCATTGCAAATTTAACCCATAATCTCTTTAGCTTTTCTTATTCCCTTTTTTATTTCCCTCTTTAACTGAATATATTGATTTCTTAACTGCCCCTCTCCTCTTTTGATTCGCCTATTGTGTGATTAGATTTTGTAGTATACTTATTTCTAGCTATTATTTCCTCAAGTTCTCGTTACCCAGCATCTAAAACCACGACAACAGTGCATTAGTGTTCGCAATAAGCAACAAAATGACTAGCAGAAGCTAACAGAATCCTTGACTTCATTTGCAAGAATATAAATAATAGAAGTCCTCAGGTTGTTTTTTCAACTCTTTTTTTCTTTTAAAAACAAAAGGCCAATACCGTGGGCTGGAAACGATACCAAAAAAACCCGCACATAAAAGACAGGAGTTACGACGACGTTTCGGGCCCTTGGACCTTGACAAAGTCACGACTTTGTCAATGCCAAGCGGACCGAAAGTCGCGTAAGCTTTTGTCTTTCTTTATTCTTTGGTTAGCCTCATTTAGACTATGCTAAAACTGCATGTTTGGTCACTGTATTACAGAATGGATTAAATGCACTGGAAAACTTAAAGGATGGTGACAAAGTTGATCCCATGTATCAGAAATTTTCCTATGAAAAAGGCGAGGGCATAAATCTCATCTTGAAAGGCGAGAATTGGGGGGGATAGATTGGGGCAATAAATGGAAAACAGGAATTAAAAAAAGGGGATGAAATCTTGCTAAAATATCTAACATAGCAACTAGCGAAATGGTTTTAAAATTTGGGAAAAAAAATTGATGCAAAAAGGGAATGGAAAACACGGTTTTGGTAATGGTTGGGGATGATGGAACAAATCCCGATACAGTCATAGCGTTTAAAAACGTTGTGTATTTTTAAAAAATGGGTTTGGTAAATATGATGGGTGTGGGGGGGTGTGAATTGGACCTGACTACCTTGGCTACGGGTCGGTGCAGGTCCCCCCCTTAGTGAAGTGTTGATTTCACTAGGTAAAGGCTTTGGGTTAAGCCGGGGGGAGATTTGGACCGCCTGCATAGGCATAGGCCTGTGCAGTTTCTTTCTTTGTTCTTAAACGGATAGGGGATTTGTCTTCACTGAATTTCATATTGTTTCCGCTGCCCTTGGAAAATTTTTTTTGACATTCTTGGAGATTTACCTTTCCTAAAAGGAATAAATCAGCAGTTCATAGTATTTTCAAAAAATGACACGGGGTACCATAGTGTCATCTCGTTAGGAGAGAAACAGGATGGGGCGAATACTGTACCTTGGGGGACCCGGCTTTTCACTATGACAGTTGCAATTTAACTTTGTTTTTCCGTACTCTTTGTGCTCGATTGGGTAGAAAAATCCATTGCCCCAATTTGCCCTGATCACTTTAGCAGCTTTTTTTGCGCTTTACCCATGATCGCTTTGTCGAAAGCTTCTGCAAAACTTATGTATACTGCATCTATATTCTGTTTGTCTTCCGTTGTATCCAGGACCATATCATAGTGGTCCAAAGCTATGTTGCCCTGGAGTGCGCAATCCATGGGCTAGTGGTGCTGCTGGAGTGATGCTCGTGGTCCTACTATTGGTGATGCTAGTGGTGGTGGTGATGCTAGTGGTGCTACTGGTGATGACGCTTGTGGTGCTGTTGTTGATGCTAGTGGTGATGCTAGAGGAGCTTATAGTGGTGATGCTAGTGGAATTGCTGGTGTTAATGCTAGTGGTCCAACTAGTGGTAATGCTAATGATCCTAGTGGTGATGCTAGTGGTGCTAATGGCGCTAGTGGTGGTGAAAGTGGTGGTGCTGCTGCTGGTAATGCTAGTGGTCTTGCTAATATTGATGCTAATGGTGATCCTAGTGATGCTAGTGGTGCTGGTAGCAGTGATGCTAGTGGTGCTGCTGATGGTGATACTTGTGATGATGGTGGTTATAATGCTAGTGGTGCTGCTAGTGGTGCTGCTAGTGGTAATGCTAGTGCTGGTGGTGATAATACCTGTGCTACTGGTGTTGATGCTAATGGTGCTGATAGTTGCCCAGCTAGTGATGTTGGTGGTATTGCTAGTGGTGCTGGTAGTGGTTATGGCTAGTGGTGCTGCTAGTAGTGACGCAAGAGGAGATACTGATGGTGACGCTAGTGGTGCTGAAGGTGGTGATGCTAATTTCGATGCTAGTGGTGCTGCTGGTGATGATGGTAGTGGTGCTACTGGTGGTGATCCTAGTGCTGGTAGTGATGATAATGGTGGTGATGGTTGGGATGCTAGTGTCGGACGTGATGCTAGTGGTGATGGCGGTCGTAATGCTAATGGTACTAATGTTTCTATTGTTTCGTAAAAAGTAACTCACAATGCTTGTAATGTATTGTGAGTTTCAGTACTGTGAAGAATTTCACTTTGTAACAAGTTTTCTTGCCTCTCACCACCTACACGAGACTTCCAGCACGACTTCGCCCGCTACGTAAGACTTCATCTGATACACCTAACCCAACATGGTACAAAAAAACTTCACCTGCTATAGAAAATCTCACCTGTTTACCTGCTACAGACAAGCCCACCTGATACAAAACCCTCACCTACTACAGTAAACTTCACCTGCTCAAGAGCTGGACCAGGAATTAGCAAGTAGGTTGTGATGATGTTCTCTTTATCAAGTTGGTGTTATGATGCTGTGTCTGGCATGTTGTATATCAGTGGTATTCAGTACCGACAATACCCTCGTCTGCTGCACATCCTGACTGCACTATTTAAACACCAATCTTCCTGCCTGTATTAGATTCTACAAGACACTGTGCTCACCACCGAGGCTGAGGGACTGATTACCTAATCTTCCACTATTTTCTCTGTATATTTCTTTCAGGTCCGTGAATTGTATTGATAAAGCCACTGGATGGCGAAACGTCTACAAGATACCCAGAAGTTGCCCATGTGTCTAATTTATTACAGAGCATCTTGCCTACTATAAACGACTAGCTGTTACAAAATACCTCATCTTCTAAAGAAGATCTCATTTTCTGCTGAAGCCCTTGCCTGCTACAGGGTGTCTCCCACTCAAACTCGCTTCCTACAGGAGGCCTCCGTAAGACACTCAGCCAAAAATTCGTGCTGATTTAATGTACGTCTTGTCAAATAACTTCTTCAGGAGCAGGCCCCGGCCTGACAAGCTCTCCTGGAAGAGGTTAAGTTGATCAGCAGGGAGAGGGAGGTAGAGAGCAGACGGGACGACCCACATCAGTCAACAACCTTATTACTGTACCTTATCGGAGAAGACATCTTCAGCCTTCCAGACTCTGCTGCTGGGGTTACAAGGGAGTAAAGGGTAGAAAATAATAGTACATATGAATGCAAGGAAAAACAGACAACAAGACGCATCACTGTGCATATCAAGGCTCGTTTAAAACTAACAGGAGGCGTCGTGATACATATCAAGGCTCGCTTAAAGCACACAACAGTAGGCATAATGTATATCAGGGCTCGCCTGATATACAATAAGAAGCATCCTAATACATATTATTAATATTATAATCATGGGGGAGGGCTAAACCCATAAGGATAATGCAGCATCTGTAGGGGGGGGGAAGGTATTCAGGCTCAATTCAGGGAAGTGGAGCACAGATGGAATTCCTTCGATCAAGAGCCTCTCACTAGCGTCAAGCAAACGTCCCTGGAGGGCCTAATACATATCTTTATCGTAGACGTTTCTCCATTCAGTGGCTTTATCGATACAAATTCTAGGACATAACTAGAATACAGTAGAACTATATACTCTGTGTTGCTGGATTGCTTATTTAGTAATCAATTTCTTTTTCGTCAGCCGTGATTTCCGTTCATTAAGTTGTTGACACGCCTTCCGATCATCTTCAAGCTTTCAAAACAGGTTCACCTATTTTAAAATTAGGTTCCAACTGTCATAGGTGCTAATTTACCAATTTTATTGAATAAATGAGTAAACGTACAAACCTGAGAATTCCAAGCTTTCAAAACTGTTGTATCTTACATTGAATAAAGTTCGAATTCTTACTGGGTTACCAATTTGCAGATTTTAAAAAGACCAAGAGGTGACATTTTTAGTACATTATATTTTGGAATGATAGGGGGGAGGGGGTGAAGTTATGGAAGACGTGGGACAACTCTCACATCGCGTAGCAACCCAAGCACGTATAGATTTTACATATATTACGCAATGAAATCTGCCAACCTATAATGGAAGACTTCAATAAGGCGATACGGATATTGTCAAGCAATCCGCTATGGATTCATTATCTACGAGGAATCAAAGGGTTCGTTCCAGCAGAAATTACTATTACTCTCAGAGCAAGATCTAAGCGACGAGAAAAAAAAATAGAAGATTGTGAAGTTATTAAAAAGTGATAAGGTAAGGTTAGAGAGATGTAGTAAACATATTGTGTAATGGAAAAGGAAGAGAAAGGCATAAGAAGAGAATAATAGGAGCAGGAGAGTGTGGATTGAAATGAGAAGGTCGCCGTGTCCTCATTGACATGAATGCCTGTTTAGTGGAAGAGATAGTGAGGTGTTCATCTTATCTTCCTTACTCCAAGAGTCTCACCACATTGTTATAAAAAGCGACATCTATAAAGTATACACACCTCCAGAGAATACTAGGTCAGCTTATTGACCCCGTCTTAGTGTCAAACCCATTTCTGGTTTTGTAATATTTTGTCAGTTATCCCTTAAATTAGGTGGCCTCTCTATAGCATTTTTAGATTGCACCTGGATGAATATCAACCAATTAAAATAAAGTTGAAATCTTTAATATTATTATTATAATCAAAAAGAAGTGCTGGGTCATACAACGCTGCAGGTCAGGGGGTGATGCTGGATCATAGGGAGATCTTTAATAATAAAGGAGTCTAGGTGATCTAACTGTTTCTGGTAGAGTATGTCTCCTTTGGAGAGAAAGGACATACTTGTCGTAACACTGTGCAACTCTGTTCACAGAGATTTATTTAGACTTTGTGATATTTGATGTTTTCAGAGGTTGTGTGTGGTGCTGACACTCTTTATATCCCTGGGCCAGAGTTCATCTTTCGACCTACATTTGGTCTGGCATCAATGCACTATTGTAGCCTGGGAAACTGTAATTGTTGAACTCAGTTTCAGTAATAAGAGAGTTTTATGCCTTCATGGAAGGTTTCCTGATGATCTCCCAGTTAGGGTCGTTTTTGTCTCACTGTTCCTTGCCTGACACTGTGCTACTATCTGCGGCGTCGATTATTGCTGTTTGTGAATGGTTCGTCATATTGTTCAAGAATGCTGATTGTCTTGTTGGTTGAGAAGTTTGATTATTGTGGGACTTGCTCTCAGTCACAGTCTAAGTCGAGTCTTTTTGAAAACATACCGGGCATTACTGAGCACATACCGGGCATTACTGAGCACATACCGGGCATTACTGAGCACATACTGGGCATTACTGAGCACATACCGGGCATTACTGATCATATACCGGGCATTACTGAGCACATACCGGGCATTACTGAGCACACACACACAAATTATTTTTGTACTTGAGTACATCTCATCATAGCAACGTACGAGACGGTGCTTATTAAGAGTACTACAACTATTAAATGTGCCATAGCACCATAATATTACATGTACAAGATGACTATAATATATAAGTTAACCAACTTATACTCCAACAATTGTGTAGGAGTTTATATGCATAATTATTTCAACTGCATTAACTGTATTAACGTGTTATAAACACAGGTATGGGAGTCTTAATTTTGTGACACAGGTCTTTTTACAGACTCTAAATCAGGATATTCCTACTTGAATTTTTTGTATCGATCAAACCCTTTCTCATTCGCTATATAGAAATAATTCACAGTGGTGGTTTCTCGACTCCACACCATAAGCACACCGATATTTAAAGTTTTCTCTGCCTAGTTTTCCCACTGTGGTAAACATTCTACAGAGGTTTTGTAAACGTCACGTCAAAATAAGCAAGATAAGCTTGTTTTACAAAATCTATGATACATTTTCTTTGTTTTTGCAAAGAGTATTCTCCACAAATGTAGGAAAATGCATTGGGATTGTCTGAGGAGATTCTTATTGAGGAGCTCATGTTTATCTGAAAAAATCTAAAATAAAGGTTACAATATTGTTACGTTGTTGTTGTTGATACAACTTTCGTTAGATATTAAATCATTTAAAATAAAATTATAATCTTTATTAAAACTATCAGCAAATACAAAATATCACTACATATACATGTGTTATGTGTAAGTTCCCTGTTAAATGATGGCAGGTATGCAATACCTCACAAACTAGAGCCAGTTTGAAAAACCTACTGACATTTTCGAATTCAGCAACCCCAAAATACCCTAAATACCTTCAGATATTTTTGACAACGATTTTGTTTTTGTTGACCAGGGTTATTTACTCAACAATTCCGTCTGGGAGTTAATAATAATGTCTCATAAACATTGAAGATTTTATTGATGTAAAGTATTCTATTTTAGGTAAGCTGTATAGCCCTTGTGGCTTAGCGCTTCTTTTTTGATTATAATAATAATATTTTAGGTAAGTGTTCTTTACAAAAAAAAAAAAAATCCTTAATCTTTGTAAGACGTCTGTTGTGAACATGTAAGATCCAAAGAAATATAAATTAAAGATACTTTATTTCAGTCGCAAGATCACAATTGAAAGCTATTAGAATACGTCTGAAGAATATGACTTAGGCTGTATGTCAGAATATTACAAATCAGAATCTCCTTTGACTGCATATCGGTGATGTACTGAAATATGATTAAATGTCATTTTCTTTCACTCATTAGTTCAAGCTTATTAATGCAGTTTAAGAAGAAGTGAAAGAATATGATAAATATTCACTTTGACAGATAAGGATCCTTGGACGCGGGAAAATACTAGTGTAGGATTTGAAGACATTTACAGAAAAAGAATGAAAAGAAAATGATTGTGATAGGGACAATCACCCCTTTCATGAGCAGAGATTTATTAGGAGGTTCAAGATGTCATAAGCATCACACAATTCAAAAATAAAATCACATAGAAGAGAGAAGATTATGATGATGTTTGGGTCCAACCTGGACCATTTAAAATTCACACTAACACAAGAAGATGAGGGAGCCAGTACGTATTAGAGAGGAGGACAGGGATGGAACAAAGAGAGTGAGAAGGAATTGGAGAAGTAGTGGTAAAGGCAATGCTGGTTGTAGAAGTAGTTGTAGTAGTAGCAGTAGAGGTAAGTAGAGGGAGTAGTGGTAGTGATACAAGAGACAGAAATGGGAGTGAAGCGAGACAATAGTGGAAAATACTTGGTAAGTCTTGTCTTAAGGTGTAAGAGAACACTAATGTGTTACCCCATGAAATTACTAATGTCAGCTTTTATATCAAAGGAAGTGTTTTTGTCTCCAGATAACTTAAAAAAAACAAGGTCGCCCAATGAATATGTAAGATTTGGAGATGAACCTAAGTTGCCTTATGAATGTACTGCCCAGGAATGTCCTGGTAAATCTGCTATGAATCCTTTTGCTTGGTTACTTAATAGTAATATTTGAAATAAATTCTTGTCATTCATGGGTAAACCACAACAAAATTAACTTGTTTTATTATAAATACTGATGCTAATAAGTGTTGGGTCAACTTGGGTTATTTTTTATATATTTTTCTTACGTTTTTGTTTGCAGTTTTTACATTAATTTCTCACCCATCTCAAGTATACACTTAGAGAACACATACGGTAATGCAAGACATTATATCCTTTATTTCTTAATACTTACAATTGAATTCAGTGTATGAATTTTATTGTCCATAATAAAACTAGAAAAGCATACCATTGTCCTTATTTAAACTGGGAAGTTTTGGTTTACTACTTTCGTTGGTAAATTTAAACGATTCTGGACAGTCTTATATGAATAAGAAATTGTCAGGCCATCCCTTTACCGGCCAGGACCGAGTTTACTCGGTCCTGAGAGCGTGGTTTTTGCGCGTGTCCTCCTACTCCCCCAGCGCATCTGGGATCCCATTCTTTATTTCTGACCAATCATAAGCCTTCCCTGAGTCGCTACAGCTAAAGGCGATGGTGTCTCCTTGCTTCCCATTGGTCGAGAGCGCAAAATGTAAACACTTCTAGCTTGGCGTCGCCCAGACTCGTGTTTTTCGTCGAGTGCTCCTCATATACCTTTGCATTTCACTCTCTACAATGTCGGTAAGTACTGATTTGTGTGTCTAGTGCATAAATGAATAGTTTAGCTATATTTTGATATATATATATATATATATATATATATATATATATATATATATATATATATATATATATATATATATATATATATATAAGACATTGTGAAGCATAATAAGAGTGCACCATACAAATTAAAAAAGTGCAACAAAAGAAGACCGAGTACACTCGGACCTGCCTGTCTAGGTGATTTCAAGTTTCAGTATATAGATATTTCCATAAAATTTGGTAGTGTATATATGAATTCAGTAATGATCTGGGTGTGTACAGAACATTTTTATTGTCCTTCCAGATCAATGAGAAATTGTTCTATGGTGGGTCCTCCAAGGGTAAGTCAAAATCTGTCTGTGTTTGGGACAAAAATGACTCAGATCAAGACCCAGATGAGCTGGAATTGGTGGACAGTGGTGATGAATGCTTGCCACAAGATGCAGAGGTGTCAACAGATGAGGAGGAAGCTATTCCACCAACCAAAAACCAGAAATTGAACAAGAAGAAACTTGCTTACATGCAAGTATTGCAGCAAAAAGAATAATCATGTTATATCGTCATTTTCCTGTGCCACATGCAAAGTAAATCTATGCATCAAGAAGGATAGAAATTGTTTCATAAAGTTTGATTGCAGAAATTAGTGATGTAAAATAATTGTTCTTTCTCAGGGAACTCAGGAATATTTCATTTGTAAGTTGTATCCCATTGGAATGTGTCATTGTTGATAAGTAGTTCCTGTTTCTATTATTTTAATGCTTACAAATTGTTCATTTATGTTTTTTTATATTGTCTACTTGTATAATAAATTTAAAAAATATTTATTTGTTTTTTTTAACAATTGCAACCTTGCAACATTTTAAATTGTTATACCCTTAACGGGCAGGACCGAGTTTGCTCGGCCTTCGCATATCTGCAATTGCTCGACACGTAACTTTTGCAACTCCATTTAGATTGCCTCAGTGACATTACATGGAGCGGCTCTATCCCCTCATAGGAAATCACTTTCAAATTCGCATTTTGGTCTGCCTTGCCTCCTGAAGGGTTTATTAAGAGAACATGGTGACCCCCATGAGATGAGCTCATAGCGAGATCGATTGCATAGAAGTTGTCTTTACTACTATGATCACTGTGATCACTGTGATCACTATCGCCACCAGCCAATCGAACTTGAGTGGTGCAGGTATGAATGACTCGAGAGGAGAGTCACTAAAAGAATCATATATTTACAAAATGTTGAAGTGAATGAAAAGACACTGACTGGAGTAATAAACAAATAACTATCACATACAAGAATCCTATAACGACGTTTCGGTCTGACTTTAACCATTATCTAGTCACACACTAAACACACAAATGTAATATATATATATATATATATATATATATATATATATATATATATATATATATATATATATATATATATATATATATATTATATATATAATATATATACTTGAATCACGAAACAAGTGATTTTGAATCATTAACACTACTGTGGCTTGGCAAGGATTCGATCCTGCGTTTCCATGCTCAGCCCTTGGTGAACTGAATACAGTATGCATCACTCTATCAACTGGACCACCATCCTTAAACACCAGGCGACCAGCAGTACTGAGCGTGTTATCCCTGATGCAAGGACATTAGTGGTTATGGAGCCTAAGAGACTAATTTCAATCATATATTTCATGATTTCACTGATATATAGACTGCTCATGAGGGCTAGTATACAAAACAGGATGAGGTTGAAATTAGTCTCGGAGGTTCCATGACCACGAATGTCCTTGCATCAGGGATAACACACTCAGTACTGCTGGGCGCCTGGTGTTTATGGATGGTGGCACAATGGGTAGAGTGATGAGTACTGTGTTCAGCTCACCCAGGGTTGGGCATGGAAATGCAGGATCGAATCCTGGCCTAGTTGCATTTCTGTTAATGATTATAGGTTATTTGTGTATTGTGTGAGTTATTTGTGTATTGCTAAGAACCTATTTTGGGAGCCTATTTTAGTGCTCCACTCTAGGCTTTTCTATAATGCTCTTAATCACATTCAAGTTAAACGTTTGGCCTGAGATGTCATAAAATTTTCTTGTGTAATTGCTTTTAACTGAACTCTGTTTCGTGAAAATATCAAATTCATATCTTAATACATTGAAATTGATTGTGTGTGAGTTTGTGCATTACGAATAAGAAAGAAGAGAAGAAGCGAAAGAAGTTTAAAACTGAGCCGCTGTTTCTGACTCATCCCGTGAGTAATATACATCTTGAAGACTGCCAAGACCAGAGTTATTTAGAAGAAGATGGAAGCTAGAAGCATAAATCACGAGAACTTAATTAAATTCGTATAACAAACTACTGGAAGATGGATATTATTCGAGCTAGTGGAGAGAGAGAGAGAGAGAGAGAGAGAGAGAGAGAGAGAGAGAGAGAGAGAGAGAGAGAGAGGCAGATAGAAAGACGGACAGATCGGCTTTATTAAGTACTTCTTTGAGAGGAATGCAGATTCCAAACCCTGTTCACACTACACTCTTGGTTAACAGGTGATTTGTTGAGCTAAAATTTAAGGGAGACAACTAAGCGGCTCTCTGACGGTCATGAGTATTCATTCTTCTGTGTGTTTATTGTATTAAACTATCCTGTTGCTGTTACTGGGAATTGATTTTCAGATACCGTAGACATTTAGCGTAAAATTATTCTTTATTTTCTAACTCCTGTCTTCAAAAACTTCAAATTAATGAGTGAATGGACCATTTGACATGATTATCCCCACATTGTGGGGGTTTCTCACCCACCTTGAGTGTTATGGGTGAACCAGTAGAACCTCGAGACTTGTAACAAGCATTTTTGACTCCGACAGATAAGTCGTACGCTGTTACTGTTGAAATCAACGTGTAACCCTGCATTTTGGGGACAGTGCTTCTCCTGTGTTGACCTCTTACCTACTTGTGTCTGAGACCTCAGCCAGCTCGGTTCACCACCTCATTCTGCACCTTAAATCCTCTTGCTAAGATCTGCAACAATTCATTTAACATGGGACAGTTGCCAGAGAACTGGAAAAGACTAAATATCGCGACTATATTAAGATACGAGAGAAGAATTGACCCGTAGACCAGTATCACTGGCATTTAATGCAACGGAGAGTAGAATCAGAAGATTTGTTGAGCTTTTGGAGAGACATGGATTCATGAAAAATAACATGTGTATAGTCATTTTGATTCGCCATGCACCACATGAAACCACAAATCTTGTATAGCACCAACAATCAGCTTAAATCATGGTAGCTGAGTGCTGCTTCAAGTGAATAGGCTCCCATTCGCATATAGGGTAACTACCATTTGTACAGGTTAGCTAATAAGAGTGAGGTGTGAACTCCAGGTTCTGAAGGTCAGTCCTTCGCTCACATTCAGGTGATTAATAGCACATTGGAGGATTCTGTCCTATTTATGACTGTATAAGATGTAGCCAGTGAGAGTTTGCATTCTTTTGCTCTCTCTCTCTCTCTCTCTCTCTCTCTCTCTCTCTCTCTCTCTCTCTCTCTCTCTCTCTCTCCCGATATTATGGTATGTGTCAAACATAATGTAAATACTGCATATACATAATTGTAAATAACATTGGTGGTAGGAAAATATGTGTATTTATAAAGCAAAAATTTCTTGACAGTTTTACTGATTCACTCTTGCTGGTGTTCTTCCTTACGGCCAGGTACACCAGACCTTTAAACAGTACCTGTGTTCGTAATACAGAGTCGCTGTCCTGCAACATTGCTGGTTGCCTTGCTTCTTGGTGTCTTATATGCTGGTGACTTGCATTGTGGTTGCCTTGCATTATTGCTTAGCATCGCTGACAGTGTTAGTTTATTACCACTAGCACGAGTCAGGTACTTGGTGACAGTATACACAAGACTATCTCTACCGCGATGTTAGCTGTGTACCTTCATAAATTAATCCAGCTACGGTTTGATCCATCAGCCATGCTTTCTTCATCGAGTGTGTTTCAAGCATGGTAAGTACGGGATAGTTTGCTCCCCAATCCATTTCTTTGTTTATAATAGTAGGGACCATATTCCTGAGGGTTTGTTTAATAATCCACCAGTTGAGGAGGTCAGTGGGCAAGCCAGATTCAGCTCTAAATTAATCTGCTTCCTTGGCACTCACCACTGCATATTCGTTTCTGTCTCTGCTACTTGTTTCTATGTTTTTGACTGCCCTTCACTTTCTATAGTTTCTCTAAACCCGTGTGTGCTGCTTTCTTGTCTGTTCTGCTTCTTTGATTGAGCCAAGGGCTCTGGATTTACGATTTTCCACCCTTCTAGGAATGAATTTCTTAACTAGAATCTTAACTAGAATCTCATTCGGCATCTTTTCCTCCATCTCCCTTTCACACTATATTTAGGAATTATATCCTTCAAAGCTTTCTTTCCTTAAGGATCTTTTCTCAGACCCTCCACATGCCATCTTAATCTCAGTATTTAGTTTCATAAGAAATACGAAGCTCAGTACAGAAAGGGATAGAGCCCTGAGTGGATAATAGAGCATTATCCCACAGCGGGTATAGTGATGCTCTAGCTCCTGGACCAACCAAGTTTCATTTCCTTGGATCAAGATCCTAACACACTGCCTCTCTACTTCACACATGACCAACTTATATTCAAAATCTCAGATCAAGACCATTTGTGATCCAACACCTCAGATAAAGACAACCTTTGGGAAGGGCAGGAGAGAGGAGCTGCTGGATAGGTACAGGTCAGCCATAGAAGTAGTTAGGTCTAAGAGAGGGATCCCAGTCATATGTAGCATCTTGCCTAGAAAGGCAATGGGCAATGAATGGGCGTCTAGGACAATTGGCATAAATTGCTGGCTAGACAGGTACTGCAAGGAACTTGCAATCCCATTCATTAATAACTGTGACCTGTTTTTTGGCAAACGTGATATGTATGCAAGGGATGGGGTTCATCTCTCTGGGGATGGAGTGGTTGCATTAGCCAATTCGATTGAGAGGGTAATTGATGACTTGTCTAGGAATTTAAACTGATAGATTATAGAGGTATGGGTGTTTGTGGGAAACAATCAGGCTGCAGCATTAGGGTTAAAAATAGCAGTTATTAAAGGGATACTTCAGGGATATGTTTAAAAGACAATATTCAAAATAAAGTTGCTAGTAATGGCAAATCAATGGATCAACAAACAAGGAGAGATAGTAGAGGGCAACGAGTGACTAGCTCCCTTAAGGTTTACTATACAAATAGTAGGAGTCTAAGAAATAAGATGGATGAGCTAAGATTACTTGCAAGTGTAGGTAATATAGATATTCGTATAACAGAGACCTGGTTCAACCTGATAGAGAATGCCTTCTGAATGCAGCATACAGGGCTATAAACTATTCCACACTGATAGGGTCAACAGGAAGGGTGGTGGAGTGGCGATGTTTGTCAGAGAAAATTTAAATTGTTGTCTTAGACATGATATAAGATTAGAAACATGGAACACAGAATCTGTTTGGCTACAGTTTCTCGAGGGACGTGACAAATTAATTCTGGGTGTGATTTATAGGCCCCCAAACCTTGGGGGCCTATGGGACGAAATTCATAAGGCATCTAGATATGAAAATGTTGCGATAATGGGAGATTTTAACTTTAGACAAATTGATTGGAACAATATGACAGGAAATCTTTGAGTCTAGTGACTTTCTTGATACGGTTCAGTATTGCTTTTTAGAACAGGTTGTGACAGAACCAACTAGAGGAAACAATCTGCTTGATTTGGTTCTTGCCAACAAAGATTCACTAATTAATAATCTTGAGGTTAATGATGAGCTTGGGGAAAGTGATCACAAGTCACTTAGTTTCAATATATCATGAAATTTCCCAGATAACTGCAATCAAATTTCTGTCCCAGATTTTCGCTTGGCCGACTTCATGGGCTAAATTGGGCTGTCCTGACTATGGGTCAGGTAGGTGACTTTTTCAGAACATAGTTCTAGCTGCCCAGACAACTTTTGTTCCGAGTAGGGAAATTAGATTTAACAAAAATTATCCCAAATGGATGAACAACAGATTAAAACATCTCATTGGTCAAAAGAGAGGCATATGTAGGTGTATCAAAAGAGGGGATGGGCAGTTAAGAAATCAATATATTCAATTAAAGAGAGAAACAAAGGAATAAGAAAAGCAAAAAGGGATTGTGAGGCTAAGGTCGCAAGGGATTCAAAGACTAACCCAAAAGGGTTCTTTTAGGTATACAGAAGTAAGATTAAGGACAAGATTGGCCCACTTAAGAGTAACTCTGGTCAGATCACTGACAGTGATAAGGATGTGTGTGAAATTCTCAATACCTACTTCCTCTCAGTTTTCACCCAGGAAATTACTAGCGATATTCCTGAAATAATAGATTATGCAGAACAGGATGATAAACTATGCACAATTGCGGTAACTAGTGACATGGTCCTCAGACAAACAGAGAAACTAAAACCTAACAAATCCCCAGGTCCTGATGAACTGTTTGCAAGAGTGTTAAAGGAATGTAAAAAGGAACTTAGCATACCTTTCTCTAATCTTTTTAACATATCACTACAAACTGGCATAGAGCCTGCTTACAAGGCAGGTTACAGGTCCTTGGCTTCGAACTATAGACCAATAAGCCTTACCTCCATAGTGGGAAAATTTATGGAATCAATAACTGCCGAAGCAATTCTTAGCCATCTTGATAGGCACAGATTGATTAATAAATCTCAACAAGGTTTTACAAAGGGGCGTTCCTGTCTTACGAATTTACTAACTTTTTTCACTAAGGTGTTTGAGGAAGTAGATCATGGTAATGAATATGATATTGTGTATATGGACTTCAGTAAGGCTTTCGATAAAGTTCCACACCAGAGGCTATTGAGGAAACTTAAGGCACACGGAATAGGAGGAGAATTTTTTTCCTGGGTAGAGGCATGGCTGACAAATAGACAGCAGAGAGTTTGTATAAATGGGGAGAAAACAGAATGGGGGCACGTCACAAGCGGTGTTCCTCATGGGTCAGTGTTGGGCCCGTTGTTGTTCAAAATTTACATAAACGACATAGAAGAGGGAATAAATAGCGACATAAGCAAATTTGCTGATGACACCAAAATAGGCCGTCCAATTCATTCTAATGAGGACACTAGAGCACTCCAGAATGATTTGAATTAGACTGATGCAATGGTCGGAGAAGTGGCAAATGCAGTTTAATATAGACAGATGCAAAATTCTAAATGTTGGACAGGAAAATAACCATGCGACATATAAGCTAAATAATGTAGATCTTAATACTACTGATTGCGAAAAGGATTTAGGAGTTCTGGTTAGCAGTAATCTAAAACCAAGACAACAGTGCATTAGTGTTCGCAATAAAGTTAACAGAATTCTTGGCTTCATATCTAGAAGTATAAATAATAGAAGTTCTCAGGTTGTTCTTCAACTCTATATATCCTTGGTTAGGCCTCATTTAGACTATGCTGCTCAGTTCTGGTCACCGTATAACAGAATGGATATAAAGGCTCTGGAAAACGTACAGAGGAGGATGACAAAGATGATCCCGTGTATCAGAAATCTTCCCTATGAGGATAGACTGAGAACCCTGAATCTGCACTCTCTCAGAAGGCGTAGAATTAGAGAGGATATGATCGAGGTGTATAAATGGAAAACGGGAATAAATAAAGAGGATGTAAATAGCGTGCTGAAAATTTCAAGCCAAGGGAGGACTCGCAGCAATGGTTTCAAGTTGGAAAAATTCAGATTCAGGAAGGATATAGGAAAGCACTGGTTTGGTAATAGAGTTGTGGATGAGTGGAACAAACTCTCGAGTACAGTTATTCAGGCTAAAACGTTGTGTAGTTTTAAAAATAGGTCAGATAAATACGTGAGTGGGTGTGGGTGGTTGTGAGTTGGACCTGACTAGCTTGTGCTGCTGGGTCTGGTACAGTGCTCCATCCTTGAGTGGAGGTAGCCAGACTTGGTGGGTCATTGGGCTAATCCGGGGGGATGGGTCATTGCTTTTATCCGGGGCGGGGACATGGACCTACTCCGCATGGGTCAGTAGACCTGTTGCAGCATTCCTCTTTCTTGTATTCTTAAATTCCTCCCTCCTTACAACCTGAGATCAGGTTGGACCAGATCCCTTGCCCAAGAGCAAACTCCAGTGCCTCGGATCAAGCTACCCAAACCTACTACAACTCTCTCTCCTCTCATGCCCTTTGCCCCTTAAAAAACATGCTCAAGCACACTGAATCAAGATCACTACCCCTGTGACACAATACCTGCAGTTTTCACCTGGGAGTTGTAAGAGGGGAACACCCACTTTTTTTCTCTTACTATTTAAGAAATGTATTTCCTCCTCCTCTCTCTCTCTCTCCTCATATATATATATATATATATATATATATATATATATATATATATATATATATATATATATATATATGTATATATATATATATATATATATATAATATATATATATATATATATATATATATATATATATATATATATATAATATACTTTCAACAAACTGGCCGTTATCCCACCGAGGCTGGGTGGCCCAAAAAGAAAACCAGAAGTTCCTCATATTAACTTTAGTAATGTATATAGGAAAAGGGGTTACTAGCCCCTTGTTCCCGGCATTTTAGTCGCCTCTTACGGAACGCATGGCTTACGGAGGATGAATTCTGTTCCGCTTCCCCATGAAGATAAGAGGAAATAAACAAGAACTAGTAAGAATGTATATATATATATATATATATATATATAATATATATATATATTATATATATATATATATATATATATATATGCAATAAGATCACAGTAAACTGGTGATTTCAGAATATGCAAAACAACCACTCTGAAAGAATAGAGAAATTCGAAGCGCTTTCGTGACTACTCACATTATCAAGGAACTATGAAAGTAAAGCATCCAAGGAAGCTATATAAGGGGCTGGCCAGCACCTCACTATCAGATCCCACAACGGTTAAACACCTGATGAGCGCCGACCCAACTTGGATAGGTCCTTTGCACAACTCCCCCCCAAACTATTCTACCCAAGAAAATTTAAAAATTATTATTTGTCCAGTGTATTATTAAATTCTTCCCAAATTCTATTAATTATAAATGGATCTAATTTATATAAACCTAAGGAAATATTCGTATTATTGTCAAAACTGCTTTTTATGAAACAAGATTCAATTATATTCCTGTCGACCATGGACTTGCTTGATAATACTTTCTCAACTTTTTGAAAATCAATTGGATGGTTAAAATCTCTTACATGAATAAATAGAGCATTGGAATTTTGTCCAGTTCTAATGCTATATTTATGTTGTTTTAATCTTAGTTCGAGATTTTTACCAGTTTGACCGTAATAAACTTTATCGCAAATTTTACAAGGAATCTTATAGACACATCCATCAGCATTTTGGGGGGAATTCTTTATCAAAAGTTTTTTTTACTGTATCAAGATTTTTGAATACAACTTTAATATTAAAAGTCTTAAGAAGAGAAGGCATATCAACCAAGTTTTCATGGTAAGGGAGAACCAACATATTTTTAGTTGAATAAGGCTGGTTGTCCCTTTTTGGATTGTAAAAAGTATTTCTAGAAACTTTAAAAGATTTATCAATTACATTTCTTGGGTATTTTAAGTCATTACCTATTTCATAAATTTTGGATATTTCCTCATCTATGAACTCAGGACTACAAATTCGTAAAGCTCTCAAAACATTGATGAGAAAATAGACAGTTTGACTCTGTCTTGATGCTAGGAATAATAGTGGACATAGGAACAGTTATTTGTAGGTTTTCTGTAAACTTTAAATTTGAATTCATTATTACCCTTAATAATTAAAACATCTAGAAAAGGCAATGAGTTATTTTCTTCAAACTCAACAGTAAAGTTAATAGAATGGGCTAAGCTATTTAATTTTCCAAGGAAATGGTGTATATCTACATTTTTGGGCATAAGACACAAAATATCATCAACATATCTGAACCATTTAGCTCTATTAGGGAGGATTGTGTTAAGCAACCTTGTTTCAAAAAATTCCCCTAGAAACCGTTAACAGCAATTTCAATAAAACAATAAAACTTCTACTGAAAGGCAAAGGTGAATTAGTCAAACAATTTACTTCCACTAATCCATCTTTACCTTACATATATGGACTAATAAAAACACACAAACCAGAGAATCCAGTCAGACCAATTATTAGCTCCATAGGGTCAGTTTCATATAAATTATCCAAATGGCTTGTTGATATTTTGAGCCCTATTGTTGGCAAAATTTCTAACTTTAACGTTAAAAACAACATAGACTTGGTTGATAAATTAAGCTCCTTGACTGACTTAAATGATTTTAACATGGTTAGTTTTGATGTTACTTCCTTGTTTACGAAAGTTCCTGTTGATGATTTATTAAGTTTCTTATCTGAAGAACTCGTTAACTATGATTTACCATTGCCAGTTCCTACTATCATTAAACTTATTAAACTTTGCATTGTTGATGCAAAATTTGTATTTAATGATAAGTTTTACACTCAGAAGTTTGGTATGGCAATGGGAAATCCTCTTTCACCTGTTCTTAGTAACCTATACATGGAATTTTTTGAAACAAGGTTGCTTAACGCAATCCTCCCTAATAGAGCTAAATGGTTCAGATATGTTGATGATATTTTGTGTCTTATGCCCAAAAAGGTAGATATACACCATTTCCTTGGAAAATTAAATAGCTTAGCCCATTCATTAACTTTCTGTTGAGTTGAAGAAAATAACTCATTCCTTTTCTAGATGTTTTAATTATTAAGGGTAATGATGAATTCAAATTTAAAATTTACAGAAAACCTACAAATAACTGTTCCTATGTCCACTATTATTCCTAGCATCAAGATAGAGTCAAACTGTCTATTTTCTCATCAATGTTTTTGAGAGCTTTACGAATTTGTAGTCCTGAGTTCATAGATGAGGAAATATCCAAAATTTATGAAATAGGTAATGATTTAAAATACCCAAGAAATGTAATTGATAAATCTTTTAAAGTTGCTAGAAACACTTTTTATAACCCTAAAAGGGGCAACCAGCCTTATTCAACTAAAAATATGTTGGTTCTCCCTTACCATGAAAACTTGGTTGATATACCTTCTCTTCTTAAGACTTTTAATATTAAAGTTGTATTCAAAAATCTTGATACAGTAAAAAAACTTTTGATAAAGAATTCCCCCCAAAATGCTGATGGATGTGTCTATAAGATTCCTTGTAAAATTTGCGATAAAGTTTATTACGGTCAAACTGGTAAAAATCTCGAACTAAGATTAAAACAACATAAATATAGCATTAGAACTGGACAAGATTCCAATGCTCTATTTATTCATGTAAGAGATTTTAACCATACAATTGATTTTCAAAAAGTTGAGAAAGTAGTATCAAGCAAGTCCATGGTCGACAGGAATATAATTGAATCTTGTTTCATAAAAAGCAGTTTTGACAATAATATGAATATTTCCTTTGGTTTATATAAATTAGATCCATTTATAATTAATAGAATTTGGGAAGAATTTAATAATACACTGGACAAATAATAATTTTTAAATTTTCTTGGGTAGAATAGTTTGTGGGTGAGTTGTGCAAAGGACCTATCCAAGTTGGGTCGGCGCGCGTCAGGTGTTTAACCGTTATGGGATCTGCTAGTGAGGTGCTGGCCAGAACCCTTATATAGCGTCCTTGGATGCTTTACTTTCATAGTTCCTTGATAATGTGAGTAGTCACGAAAGCGCTTGGAATTTCTCTATTCTTTCAGAGTGGTTGTTTTGCATATATATATATATATATATATATATAATATATATATATATATATAATATATATATATATTATATATATATATATATGTATGTATATATATGTATGTATATTATTGTATCCACGATCAAGTGGTATTTAATCAATCACAACACTGTGACTAGCCGGGGGATCGAACCCGAGGTGTTTTAGCCCGCCTCATGGTGAGTGAAAATTCACGACCCTTTAACCCACTGGTCTAGACAATCCTCCAAGAGTCACGCACCCAGTTGAGCTAGGTGTTATACCGTGATCCGAGGACATACGATGGTGTGGGTGCCTCAGTACTGTGTAGTCACTAGAGCACAGGGCAGTCTCATCGTTTTCACTTACATCAGATATACTTGTGGTAAATACAGAAGTTTCCAGTCTTCAAATATCCCTGATTTCAGATAATGAAACAGCCTTCCAATGAGGGTGTTTATGTGTATATTTAGTGTTATTAACTAATGGCTGAATTGTCGTAAGTTAATATGAGTCCAAACATTACATTAAGTCGAGTAAAAACTAATTATGTATAGATATAACCTTCTACTGCACATAGGCAGTTATTATTCTAGGAGCTAAGAGGCACGTAAATTCCCACCGTCTTCCAATAACATGCTCATTTTTCCAATATAATCTACCTTGTCCATAATTACTGTAGCATTTTCTTTGTTTCGTAAGGTGAAGTCCAGGATCTTTCCTTAATTCATGGTATAACTTACCAAATCTTTGAGGACAATTGTGTTGTAGAGGTGTGAACTGGTCGTTAGGAAAGATCCTAGATTTTAAATTATGAAGCAGACAAAGCAAATGCGATAGTAATTATGGACAAGGTAGAAAAATGAGCATATTATTAGAAGACATTGGTACTTAGGTGCCCCTTAATTCCCCAGGTGAATCTGCACACCTTAGTTTTGTGTCTTGGGTACAGATGTCACGTTGCCGTCTTCAAGGCTCGCTGCTGATTCATTAAGGCCAATACTTGAGTATTCTTAATGAACACTTTAGTACGTTTCACTTAATAACAAGAGTAAACCATACCTCGGGTGGGGTTAGAACCCGCGATCAGACAGCGGGTTCTAACCCCCACCAGTGGAATGGTTTGTTTGCAATTGTGTCATTACGATTTCGCGAGTTAATAACAAGAGTGTTCGCTCTGACACTATACCCGTCGACTAAAACATTTGTGTTATAAATAACCTCATTTGTGAGCGCTGCATCTCGTTCCTGGTGACTGGGTTCTGAGAACTTGATAGACGCTTACCTGTGTCTGCTGTTTTGTTTAATTCAGCAAATTGTAAAACATCTGCTCTGTGCTGCTGTGCTTTTAAATATGATAGCTATACAGTGGGAACAAAAGCTAATAACTATGTTTACCTGACATATTCCATCACGTAGGATGCTGCTCATAGAGGGTTTCCTTTGAATGAACTGGAAGATTTCAGTAGGGCAATGAAGATATCGCCAAGTATTCCTTTTAGGTTTCATCAACAATGGAACCTTTAATTAAAAGCTTCGTCCCAGCACAGCTAGAATTACTATTACCAGGGAATTGCCATCTCACAGGATAGCCTCTCCCATGCACTGGCGAAGAGAAATTTTTATGAAGTGATGTCCATCATCCCAGAGCGAGGGGAGGAGAAATTATGTATAAGAGACAGTTAAGAGAGGGGAGGGCAGAGGAATTTGAGTATCATAATATATTTATTTGTAAATAGAGGAGGTGTGTGGAAGGGGTGTGGAAGAGAAATTTAGATGATATTATATATTTAACTGTATATATGCATTAGTGGATAATAATGCAGATTCATTATGCCAAAGAATATGTAATAGCGATAGTCTCATGAAAAATTCTTATTATAATTTTGTAATGTGAAAAAACGGATACATCACGTCAGCTTGGTAAGGCTGCTGCTCTAGCCCATATGATAGTTAAACTATGTATATAGATAGTTTTCGTTTTGAATACATGTAATAGCATATACATCCATATTTGTCAACACACATAATGCACACAGTACCATCTGTATATGTATAATGGTGCATGAGAGTAGATATTTTCAATGTGTACTTGGGCATGGCAATACTGAATGTACGACACTTGAGGCACATATACAAGGGACAGACGTCCTGGTGGAAATATTGTCTTACCAGATGTGTAATATAGTGAGAGATGCAATGGTTATGAGAAAATCACATGTATATACACTAGGGATATGCCAAAGAGTCGGTATCAGCTTCAAATGCATAGTAGAATACATAGTAGAGTTACAGGTGGAGAGGGAAGCAGGAAGGGCAGGACGAATTAAGCCAAACTACAAGAGAGGGGACTACACAGGCACGAATAATTTCCTGCACGAAGTTCAGTGGGACAGAGAACTGGCAGGGAAGATAATAAATGAGATGATGGAATATGTGACAACAATATGCAAGGAAGCTGAGGAGAGGTTTGTACCCAAGAGTAACAGAAATAACGAGAAAGCCACGATGAGTACTTGGTTCACCCAGAGGTGTAGTGAAACCAAAACCAAGTGTGCTAGACAATGGAAGAAGTGTAGAGGGTAAAGGACCCAGGAGAATAAGAATAGCAGTCGTAGATCCAGAAATGAATATGCGCAGGTAAGAAGGGAATCCCAACGAAAAATGACATAGCAGCGAAAATGAAATAGCAGCGAAAGCCGAATCTGACCCGAAGCTGTTGTACAGCCACATCAGGAGGAAAACAGCACTCAAGGACCAGGTAATCAGGCTAAAGAAGGAAGAAGGAAAGATCACAAGAAACGACCGAGAAGTATGTGAGGAGCTCAACATTAGATTCAAAGAAGTGTTCACAGAGGAGGCAGAAAGGACTCCAGAAAGACGGAGAGGTGGGGTACACCATCAAGTGTTGGACACAATACATACAACCGAGGAAGAAGTGAAGAGGCTGCTAAGCGACCTAGATACCTCAAAGGCAATGGTGCGGGATAACATCTCTCCATGGGTCCTGAAAGAGGAAGCAGAGCTGCTATGTGTACTACTAACAACAATCTTCAACACATCTATCGAAACAGGCGACTACATGAAGTATGGAACACAGCAAATGTAGTCCCAATTTTTAGGAAAGGAGACAGACACGAAGCATTTAACTGTGGAACCCCGCCTATGACGTGCGGGGTTCCACAGGGATCAATCCAAGGACAGGTGCTGTTTCTGGTATATGTGAATGACATGACTCAGGAATACTGAGGCATAGACTGAGGAATAAACTCGGAAGTGTCCCTGTTTGCAGATGATGTGAAATTAATGAGAAGAATTTAATCGGATGAGGACCAGGGAGAACTACAAAGGGATCTCAACAGGTTACAGGCCTGGTCCAGAAACAGGCTCCTGGAGTTCAACCCCACCAAGTGCAAAATAATGAAGATTGGGGAAGGGCAAAGAAAACCGCAGATGGAGTACAGTCTAGGAGGCCAGAGACTACAAAGCTATCCCAAGAAAAATAATCTTGGGGTGAGTATAACACCAGGCACTTCTCCTGAGGCACACATCAACCAAATAACTGCTACAGCATATGGGCGCCCAGTAAACCTGAGAACAGGATTCCGACATTTCAATAAGGAACCGTCCAGGACCTTGTACACCGTGTACGCGAGGCTTATATTGGAGTATCCAGCACCAGTTTGGAACCCACTCCTAGCCAAGCACGTAAGGAAATTAGGGAAGTGCAAAGGTTTGCAACAAAATTATTCCCGGAGCTAAGGGGCATGTCCTACGAGAAGAGGTTAAGGAAAATCGATCTGACAACACTAGAGGACAGGAGAGATTGGGGGGATATGATGACGGCATATAAAATATTAAGAGGAATCGACAAGGTGGACAGAGACAGGATGCTCCAAAGATGGGACACATCAACAAGGTGTCACAATTGGAAATTGAAGACTCAGATGAATCATAGGGCTGTTGGGAAGTATTTCTTCAGTCACAGAGTTGTCAGGAAGTTGAGAAATCTGGGAAACGATGTAGTGGAGGCAAAATTCACACAGCTGTAAGAAGAGATAAGATAAAACTCGTGGAGCAGGGAGAATGACCTAGTAATGACCAGTGAAGAGGCGGGGTCATGAGCTGTGAATCGACCCTTGCAACCACAACTAGGCGAGCACAACTAGGTAAGCACACACACACACACACACACACACACCACACACACACACACCCCACACACACACACACACACATGCACACACACACACACACAAAACACACACACACATGCACACGCACACACACACACACACACACACACACACACACACACACACACACACACACACACACACACACACACACACACACACACACACACACACACACACAGGCCAAACTATAAAAGGGGGGACTACACAGGTATGAGAAACTTCCTGCAGGAGGTTCAGTGGGACAGAGAAATGGTAGGAAAATCAGTAAACGAGATGATGGAATATGTGGCAACAAAGTGCAAGGAGGCAGAGGAAAGTTTTGTTCCCAAGGAAACAGAAATAATAGGAAGACCAAAACGAGTCCTTGGTTTACCCGAAGGTGTAGGGAGGCAAAAACTAAGTGCAACAGAGAATGGAAAAGGTACAGGAGGCATAGGACCCAGGAAAACAAGGAGATTAGTAGAAGAGCCAGAAACGAGTATGCACAGATAAGGAGGGAAGCCCAGCGACAGTATGAAAAACGACATAGCATCGAAGTCAAATCTGACCCGAAACTGCTGTATAGCCACATTAGGAGGAAGACAACAGTCAAGGACCAGGTGATAAGGCTGAGGAAAGAAGGTGGAGAACTCACAAGAAACGATCAAGAGGTATGTGAGGAGCTCAACACGAGATTTAAGGAAGTATTTCAGTAGAGACAGGAAGGACTCTGGGGGGACAGACCAGATGGGGACACCAGCAAGGAATACACCAACAAGTGTTGGACGACATACATACAGATGAGGAGAGGTGAAGAAACTGCTAAGGGACATCGATACCTCAAAGGCAATGGGACCGGACAAAATTCTCCCCGTGGGTCCTTAGAGAGGGAGCAGATATGTTGTGCGTGCCACTTACCACAATCTTCAACACGTCCCTGGAAACTGGGCAACTACCTGAGGTATGGAGGTCGGCAAATGTAGTTCCCATTTTTAAAAAAGGAGACAGAAAAGAGGCACTAAACTATAGACCTGTGTCATTGACGTGTATAGTATGCAAAATTATGGAGAAGATTATCAGGAGGAGAGTGGTGGAGCACCTGGAACGGAACAAGAGTATAAACGCCAACCAGCACGGATTCACGGAAGGCAAATCCTGTGTCACAAACCTTCTGGAGTTTTATGATAAAATAACAGAAGTAAGACACGAGAGAGAGGGGTGGGTGATTGCATCTTCTTGGACTGCAAGAAGACCTTTGACACAGTTCCTCACAAGAGATTAGTGCAGAAGCTAGAGCATCAGGCGCATATAACAGGAATGGCACTGCAATGGATCAGAGAATACCTGACAGGGAGGCAACAACGAGTCATGGTACGTAATGATGTATCACAGTGGGCACCTGTGACGAGCGGGGTTCCACAGGGGTCGGTCCTAGGACCAGTGCTATTTTTGGTATATGTGAACGACATGATGGAAGGGTTAGACTCAGAAGTGTCCCTGTTTGCAGATGATGTGAAGTTAATGAGGAGAATTAAATCTGATGAGGACCAGGCAGGACTTCAAAAGAGACCTGGACAGACTGGACACCTGGTTCAGCAAATGGCTTCTCGAATTTAATCCTGCCAAATGCGAAGTCATGAAGATAGGGGAAGGGCACAGAAGACCACAGACAGAGTATAGGCTAGGTGGCCAAAGACTGCAAACCTCACTCAAGGAGAAAGATCTTGGGGTGAGTATAACACCGAGCATGTCTCCAGAAGCACACATCAATCAGATAACTGCTGCAGCACAGGGGCGCCTGGCAAAC
This sequence comes from Cherax quadricarinatus, assembly GCF_026875155.1. Lineage (NCBI taxonomy): Eukaryota > Metazoa > Arthropoda > Malacostraca > Decapoda > Parastacidae > Cherax > Cherax quadricarinatus. The sequence continues at coordinate 8,702,437 of NC_069459.1, read as the reverse complement.
CTGAGAACAGCATTCCGATACCTTAGTAAGGAATCGTTCAAGACACTGTACACCGTGTATGTCAGGCCCATACTGGAGTATGCAGCACCTGTTTGGAACCGCACTTGATAAAAACACGTCAAGAAACTAGAGAAAGTACAAAGGTTTGCCACAAGGTTAGTTCCAGAGCTAAGGGGAATGTCCTATGAAGAAAGATTAAGGGAAATCGGCCTGACGACACTGGAGGACAGGAGGGTCAGGGGAGACATGATAACGACATATAAAATACTGCGTGGAATAGACAAGGTGGACAAAGACAGGATGTTCCAGGGAGGGGACACAGAAACAAGAGGCCACAATTGGAAGTTGAAGACACAAATGAGTCAGAGAGATATTAGGAAGTATTTCTTCAGTCATAGAGTTGAAAGGCAGTGGAATAGCCTAGAAAATGACGTAGTGGAGGCAGGAACCATACACAGTTTTAAGACGAGGTTTGATAAAGCTCATGGAGCGGGGAGAGAGAGGGCCCAGTAGCAACAGGTGAAGAGGCGGGGCCAGGAGCTAAGACTCGACCCCTGCAACCACAAATAGGTGAGTACAAATAGGTGAGTACCGGTCACCATTATAACATCTACAGCAGGACTCTCGGAATCTAAGTGTTTTAGTGCTTATTTAGAAACTAACAGAGGTCAGTGATTTTGACAGGATCACTGAACACCTATACTAGTAAGAAACAATGTTTACGAGATGAGAAATTTGATGGGGAAATCACAGTAGTTTAGAAAATTGGAAACTGTCAATATTGGGTAGAGGAGTGCTGCTGCCACTTGATCATTAAAATTATAAATACCAGCAGGATAAGTGTTGACCAAAAAGTGAATGATAAATGTAAAGTCAGAGACTCGATTAGTGGGTGAACAGGAAAGGAAGCACTACAGGGAGTGAGAAAACAAAGGTAACAAGAAACAGGATCATTGTGTTATGACAAGTGTATCATCAGCAAGGACGAGAAGTAGTCGTCTTCACTGCCAGACGAGCGAGTTTTTGCCTATTTTGTGGTTATTGGTTAGGTAATATAGCTCCAGGAGTCGCTCCAGGAGCTGGAAGTTAAGGGTCCACTCTCCCCTAGAGAGCCTAAGCATCAGAAACAGAGTTATTAGAATTCAATAAGGCAGGGGTAAAGTGTAGCGCCAGTATGCATGCACTGAAGACAGCTCACACACAACACACCACACACACACACACACACACACACACACACACACACACACACACACACACACACACACACACACACACACACACACACATATATATATATATATATATACAGAGGAGTAATAAATATTAGTCACAATCCTACACTCCCTCCCTTGCACAAACACACACGCGCGCACACACACACACACACACACACACACACATACACACACACACATACACACACACACACACACACACACACACACACACACACACACACACACACACACATACACACACACACACACACGAAACATGGAGAGCCAGGATGTTGGACGTGGTGCTGGAAAACCTCATGCACCAACATGTTAAGGACACTACCAGAGTGAGAGGGGAGGATGAACCAGCAAGATTGGACCTTGTGTTCACCCTGGGCAGCTCAGACATTGAGGACATCAAGTATGAGAGTCCCCTAGGAGCTAGCGACCACGTGGTTCTGTGCTTTGAATACATAGTAGAGCTGCAAGTGGAGAGAATAACAGGAGTTGAATGGGAAAAGCCTGACTATAAAAGAGGGGACTACATAGGGTTGAAAAACTTCCTGCGGGAGGTCCAGTGGGACAGAGAACTGGCAGGAAAGCCAGTAAATGAATGATGGAATATGTAACAACAAAATGCAAGGAGGCAGTGGAAAAGTTTATTCCCAAGGGCAACAGTAACAACGGGAAGACCAGAACGAGCCCCTGGTTTACCCGACGGTGTAAGGAGGCAAAAATAAAGTGAAACAGAGAATGGAAAAGTACAGAAGGCAGAGAACACACGAAAATAGGGAGATCAGTCGCAGAGCCAGGAATGAGTATGCACAGGTAAGGAGGGAGGCCCAGCGACAGTATGAAAATGACATAGCATCGAGAATCAAGACTGACCCGAAACTGTTGTATAGCCACATCAGGAGGAAGACAACAGTCAAAGACCAGGTGATAAGATTAAGGACAGAAGGTGGAGAACTCACAAGAAATGATCAGGAGGTATGTGAGAAGCTGAACAGGAGATTTAAGGAAGTTTTTACAGTAGAGACAGGAAGGGCTGCGGGAAGACAGCACAGATGGGAACATCAAGAGGGAATATACCAACAAGTGTTGGATGACATACGAACAACTGAGGAGGAGGTGAAGAAGCTCTTAAGTGACCTTGACACATCAAAGGCGATGGGACCGGACAACATCTCCCCATGGGTCCTTAGAGAAGGAGCAGAGATGCTGTGCGTGCCTCTAACCACAATCTTCAACACATCCCTTGAAACTGGGCAACTACATGAGAAATGGAAGACAGCTAATGTAGTCCCCATATTTAAGAAAGGAAACAGAAACGAGGCACTAAACTACAGACCTGTGTCTCTGACATGTATTTGTGTGCAAAGTCATGAAGAAGATTATCAGGAGGAGAGTGGTCGAACACCTGGAAAGGAACAAGATTTTAAATGAAAACCAGCATGGGTTCATGGAAGGCAAATCGTGCATTACAAACCTCCTGGAGTTTTATGACAAGGTAACAGAAGTTAGACACGAGAGAGAGGGGTGGGTAGATTGCGTTTTCCTAGACTGCAGGAAGGCCTTTGACACAGTTCCCCACAAGAGATTAGTGCAGAAGCTGGAGGATCAGGCGCATGTAAAAGGGAGGGCACTGCAATGGATAAGGGAATACCTGACAGGGAGGCAGCAACGAGTCATGGTACGTAAAGAGGTATCACAGTGGGCGCCTGTTACGAGCGGGGTCCCACAGGGGTCAGTTCTAGGACCAGTGCTATTTTTGATATATGTGAACGACATGATGGAAGGAATAGACTCTGAAGTGTCCCGTTCGCAGATGATGTGAAGTTGATGAGAAAAAATTAAATTCGGACGAGGATGAGGCAGGACTGCAAAGAGACCTGGACAGGCTGGACATGGGGTCCAGTAACTGGCTTCTCGAATTCAATCCAGCCAAATGCAAAGTCATGAAGATTGGGGAGGGGCAAGAAGACCGCAGACAGAGTATAGGCTGGGTGGACAAAGACTACAGACCTCACTCAGGGAGAAAGACCTTTGGGGTGACAATAACACCGAGCACATCCCCGGGAGGCACACATCAACCAAATAACTGCTGCAGCTACGGGCACCTGGCAAACCTGAGAATAGCATTCCGATACCTTAATAAGGAATCGTTCAAGACACTGTACATTTGTGTATGTTAGGCCCATACTGGAGTATGCGCACCAGTCTGGAACCCCACCTGGTCAAGCACGTCAAGAAGTTAGAGAAAGTACAAAGGTTTGCAAAAAGGGCTAGTCCCAGAGCTCAAGGGAATGTCGTACGAGGAAATGTTAAGGGAAATGGGAAACGACGACACTGGAGGACAGAAGGGGTCAGGGGAGCCCATGATAACGACATACAAGATACGCGGGGAATAGACAAGGTGGACAGAGATAGGATGTTCCAGAGAGGGGGCACAGGGACAAGGGGCACAACTTTGGGAAACTGAAGACTCAGACGAGTCACAGGGACGTTAGGAAGTATTTCTTCAGTCATAGAGGTGTCAGCAAGTGGAATAGCCTAGCAAGTGAAGTAGTGGAGGCAGGAACCATACATAGTTTTAAGAAGAGGTATGACAAAGCTCAGGAAGCAGAGAGAGAGAGGACCCAGTAGCGATCAGTGAAGAGGTGGGGCCAGGAGCTGAGTCTCGACCCTTGCAACCACAATTAGGTGAGTACAATTAGGTAAGTACACACACACACACACACACACACACACACACATGCGCACATCAGGAGGAAGACAACAGTCAAGGACCAAGTAATCAGGCTTAGCAAAAAAAGGAACAATATCGTGACTGGAACGATACACAAATAACCCGCACATAGAAGAGAGAAGCTTACGTCGACGACAAAGCTCTTTTCTGTCATGTCAGAGATGCCAGTCATCTTATTGACTGATCTGCTAAAACTGTCTTCCCTACTTCCAACTTTAACAGTCGCCGTCTGGTTGAATTCCTCCCTAATACACAACTTTCCTTGTATGAATCTTAGTCCTGGCTTCGTCTCTGTAGATGCCTTCCTTTCCCACTACATTGTAAAATGCTCTAAACTTCAGAACACCCGTGACTTAACGTGATTCCACCTTTTTCTTCTTCTCCCTCTTCCCCTTTCCTTTTTCTCCTTTGGATTGTCTTACTTCTGCCTTGTGCATTTGTTTCTTCATTATTTATTTATTGTTTCCCCCCGCTGTGTTCTTGCTCTTACCCTGTGCGGGCACCTAGCTCTCGTGTGGTGCTCCTCTTTCTTAGTATTTGACTGGCTCCTCCTCCTCCTTACTACCTTCCCCACTACCTTCTACCTCTACTACAACTACTACTACCACCTCCTGCCTTTATATACCCCTCCTTCTCTCCTTTTCGTTAGTGTGACTCTGTGAATGGTCCAAGTCGGACCGAAACGTCGTCCTAAGCTCCTCTCTTCTATGTGAGGGTTATTTGTGAATCAGGCTTAGGAAGAAGGTAGGGAGCTTACAAGAAACAACCAAGAAGTATGTGAGGAGCTCAACATGAGATTTAAGGAAATATTTACAGTGTAAACAGAAAGGATCCGGGAAGCCAGAATAGAGGGGTACACCAAGAAGGGATATACCAAAAAGTGCTGGATAAAATACACACAACCGAGGAGAAGGTGAAGAAGCTGCTAAGTGACCTTGATACCTCAAAGGTGGTGGGACCGGACAATATCTCTCTGTGGGTCCTTAGAGAAAGAGTGAGAGAGAGAAGAGATGCTGTGTGTGTGCCACTAACAATTTTCAACACATCCATTCAAACTGGGCAACTACCTGAGGTATGGAGGACGGCAAATGTAGTCCCCATATTTAAGAAAGGAGATAGACACGATGCACTAAACTATAGACCAGTGTATAGTATGCAAAGTCAGGGAGAAGATTAACAGGAGGAGAGTAGTGGATCACCTAGAACGGAACAAGTTTATAAACGACAACCAGCTTGGATTCATTGCAAGCAAATCCTGTATCACAAACCTCCTTGAGTTTTTTGACAAGGTAACAGAAGTAAGACACGAGATAGAGGGGTGGGTAGATTGCATTTACTTGGACTGCAAGAAGGCTTTCGACACAGTTTCTCACAAGAGATTAGTACAAAAGCTAGAGGATTAGGCACGTACAACAGGAAGGGCACTGCAATGAATCAGAGAATACCTGACAGGGAGGCAACAACGATTCATGGTACGTGACGAGGTATCAGAGTGGGCCCCTGTGACGAACGGGGTTCCACAGGGGTCAGTCCTACGACCAGTTTGTCCAGCAACTGGCTCCTCGAATTTAACCCCGCCAAATGCAAAGTCATGAAGATCGGGGAAGGGCAAAGAAGACAGTAGACAGAGTATAGGCTAGGTGGCCAAAGACTGCAAATCTCACTCAAGGAAAAGAATACTGGAGTGAATATAATACCGAGCACATCTCCTGAGGCGCACATCAACCAGATAACTGCTGTAGCATATGGGCGCCTGGCAAACCTGAGAATAGCGTTCTGATACCTCAATAAGGAATCGTTCAAGACTCTGTGCACCGTATACGTCAGGCCCAAACTGGAGTATGCAACACCAGTATGGAACCCACACCTGGTCAAACACGTCAAGAATTTAGAGAAAGTGCCAAGATCTGCCTCAAGACTAGTCCAGGACCTGAGGGGTTAGGGAGGGTTAGGGAGGACATGATAACGACATATAAAATACTGAGAGGCATTGACAAGGTGGATAGGGACAGAATGTTTGTGAGATGTGACACACAAGCAAAGAGTTATAACTGGAAGTACTATATACTACACGCCAGACCAGACAATATTCTGGCGCCCACAGATAAAAACTAATCACCAGCCGTGTGCTAGTTGCTCTGAAACAGACGTCTAGCTTGGATAGGCGGAGCTCTGGAACCGAACTCTGGAAAGAACGTGGCCCACCAGATGGCAGCACCTCTCCTATGATGCCCAACAGGTGTTTCAGCTTCACAACTTGGTAGTCTTAATCACTTCCAATCCAAGTCAAAGTCACTGATATCAATGACAACACCCTCACGTCTGGGAGATCACACAGACCTTCAGGCTGGTTAAGAATGTTTTACATTCTTAACAAATAACCTGCATAAAACTGCATCTAACAGATAGAGAGTTACTAAAATTACGTTAAGGAAACAATTCACTCACCCGAGATAACTCACTAACGCAAACGAAGACGAATACTCACACACACTATAACAAACTAAATCACTAGAAACGCTAATAGCACTAATAAATCAATGAAGTACAACACCAAGGTACATACGTGGACAGAAACTCGGAGAGAAGTGAGGGATGAGGTTCTCCTGGCACCACAAGGAAAGTAGAAAGTGAAAGAAGAGAAATGAGGCCGAAATAGGCAGGAACCCAATTGAAAATGCATATCTGAGGCCTTCAGATAGCGTTGGTAGGCGAGAGAGACAAACAGAAGTCAGTAAACTATCAACACTGCCAGAAAAAACGGAGAAAAAAAAGAATGAAGCGTATCAAAGACTTTTTCCTTTCAGTTTCACAGCTCTTTGAAAAGTACTGCCATATGAATTTTTGATAACTTTCCTATTTAACTTAAGCGCCTGAAACGTTTGTCATAGGCGAGCAATATCATTATTTAAGGTCAGTAAAATTATATAATAATAAGATTGCTTTTACAAATAATATGAGCACTCGTTTAACTGCTCCCTTAAGATGTCAGTAGGAGAATGTCACGCTTTAGGATGTCACAAGTGGATAAGGGAAAGGGAAAAGGGAGGATGTCATACATGAGATCACACCAGAAAATGTCACACAGAAGACGATGAATACCACAGAGAAGGATGATGTCACACAGGAAAATTGACAAACTGATGAAGGAGAATGTCATAGAGAGGGAAGATATCACATAAAAATATATCATATACATGGAAAATGTCTCTCGGGATGAGAATGTCAGCACGCAGGTATATTATATCAGAAAATTTTGATTATCCAGCATCTACTGAAGATCCACGTGTGTCTACCGAAGATGCATAAGAAAACGAACATATGTAAACACTGGGATTTCTCTGGCTTCTAGAGAGGGAAAGACACCGGGAAAGACGGGACGGGAAGACGGGAAAGAAGAGGAGTCGGAGAGACACGGGAAATCACTCTAGGATATAAGTAAAAGAGGAAGAAAGGGTTGCAATTTTGAAGCACTTCATATATCAGCAGCGTATGGAAGCCTATTTTCTATGACAGTTACATTGTAGGAACTTAAATATTGTGATGAATGGGCTTCATGCATATTGTAATCTGTCAGGATGACCCCTGGTAGATAGTAATGAGGAAATGAGGTTATCGTCAGGCTTTCCATTAAGGTTTTATCAGCTTTTCGTCAGAGTTGGATTTACTACTTATTGGGATTTACCATTTCTTAGACTGCCTGTCCCACACACGTCAAACTCACGACAATCAGCCTGGACGTCATGATGCAAACTCTCCTTGAGGTGTCCTGTAGCTCGGTTGGTAGCGCACTCAGCTCACAAAGTGAGTGTCCATGGTTTGGTCCCCGGTACGGGTGGAAACATTGAACTTTAAGACACCTGCTGTCTCTGTTCACCTAGCAGCAAGTAGGTAAATGGGTGTTTGCCGACTGGTGTGGGTCGCATCCTGGGAACAAAATTAACCTGTGTAAGTTACCCGAAATACTCTGCATAACCAGGGGTTTTCTTTATAGTATGTCACTGATGTCAGTTAGGTCTATGTAAACTTACGAAGTACTTATAGAAATAATAATAATAATTATTGTAATTTTTATCATTTCAATTGTTTTTAGTAAAACACACTGAACATATTAACCTGGACAGGGCTAAGCTGCTTTATATTATTTTTCTTTAACAGAGAGCGAGGTTGCTTGGAAAGTTTGATTAAAAAGCTGAACACCATTTTCTTTATTTCACAAAAAATGTGATGCTTCAGCATGGCGTTTCTTTCTTGTTCTGTATGATACAGTGTGAAAACTAACCATAATTATGTTTTCCTGTCAAACTCCATCCGTATCAGGGGGCTAAGACGAGGTACTGATACTCGTCAACACTTTGTAAGAGCCTCATCCTGGTTGATGGAATATTATCCAGGGTGGTGGTGGGAGGGGCAGGAGAGAGTGGAAAAGATGCGGAGGCACAGGGAAGATGCGGAGACGCAGGGAAGACGCGGGAGAGACATGGAGAAGATGCAGGGAAGACGAAGAGACGCAGAAAAGAGGCGGAAATGCAGGGAAGACAGGCAGACGCAGGGATGACGCGGAGACGCCCATGAATTCACAGGAAAGAGGGAGAAAGCAACGACGTTTAGACACGAGGGGAAGCGCTGGAGAAACAAGAAGGAAAACGTGAGGGAAGATGCGGGGAGAGACACGAAGGAAGATGTGTGGAGAGACGCGAGGTAAGATGCGGGGATAGACACGAGGGAGGATGCGGGGAGAGACACGAGGGAAGATGTGGGGAGAGACACGAGGGAAGATGTCGGGAGAGACACGAGGGAAGATGTGGGGAGAGACACGAGGGAAGATGGGAGAGACACGAGGGAAGATGTGGGGAGAGACACGAGGGAAGATGTGGGGAGAAACACGAGGGAAGATGCGGAAATAAACACTGGGGAAGATGCGGGGAGAGACGCCAGGGAAGATGTGGGAAGAGACGCCAGGGAAGATGTGGGAAGAGACGCCAGGGAAGATGTGGGGAGTGACTCCAGGAAAGATGCGAGGAGAGACGCCAGGAAAAATGCGGGGAGAGACACGAGGGAAGATGCGGGGAGGGACGCAAGAAAGATGCAGGGAGAGACGCCAGGGAAGATGCGGGGAAGGACGCCAGGGAAGATGCGGGGAGGGACGCCAGGGAAGATGCGGGGAGGGACGCCAGGGAAGATGTGGGGAGGGACGCCAGGGAAGATGCGGAGAGGGACACCAGGGAAGATGCGGAGAGGGACACCAGGGAAGATGCGGAGAGGGACACCAGGGAAGATGCGGAGAGAGGGACACCAGGGAAGATGCGGAGAGGGACACCATGGAAGATGCAGAGAGGGACACCAGGGAAGATGCGGAGAGGGACACCAGGGAAGATGCGGAGAGGGACACCAGGGAAGACGTGGGAAGATGCGGGGAGGAACAGCAGAGAGACATTCATTACTAAGAATGTTTATCGTATTATTATAAATAATGTAAAAATAAAAATACTAAACCAGATTTAAATACAGTTTGAATTGTCTATGAAGCTTTTGAAGCCAAAATGTGATGTGATAAAATTAATGTTGAAAAAGAATGACATTTCATTGAGCAACGAATCAGAGGAATTGCAACGAAGAAAAAAGAAAAAAAAACAGAAAACCTTGTAAATTTCAACATTGCACTTATGTCTTCGAACCCTTGACTTGCATTGGACGTAATGAAAGGTCGAATTCTTTTTCAGAATTGGCGATTGCAGATTCGCAATTGAGAATGCCTCAGACTTATATTGAAATTTCTGTGGCAGCCCACGATCAAAGATAATACTTCAAAATATAAGTCTTCCTCTTGGGACTGGTGCAGCAGCCAATATGTTTAAAAAGACACATGCTCATACACACTCACTCTCACTCACAAGCATCCTCACATTCACACAGAGAGACACTCTCACAAACACGCACACCCACGGTGGAGTAGAACAGCATATCACTAATCAGTAGAGTTTTGAGGTGATGGGAGAAATGTGGTGAAGTAGATGACAACATAGTAGGCACACTGCAAACCAGGGGTCCAAGGTGGTTAAAACAATAATATACAACTCTCCACTAAACAGCAAGAGACCAAGACACGAATATGATTAAAGGAACAGAGCATTGGTGGATATACTCCCTGAGGTGGGCAGAAGGGCCCACGTGAGCAGGGTAAAGCTACTGGTCAAAGGAGACTTTAGCCACAATGACTAGGAGATCCTTGAGCCACACGGGATGCCAGAAACGAGGAAGGCTAAGAAGTTGGAGGTGGTCATGGAGAACGTCATGCACCACCATGTTAGAGATTCAATCAGAGAATAAGGAGAGGGTGAACCAGCGAGACTGGACCTTGAATTCATCGTGAGTGTTTCTGACGTAGGCTTTTGATGCTACCTACCACTTAGTCCTGAATTTCGAATGCCTTGTGGAAGCAACAGTGGATTATTATTATAATTATGCAGCGCATGTGGGGGTATGGAAGGTATTCAGGCACAATTCAGGGAACCGGAGCACATATCCAATTTCCTAGATCAAGAGCCCCTCATCAGCGTCAAGGAACCTCCCTTGAGGAGAAGCAACAGTGAAGAAAGAAGCAACACGGAAATTATGTAAGAAACCAAACTCCACAGGTATGAAACAATTCCTGTATGAGGTGAAGTGGGAAATGGAACTAGAAGGAAAAATCAGTGGAGGATATGGTGGAATATGTGGCCGGAAAGTGCAGGGAGGCAGAGGAGAAAGTCGTACCCAGGAGCAACAAAAACAACGGGAAGAACAAAGCGAGTCCATGGTTTACCCAGAGGTGTGCAGAGGCCAAAGCTACATGTCTTAGAGTATGGAAAAATGTATAGAAGGCAGAGAACTCAGGAAAAGAAGTTGAGCCGACGAGGCAGAAATGAGCAGACATGGATAAGAAGTTGTAAAATGATTATATTGCTACACCAGGGAGGGGTAAAGACCAAAAGCCAAACCCAAGCAGGCAACCAAACACCCTGCGGGCAAAACACTCAATAGTGCAGGCAACCAGACACACCCCATGCAGAAAACCCGACAACACCAGTGCAGGCAACCAGACAACACCAGTGCGGGGCAACCAAGCACACCAGTGCGGGCAACCAGACCCCAAACCATGAGAAAACCAACACACACCAGTGCAGGCAACCAGACACACCCAGTGCAGCAACCAGACACACACCAATGCAGGAAACCCAAAATCATAGTGCGGAAACCCGGGCCCAACACCGGGGGGGGGGGTCCCAACCAGACAACACCAATCAGGCAACCAACAACCCCAATGCGGGCAACCAGCACTCAATGGGCAGGCAACCAGACACACACCAGTGCAGACAACCAGACACACACCAGTGCAGGCAACCAGACACACACCAGTGCAGGCAACCAGAGACACACCAGTGCAGGCAACCAGACACACACCAGTGCAGGAAACCCAGACACACACCAATGCAGGCAACCAGACACTCACTAGTGCAGGCACCTGACACACACCAGTGCAGCCAACCAGACACACACCAGTGCAGCCAACCAGACACACACCAGTGCAGGCAACCAGACACACGCCAGTGCAGGCAACCAGACACTCACCAGTGCAGGCAACCAGACACTCACCAGTGCAGGCAACCAGACACTCACCAGTGCAGGCAACCAGACACTCACCAGTGCAGGCAACCAGACACTCACCAGTGCAGCCAACCAAACACTCACCAGTGCAGCCAACCAAACACTCACTAGTGCAGGCAACCAGACACTCACCAGTGCAGGCAACCAGACACTCACCAGTGCAGGCAACCAGACACTCACCAGTGCAGCCAACCAGATACTCACCAGTGCAGCCAACCAAACACTCACCAGTGCAGCCAACCAAACACTCACCAGTGCAGCCAACCAAACACTCACCAGTGCAGCCAACCAAACACTCACCAGTGCAGCCAACCAAACACTCACCAGTGCAGCCAACCAAACACTCACCAGTGCAGCCAACCAAACACTCACCAGTGCAGCCAACCAAACACTCACCTGCCTCAATAACTGATTAGTGGTTAGACATACATTGTAAAATTTTAATACATTATCAACATGCACTGAAAAATATTAATGGGTTTCCCACCAAAGATTATATCTTTTCTACTTGTACGAAAAATTCAGATTTAACTCCAAAGATCCAATGTAATAAGACTCAAGAAATCGTAATGACACGATTGCAGTGAAGGGACTTGAGCTAGAGTTCGTCACGGCCACGCTAGCTGGAGATTCGTCTGTAAAAACTTGCATTTGTGGTCACAGAGGTGCCTGTGCTAACTTTCCTATGGTGTAGAAATATACCTAGTTGGATGAATCTTATTGTGGCTAGCTGGTCGAGTGGCTAACGCGACGGGCTGGAGTTTTGAGACTATGACCGCGGGTTCAATCCCGGCCGGGGGTATGGTTTATCCAATGTAATAAATCAATAATTCTGCGTATCGCAGATGTACAATACCCAGAGGAAGGTTCCCATTGTTATTGAGAAGTGGAGATCGTAATTTAACAATTTCATAGACCAATCTGTGATATTTGTTTCTTAGAAATGGAATAAAAATTCTCCTGTTTATATTACACAGTCGTATCGCGTTCAGAGGAAAATGGAAATTTCTTTTTTTTGTCATTTTGGCAGTTTCAGTATCAAAAATGATTCATCTAGCTGATACGAAGATTCGGTTTAGTTTTAGCTTGTGATAGACTGAGTTTCCCAGTTTAACCACATAATTTAAACACTGGAAACTATTTCTTGCTGTGCGACAACTGAGAGAAATGTATGCATGTATTATGGTATGTACGTAGGATTGTATGAGTGTAGTGATGCATGTGTGTGTGTGTGTGTGTGTGTGTGTGTGTGTGTGTGTGTGTGTGCGCGTAGTTACTAGTTGTCAAAAGTACATGTAGATAGACACTTTTTTGTGTGTGTGTGTGTGTGTGTTTTGTGTGTGTGTGTGTTTTGTGTGTGTGTGTGTGTGTATGTGTGTGTTTTGTGTGCGCGTAGTTACTAGTTGTCAAAAGTACATGTAGATAGACACTTTTGTGTGTGTGTGTTTTGTGTGTGTGTGTTGTGTGTGGGGTGTTGTGTGTATGTGTGTGGTGTGTGTTTAGCGTAGTTACTAGTTGTCAAAAACTGTAGATATACACTTCTGTGTGTGTGTGTGTGTGTGTGTTGTGTGTGTGGTGTGTGTGTGTGTTGTGTGGGGTGATATGGTTGATTTGGGGGGTGTGTATGTATGTGGGTATAGGGGCGTGTGTAGGGGGAAATATTGTATGGAGGCGTGTAATGACGGATTTATGTCGGAAATATGCATGTGAGTATACGTATGTACATAGAAAGGTATGTATCCGTTTTGTACATGTGTACATATTTGCATGTATGAAGGTAGATACATGCGTGTGTGTATATATGTATAAATGCATATATATTCACTCTATGATTGTAAGTTTCGATGTATGAAAGAGGGTATGTGTGTACTCACCTATTTGTGGTTGAAGGGCTCGAGTCATAGCTCCTGGCCCCGCCTCTTCACTGATAGCTACTAGGTCCTTTCTCCCCCTCCTTCATGAGATTTATCATACCTCGTCTTAAAGCTAAGTATGATTCCTGCCTCCACTACATCACTTGCCAGACTGTTCCACTTCCTGACAACTCTATAACTAAAGAAATACTTCCTTACATCACTTTGACTCATCTGAGTCTTCAGCTTCCAACTGTGGCTCCTTGTTTCTGTGTCAAATCTCAGGAACATCCTGTCTCTGTCCACCTTGCCAATTCCTCATAGTATTATTTATGTCGTTATCATGTCTCCCCTAACCCTCCTATCCTCCAGTGTCCTCAGGCTGATTTCCCTTAACCTATCCTCGTATTACATTTCCCTTAGCTCTAGAACTAGCCTTGATGCAAACCTTATCACTTTTTCTAATTTACTGACGTGCTTGACCAGGTGTGGGTTACAAACTGGTGCTGCATACTCCAGTATGGGCCTGACGTACAGGGTGTACAGAGTCTTGAACGATTCCTTACTGAAGTATCGGAACGCTATTCTTAGGTTTGCTAGGCGCCCATGTGCTACAGTAGTTATCTGCTTGTGGGGGCCCCCTAGGAATGTGCCGGAAATTATCCCTCTTTTTCCAAAAAACCTTTTCCCTTTGGGGTTGAATTTTGCAGTTTTTGGGGCCACCCTAGCCTATATCTTTTTGGCGGTTTCTTTTAGCCCCCCCCCATCTTCCGGGATTTGCATTTGGAAAGGGTTTAAAAATTCGGAAACCCCTTTGCTGGACAAAGTTTGAAACCTGTTCGGGTTTTTTTTGTAGTTCTGCCCCTGATCCTCCCCCAAATTTAAGCCCTCTTTATTAAACCCCTATTTCCCTCTGCAAACGGGAAAACATTTTTGAGTTTTTTCCCTTTCCGTCATGTCATTACATATACCAAAAAATAGCATTTGGCCTAGGATTGCCCCTTGGGGAAACCCCCCGTCGCCACGGGTGCCCATTTGATCCCTCGTCACGATAAAGACTCGTTTTTTCCCCTCCCTTTTCCGGCATTTTTATGACCCAAAGCAGTGCCCTTCCTTTATACGGGGCCTGATCCCCCAAATTTTTTTCAAAAATCTCTTGTGGGGGGAAACAGTATCAAAGGGGCCTTCTTGAACCCCCAAGAAAAGGGAAAATCTATCCCCCCCCCTCTCTTGTGTTTTAAATTTCCTTTTAACCAGTCAAGAACTCCAGTAGGTTTGTGACACAGGATTTGTTTCTCTGAACCCCATTGGTTTCGTTCAGGGAGCTTTTTCCGTTTGGGGTGCCCCAAACCCCCCCCTCTCTTGTAATTTTTTTTCCAAATGACTTTGCATACTAAACCCAACGCCCAGGACATTTGGTCTATAGTTTAGGGGCCCGGTGGTCTGTTCCTTTTTTTTAAAAATCGGGATACATTTCCCGTCCCTTTAATTTCCCGGTATTTGCCCATTTCAAAAACTTGTGTTAAAAAAATTATTGTAGTAAACACCCCCAACCCTTTTTCCTCAACCTAAGTACCCACGAGAAAATTCCGGTCCCATGGCAACATCTAAGGGGCCTTGATACCTCAAAAATAAAGGTTTTAATTAGAAAACTTCTTATCTCATCCTCGTTTGTGTGTATTTTTTTCCAACCCCTTGTCGGTAAAATAAATTTTTTGAGGGTTCCCCTTTTATTCTAAATTTCCCGATTCCTTTTTTATCCCCCAGTGTAAATACTTCCTTAAATCTCATCTGTGCTCTTCAATATTCTTGGTAAATTTCCCTTTGTGACCCCCGCCCTTTTTCTTAGCCTGTTCCCGGGGCCCTAAACTGTGTCCTCTTTGATGTGGCAAAAAACAACTTCGGGTAAAGACTTGACTTTAAAGCTATGTCGTTTTCAAACAATCGCTGGCCCCCCTCCTTATCTGTCCCTACTCGTTTCGGCCCTTTTCGACAAAATTCCCCTTTATTTTCCGGGGCCCCTTTGTCTTTGTATTTTTTTCCATTCTCTAACCCATTAGTTTTTGCCTTTGGGAAAACCCAAGGGGTTTCTTTTGGGTTTTTCCCCATTATTTCTTTTGGGGCCCTTGGGAACAAACCCTTTTCTTCTGCCTCCTTGAAATTTTTTTTGGAAACGTATCCATCATTTCTTTTTACTGACTTTCCTACCAATTCGTTTTTCCCCACAAAATAAGCAGGAAGTTCCTCTACCTATGAGTTTCCCATTTTATAGTTTGGTTTTCCCATCCAAATTTCCTGTTGCCCTTTCCATTTTTAACCCTCTACAAAGGAAATTTAAATTGCTAGCCCCATGTGTCACTAGCCCCAAGGGGGGGCCTTTCATTTTGAAATGTCCTAAATTCCCGGGCTACTCTTGTGGTTCTTTCCCCCCACCCTCTCTCTCGGTTTAATCTCTAACTGTTGATGCAAAAGGGTTTTTTTTCAGTCCCATTCTTGGTTCCATGTTTTGGGAAACCCCCTTTTGGTTCCAGGTTTTCCAATCATTTCCCCGGTTTTTTGAATCCCCCATAATAGTAACTTTGCACCGTGTTAGCTTTACGGCCCCCTCAGCTGGGTGTGTCCCCCAAATTGTTTCGGGTTTGTTCTCTTCATATTTTTTTCCTGGCCTCCGGGTTTTCTGGGGGGGGGTTTTATACATCCTGAATGACTCCCTTAAAGTCCCCAAAATGAATTGCCCTTAAAATTAACCCTTTCGAAAAATTTCTTTTAAATTCCTTCCATTTAAAATTAAAAACCCCCAATCGATTTTAAGAGCAGTTTTAACCCCTTTCATCCGTTTTCCCCTGTTTCCCTTTTACCCTTTCCTCAGGAACTGATATCCCTGTGGGAAGTTTTTGGTCTGTTATCATTCCAGTGATTTTTATTTGCCTTTTTTCCCCCCTTGGGCCCTTGTACCCTCTAATTTTTTTCCCTTTTTTTTGGGTTTTTCCGGGTTCGAGTGTGTACCACCTAATTGTGGTTGCAGGGGTCGATTCATACCCCCGGGGCCCCCCCTCTTAAATGCCCGAAACTGGGTCCCCCCCCTTCCCCCGCCCCATGAACTTTTAAAACCTCGCCCCTTAAAACAAAGTTTTTTTTTCCTCCCTTATACCCCCCCTTCCCAGCCCTTTTTCCAAACTTCCTAACAATCTGTGGTGAAGAAATATTCCCTTTAACACCCCTTTGGCTCATCGAGTTTTCAACCCCAAAATTATGCCCCCTTTGTTTCGTGCCCTGTCTCTGTTCACCTTATCTTTTCCCAGGGCAGTTTTTTGGGGATGTCGTTAGGTCCCCCCCCTTGACCCTTGGGGTGTGTGTGTGTTTTGTGTGTGTGGTGTGTGGGGTGTGTTGGGTGTGTGTTTTTGGGGTTGGTTTTTAAAAATGTAAGTTGGGTGGGGTACATCTATTGTAGTAGATGCATCATAAACAAATATGTATGTGGTGCGTACAAAGCAAATATGTATGTTTTTAATGTTTTACAATCCGGCAGACTGCTACCTTCGTGTACAGCCCTACTCAAAGGGTCCCCGGGTTCAAGGGTAAGGTTTGGGGGGGTTGCAGGAACACCCCTCCTCAAGCCCCAAACGATGGGCCCCCTACAATTAAAAGTCCATTTTTGGAAATTTCCCCCGCATTTTTCTTTATTTTATTTTCTGAAAACCTTTTTCATTTTTCCCAAACCCAACCCTTTTACAATGCCTCCTTTTAGTCCCAATATCTTAGGGTAAATGGTTCCCAGAAAAAGAAAAAAAAAAACATTGCAAACTTGTACTGGGCTACGGACCCGTGAAGTTTTGAAGGGGAAAAGTTTTACAAAAAAAATCCCCAATTTTGGGACATTTTTTAATCATTTTTTCCAAAGATTTTTTTTAACTCCCGTAAAATTTGAACCCGATCAGCAAGTAATTACGAAAACCAAACCCAAATTCCCGGGAAAACCCCCCTTTAATAAAAGTTATATTAATGTTAGACTGGAGACACCCCACCCCGTATGACACTTAAAATAATACTGCAGATTGCGGCCCTTTTTCCATGCAAAGGGAAAGGGCAAAGGGGAAACTGGAGTAATGGAACTTATCCAACCCCCAAATTTGGGGGGAGTTCGCCAACGTGGCTTCTCAATTTATAAAAAAGGAGAATCTTTAAAACGGAGGAGAAAAGAGGTAATTCCCGTCCCCCAACCTTAATCGATGTTGTCAACCTTTAACTTGAAAAGAAATTGGGATTTTGTGCTGGGGAAGCAGCTTATTTAAAACCCTAGGCAGGAATGTGCGCATGTAGGGGGAGCCTTTTTTTATTCTCCTCCTGTCTTCCCAAAATTCTCCTTTGAAAGGGCTGATGAAGCCCCTATGTGGCGAAACGTTTTTCCCCAATAAAAAATTACCCGAGTTGCACATGTGTCTAATTTAAACAAAGTGCGGTTCTTTGAAAACCCTTCATCTACACCCCTGGTTTTTACCAGCCCCCCCGGGCCCCCCCGACCCTGTTTCTTTTTTTCCCCCATTAACCACCCTTTTCCCCCGCCCGCCCCCCCTTTTTCCAGTTCTTTTCCCCCTACCCCCACACATGTTCTAAAACCGGGAAAAAAAAATTTTGGGAGGTAACACTGACAAGGGGGGGAAAAAACACTTATTTAACAGTTTAGGACATTTAGTAAAGGAAACGTTTCGCCATGGTGACTTCTTTAGTCCCAAAAAAAAGAGAAAATAAGAAAACCCAGTAAAAATATTATATATATATATATAAATATATATATTATATTTTATATATTAAAATTAAAAATTTTTATATTATTATATATATATATATATATATATATTAAATAAAATATATATATATAAAAATATATAATATAAAAATATATATAAATATTTATTTATTATATTTTAAAATATATATAAAATATATATATTATATATTTTAAATATTATATATAAAAAAATAAATATATTATATATATATATATATATATATAAAATAAATATAAAATTTTAAATATATAAAATGTAAAATATTATATAAAAATATATATATTAAAAATATATATAAAATATTTTTATATAAATATAAATTTTAAAATATATATATATAATTATATTATATTAATATATAAAAAAATAAAATATTATTTTATGAAATATATATATATTAATTTTATAAAATATATATATTTTATATATATATATTTTTGAAAAAAATATATAAATATAAAATTAAATATATATATATAAATTTAAATATATATTTATATATATATATAATTTTATTATTATATAAAATATAAATATATATATATATAAAAAAAAATAATATATAAATATATATATAATTTTAAAAATATATATATTATATATAAAATATTTTATATATATTATATATATTTTATAAAATAAAATAAAATATAAAATAAAAATATATTTTATATTTTAATTTTATAATATAAATATATTATATATATATATTAAATATATATATAAATATATATATATATGGGAAAACCCGGAAAAGGGGTAAGGTTTTTGGGAAAAACAAAAAGATTAGGTGATGAAAATTGAAAAACGAATTTGGGGGGGAGGGGTATGGAGGAGGTTAATGTATTCAGTATTTGGGGTGGACGTGTAGCAGAGGGGGCAATTTAAAAATTTAGGGGGAATCATGAAATTTATGAAAGGGGGAAAAAAGTGAGTGGGGCACTTTGGAGGTTTTGGGGAGACAAAAACTTGTCCTTGGGGGGCAAAGGGGGAATGCATGAGAGGTTTTTTTTTACCCAAAGCTTTATATGGGTGTGAAGCAAGGGTGATGAATTTAAGGGGGCAGGAGGGAAAGGGTGGGGGCAGTGGAGAAGTCCTGTTGAGGGCAATGTGTGGTTGAATATATGCAGGAATTCGTAGTTTTTGGGGGAAATTAGGAGGAGGTTTCCCGGGTTTTCCAAAACGGGTTTTCCCAGGGTGAGGAAAAGGGGGGTTGAAGTGGTTGGCCCTGTAGAGGGGAATGGAGCGAAAAAGAATGACTTCAAAAGTGTTCAGTCCCGTATTGGGAAAGGGAAGGGCGGGGGAGGGGGCGGCCCAGGGAAAAATTGGAAGAGGGGGTAAAGAGGTTTTGTGTGCGAGGGGCTTGGACCCCCACAGGGAGCGTAGGTGTTTGATAGGGGTGAAAGGGGACAAAAAAGGGTTTTTTTTTTTCTTTACGTGTGTTGGAGGGGTTAGGGAAAAAAAACAATTTTGAAGGGGTTCAGGGGAAAACCGGGAGGGGGACTTGAGTCCTGGAGATGGGAAAGTACAGGCCCCCACTTTTAAGGGGGGGGGTTAATGTTCAGTTTGAAAAATTTTTTTCTGTAAAAACACCCTTCTGGCAAGACAGTGAAGGGTGAATGAGGTGAAATTTTTTTTCTTCTCGGGCCACCCTGCCTTGGTGGGAATCGGCCAGTGTGATATTAATAAAAAATAAAATAAATATATATATATATATTATATATATATATATATATATAATATATATATATATATATATATATATATTTTTATATATATATATATATATATATATATATATATATATAATATATATATATATATATATATATATTATATATATATATATATATATATACATATACATATATATATATTTCTAATATATATTATATATATATAAAATATATATATTATATAATATATATATATATAATATATATATATATATAAATATTTTATATTATATTATATATATATATATATATATATATATATATATATAATATAATAATATATATTTCTAATATTATATATATATATATATAAAATATATATAATATATAATATATATATATATATATATAATATATATATATATATATATAATATATTATATAAATAAAATATATAATATATATAAAATAATATATAATTTATATATATATATATATATATATATATAAAATATATATATATTATATATAATATTATATATATAATATTATATATATATATATATATAATATTTATAAATATATATATAATATATATATAAAATTATATATATATATATATATAAATATATAATATATAATATATTTTAAAATATATATATATATATATATATATTATAATATATACAAATATATATATATATATTATACTATATAAATATATATATATATATAAAATTTTAATATATTATATAATATATATATATATATATATATATATTTTAATATATAAATTTTATAATATATATATATACGTTCGTGCCGAATAGGCAGAACTTGCTATCTTGGCTTAAATAGCAACGCTAAACTTGCCATATAGGACAAGCAAAAATTTGTGAAATCCCAATAATTTCGTCAAAATCATTTTGAACCTAATGAAAAAATATATTTCACTGTGTTTTCAGATTAAATTACTGTAAACAAGTCTGAAATATATTAGTTGGGTTAGGCTAAAATAAATTGCTCTTGTTATAATAAGGTTAGGTAAGTTTTCTAAGTTCTTTTTGGTGCAAAATTAAAAAAATGTTTACATCAACATTAATGAAAAAAATATACTTTAAGCGTATAAGAGTATGTATATATATATATATATATAATATAATTTTATATATATAAATATATAATATATATATATAAATAAAAAGATATATATATATATATATATGTATGTGTGTGTGTGGGGTGTGTTTTGTGTTTGTGTATAGAGGCAGGAGTCATGTGAAGTTGCGCCTGCGTAGAGATAGTAATGGTAAAATTAATCGTAGTATTGGAAATAATGTGGTGAGACGGGTGGGTTAGATAGGGTTCTGTTGATATCATGTTACAGCAGTCTCCAGAATGGGTAATATCCTGTTGATTAGCAATGTAACTTGGAGGCCTTTCTTCAACTTGATTGGTGTTGGTCTTGTTGAGGATATGTGTCTGCAGGAAACGTGAGACACGTATCCTCAACAAGACCAACACCAATCAAGTTGAAGAAAGACCTCCAATTTTCATCGTTTTACCGGTCAGCAATGCTGCTTCTAACGTTTCAGAATGGTATACAATACCGACAAGATGAAATTAAGACACATGTGCAACATCTGGGTATCTTTATTGTAGACGTTTCGCCATCCAGTGGCTTTATAATACGGATTCCAGGACATAACTTGAAGACAGTAGAACTATATACAGAGGATGAGGTAATCAGTCCCTCAGCCTTGGAGTTGGTGTAAATTATGTCCTGGAATTTGTATTGATAAAGCTACTGGATGGCGAAACGTCTACTATAAAGATACCCAGATGTTGCACATGTGTCTTAATTTCAAGTTATACATTATTTAACTTATAAATGCTAGGGTTATAAATATTTTCAAGCTTCAGAACTTTGCATTTTTCTACACTGAATTGCATCTACCATTTTTCTGACCGCGAATTGAGTTTATCTAGATCCTTCTGAAGTTCCGTGACATCTACGTCTGAATCGATTATCTTACCTGTCTTCGTTTCATCAGCGAATTTGCTCATATCACTAGTAATTCCCTTGCCATGGCCATTGATATATATTATAAACATCAACGGGCCTGAAACTGATCCCTGCGGAATCCATTCGGATTTTACCCCATTTATGCACACTCTCTGCTTTCTGTTGGTGAGCCATGACTCGATCCAAGACAGCACTTTTCCTCCAATGCCCTGAGCTGCCACTTTCTTTAAGTCTCTGGTGCGGTACTAAAATCTAAATAAACAATATCAAATTCTTTATCGTGATCAACAGCCTCAAAATCTTTAGTGAACAATGTAAATTAGTTATGCAGGAACGGTCCCTCGTGAATTTATGCTGAGTATCATTAATCAAATTATGCTTATCAAGATGACTTCTTATAATATCAGCTATAATTTTTAAGAAGACTTATCTTTTCTTTACGTTTTATTTTATAAACCTGGAAAAAACTTGAGGGTTAGTTTTCGAATCCCTAGCAACTTAATTTCGTAGCTCCGTTTAGCTTTTCTTATCCCCTTTTTAACGTCCCTCTTAATGTCAATGTATTGAGTCATAAGATGACTTTTACCTCTTTTGATGAGCCTATAAACTCTTTTCTTCTGTCCTAAAAGATATTTGAGCCTATTATTCATCCATTTCGGGTTATTTCTATTCGATCTAATTTCTTTATACGGAATAAATGTTCTTTGAACAGTACGTATAGTGTTTAGAAAGCTGTCATACTGATAGCTCTCTTCGTTATCCCAGTTCATAGATGACAGATGTTCTCTAAGCCCATTCTAATCTGCTAAGCGAAAATCTGGAACCGTTGCTTAGTTATCACAACGCCTCTATCACAGCCGTACCTCTCTCCCCTCCTATCCACTGCCTCTCCTACAATCTATCCTTTCTGTCTGTTCCTTCTACCCTACCTCTCTCACAGCTAGAATTCACCACTCACTCCTCCTTTACATCTGCCTTACTTCCCTGACAAGCTATCCAAACAATAATATTGATATATTACATAATACTCTCCCATACTTCATGCCTTTGATAAATCAGCGAGTCTCTCTTACGTACACACGTACTTGGTGCTGACGCCACTGCTACAGCCTTTCAAGAGATGTTTTACTGACTGCCGTATCTTCCCCTACATACTTCTCCTGCTCAGTGTATTTTACGCATCTTGACTAGCACTCCATTTATAAATTTAGTAGAGGACGTTCATCAATGTTCTTGTCCCGTTAGATTTCATCTATTTCCCTCTGTTTCTGACTGTGTTTCTCTCTCACTGTCTCTGCCCTCCAGTTACCCCTGCTATGTCTGTCTGTCTGTCTCTGTCTCTCTCTCTGTCTCTCTCTCTGTCTCTCTCTCTGTCTCTCTCTCTCATCTCTCTCTCCCCTCCTCTCTCTCTCTCCTCTCTCTCTCTCATCCTTTTCTCTCTCTCTCTCTTTCCCTCCCCTCTCTCTCCCCTCCTCTCTCTCTCTCTCTCTCTCTCTCTCTCTCTCTTTCTCTCTCTCTTTCCAAGATTTAGTCGCTTCTCCATCATCTTGCGACAACCAGTAAATCTTCAGAACTTCCCATTTGCCCAAAAGCTATATGAAATCAGCAGCATTTCTTAGACTTCCTGTACGACTATCAGTACATAACTGATTTTCCTTTACACTTAACAATCAAATTATCTCCTGATAAGAAGAAACTGGTTTCTCTGTTAATTCTGTCAGCCATTATAGTCCAATGAACATCGAATATAAAAGTATCGTAACGGAACAAACGAGAGATTTACCTTTTAAAACAAAGTGAAAACTACTTTTCCAGGGAAAGAACTGCAGACAGTCATTTTGTAGGGCATATAAAGAGATTTAATTGGGTAATGGGAAAAGTCAGTAGGGGTACGTACATAGGTATCAGGGTAAGTCAGGAGAGGAATATTAAGTACTCAGGTCATAGGAAAAGCCAGTGAGAAGTCAGAATAGGAACTCAGGTCATAGGGAAAGCCATTTAGAAGTCAGAATAGGAACTCAGGTAATAGGTAAGGTAAAGGAATACGTCTGAAGAGGTACTCAGGTAATAAGATAGATCAGAAGAGACACTTAAGAAAATGCATAAGTAAAAAGATATCAACAAGTGATAGGACAAGTTAGGAGAAGAGTTAAGATAACAGAATCAGGGAATAACAAACGATTAAATTAATAAAAAAAAGGGTTGCATGCCAAGAATTTATATCAATATTAACATAGAAAAAGATAACATGAACTCATATGGAGATACATATTCATACCAATGGAAATCAACGCGCACAAGAAATATTACCCAATAATACATATGAATATCATATTCATAATGATGATAAATATTCTAACATATCCTCAAATACACGTAACAAAAATCATAGATATTGTATATTTTGAACTAAATACAGTTTATTCTTGATGTAGCAAAACTATTTTTCACGTAAAATATAGTAAAGAACAGACTGATTAGCCAAGTTTGTGAGAACTTAAAATTGGAGGAGCACTTCTGCGGGCCTACTGGCCTGCTAGACGAGATTTAATCACACCCACACACGTTTTTCATGAAAAGTCATGAAGTGCTATAATGCAGTAGCACTATAATGTAGAAGTGCTATAATGCAGTCACGTAGTCATACAGTCATATAGTCATGCCCAGAAGAATTTCTTCTATTGAAATAAATAACAAAATGGAAAAATTCTCTCTTATTACCATGTGGTTATGTAGACACAGCGTAATAAGTCCCAATGAAAATAATCAATTAATTCATGTAGATAAATATCACTTGTCAGATATTATCATAAAGACATCTAAAAAAAAGTTCTGTAGACCTCCCTTATAACATCTAGTTTGTAGCTTTAAAATAAAACATAGAGTTCTGTAACCCTTAAAAACTAGTGTGTAGACCCTTAAAATAAACATAGAGTTCTTAGACCTCTTAAAACATCTAGTGTGTAAACCCCTTAAAACATCTAGTGTGTAACCCCTTTAAACTCTAGTTTTGTAGACCTCTTATAAACTTTTAGTTTGGGAGACCTCTTATTTAAAAAAACATAGAGTTCTGTAGACCTCTTATAAAAATCTAGTTGTGTGACCCTTAAAACATTAGTTTTTGTAGACCTCTTAAAAACATCTCGTTGTGTAGACCTCTTAAAAAACTAGTTTGTTGACCTCTTATAAAAAAATGATTTTTTAGACTCTTTTAAACATCTAGTTTTGTAGACCTCTTAATAAACATTATTGTGTAGACCCCTTTTAACATCAGTTGTGTAGACCTCTTATAAACATCTAGTTGTGTAGACCTCTTATAAACATCTAGTTGTGTAGACCTCTTATAAACATCTAGTTGTGTAGACCTCTTATAAACATCTAGTTGTGTTCTATAGACCTCTTATAAACACTAGTTGGTAGGACCTCTTATAAACTCTAAAATTGTTAGACTCGTATAAATAAACATAGAGTTCTGTTTGTCCTCTTATAAACAATTAGTTGTGTAGTTCTCGTAAAACAAGGCATGGTCATGCAGTCATGAATTCCTTCGTCTTATTTATGTTTCCAATTGGCTGTGAATGATATAGAGGGAAACTCGCATGGCGCCAGGAAACAGAGTTATGCATATGTCTCTTTGCTTTTTGTCATTGATTTTCCCAGCGACGGAACTTGGCTGAACATGGCCATGGACTTCAAATGTTATCCCTTCTCGTTGAATATGTAAGAAAACCCCCACACTCCTGAATTTTTCCCTCTTCTGTCTTCCTTTCCCTCCCTGTTTTTCCCCACCCCCTCCCTCACTCTCGCCCCCCCCTCACTCTGTCTTGTCTCGTCTCTGTCTCGTCTGTCTGTCGGGTCTCCCCTGCCTGTCCTCTCTCTCTCTCTCTCTCTCATCATAGAATTAGAGATAAGATTCAAGTCACTTCTGTAGGAAACAATTCACAAAGGGCCTTGTAAAAAAAAGAAAGTAACCTAAAAAATTAATAAACAATATCTGTAAAATTTAATATATATATATATATATTATATTTTATATATATATATATATATATTTTATATATATATATATTATATATATATATATAAATATATATATACGCACTAAGATCACAGTAAACAGGTGATATCACAATATGCAGAACATCCACTGAAAAAATGAGAAAATAGTGAAATTCCAAGCGCTTTCGTGACTTTTCACATTGTTAAGGAACTACAAAAAATGAAAGGTAAACACGAAGGCATATAAGGAGGAGACAACCCCTCGCTGCCACCCAAAGAACACCTGACATTTTATGGTGTAGGTAGATAAAAAATTCCTCCCAAAATGCTGACGGTTGTCTGTAAGATTCCTTGTCAAATATGTATAAGGTTTATTACGGTCAAAATGTTTCTCCTAGACCACTGTTTCCCCTAGACCATTGCTTCTCCTAGATTACTGCTTCCCCTAGATCATTGTTTCTCCTAGACCACTGTTTCTCCTAGACCACTGTTTACCCTAGATCACTGTTTCTCCTAGACTACTGTTTTTCCTAGACCACTGTTTCTCCTAGACTACTGTTTCTCCTAGACCTCTGTTTCTCTAGACTACTGTTTTCCTAGACCACTTTTTCCCCCTAGCCCACTGTTTCTCCTAGATCACTGTTTCTCCTAGATCACTGTTTCTCCTAGACCACTGTTTCCCCTAGACCACTGTTTCTCCTAGACCACTGTTTCTCCTAGACCACTGTTTCTCCTAGACCACTGTTTCTCCTAGATTACTGTTTCCCCTAGATCATTGTTTCTCCTAGACCACTGTTTCTCCTAGACCACTGTTTCCCCTAGACCACTGTTTCCCCTAGACCACTGTTTCTCCCAGACCACTGTTTCCCCTAGACCACTGTTTCTCCTAGACCACTGTTTCCCCTAGACCACTGTTTCTCCTAGACCACTTTTTCTCCTAGATTACTCTTCCCCTTAGATCATTCTTTCTCCTAGACTGCTGTTTCTCCTAGAGCACTGTTTCTCCTAGAGCACTGTTTCTCCTAGACCACTGTTTCTCCTAGACCACTGTTTCTCCTAGACCACTGTTTCTCCTAGATTACTGTTTCCCCTAGATCATTGTTTCTCCTAGATTACTGCTTCCCCTAGATCATTGTTTCTCCTAGACCACGGTTTCTCCTAGACCACTGTTTCTCCTAGACCACTGTTTTTCCTAGACCACTGTTTCCCCTAAACCACTGTTTCTCCCAGACCACTGTTTCCCCTAGACCATTGTTTCTCCTAGACCACTGTTTCTCCTAGATTACTGCTTCCCCTAGATCATTGTTTCTCCTAGACTACTGTTTCTCCTAGACCACTGTTTCTCTTAGACCTCTGTTTCCCCTAGACCACTGTTTCTCCTAGACCACTGTTTCCCCTAGACCACTGTTTCTCCTAGACCACTGTTTCTCCTAGACCACTGTTTCTCCTAGACCACTGTTTCTCCTAGACCACTGCTTCTCCTAGACCACTGTTTCCCTTTGACCACTGTTTCTCCAAGACTACTGTTTCTCCTAGACCACTGTTTCCCCTAGACCACTGTTTCTCCTAGACCACTGTTTCTCCTAGACCACTGTTTCTCCCAGACCACTGTTTCCCTTTGACCACTGTGTCTCCTAGACCACTGTTTCCCCTACACCACTGTTTCTCCTAGACCACTGTTTCTCCCAGACCACTGTTTCCCTTAGACCACTGTTTCTTCTAGACCACTGTTTCTCCTAGACCACTGTTTCCCTTAGACCACTGTTTCTCCTAGATCACTGTTTCCCTTATACCACTGTTTCTCCTAGACCACTGTTTCTCTTAGACCACTGTTTCTCTTAGACAACTGCTTCCCCAGACCACTGTTTCCCTTTGACCACTGTTTCTCCTAGACCACTGTTTCCCCTAGACCACTTTTTCTCCTCGACCACTGTTTCACCTAGATTACTGTTTCCCCAAGACCACTGTTTCTTCTAGACCACTCTTTCTCCTAGACCCCTGTTTCTCGTAGACCACTGTTTCCCCTAGACCACTGTTTCCCCTAGACCACTGTTTCTCCTAGACTACTGTTTCCCTTAAACCACTGTGTCTCCTAGACCACTGCTTCTCCTAGACCACTGTTTCTCCTAGACCACTGTTTCTCCTAGACCACTGTTTTTGCTAGTCCTCTGTTTCTCCTAAACCACTGTTTTTGCTAGACCACTGTTTCTCCTAGACCACTGTTTCTCCTAGACCACTGTTTCTCCTAGACCACTGTTTCTCCTAGACCACTGTTTTTGCTAGTCCTTGTTTTCCTAAACCACTGTTTTTGTAGACCACTTTTTTCTCCTAGGACCACTGTTTCTCCTAGACCACTGTTTCTCCTAGACCACTGTTTCTCCTAGACCACTGTTTCTCCTAGACCACTGTTTCTCCTAGACCACTGTTTTTGCTAAACCCCTGTTTCTCCTAGACTAATGTTTCTCGTAGAGGTCTCAATAAATCACAACAGCGTGGTACTGGGGTAATGTACATATCTTATCTTCTGAAAGATGTTATTGCTATTGAACTTTTCCAGAGTCAGGATCCAGTCATTGCTGGCAGAAAGGGCCTGGATATTCTCCTTAAATACAAAGTCATTGGAAATAGTGAGTTACACAATTACCTTTCAGACACTCAAACGTCACAATTGGCTAAGTTTCTTGTATATGCTGATTGCCGGAAAAAATAAGCCGATAATTAATCGAATGAGCACCAAAGATCAGTATTTTAAAGATGGACGATGCAAAAAAGCGACTGAGGTCTTCCAGTAAATAAACATTCAGCTGGAGAGAAAAGTTAGCATTGTATGATACTGCGACACCAGCCAGGCACTCAGAGAGAGATCCTGTAATACTTTTACGAACAATTCCACTCAGAAATACCATTATGAAACAATGCTTTAATCGGGCTGACTCGTGGGCAAGTGAGGTTCAAACTCAACTTGAGGAATGTTTGAATTTGGTGGCAGCAGAGTGTAGATACCATTGTCATGCTGTCAAACATTCATGCGTACCTTACCAAAAATAAATAAATAAATAACAAAAAGGCACAATACCGTGACTGGAACGATACACAAATAACCCGCACATAAAAGAGAGAAGCTTACGACGACGTTTCGGTCCGACTTGGACCATTGACAAGTACACTAACAGAGGTGGAGCAGGACGGCTTTTATATAGGCAGGAAGAGGTGGGAGGTAGTAGTAGTAGTAGTAGTAGTAGTAGTAGTAGTAGTAGTAGAAGTACAAAAAATTTTTTATAAAACCGACAGGATGAAATGACACATGCACAACACCCGGGCATCCCCAAACCCTAGACGTTTCGCCATCCAGTCAGCCACTGGATGGCCAAAACGTCCACACAAAGACAACCAGACGCCGCACATGTGTCTTAATTTTTATCAGTAGTTGTAGTAGAAGAAGAAGAGGTAGTAGTAGTGGTAGTGGTAGAAGTGGGAAATAAGGAAGACGAGCCCGTCAAATACAAAGGAAGGGGAGCACTGCAAGAGAGCTAGAACCCACCGAGGGGGGAGCAAGCGCACCGAGGTGCGTGAAAGGGGAAGTGGTGAAATAAAATAAAGAAGGGAAAGGACAGAAACACGAGACAGGAGAGAGAAAGACACCCAGAGGAGAAAAGGAGAGAGGAAAGGGGGAAAAGGAAGAAAAAAAAGAAGAAGAAAGAAGAAGAAATGAGGATTCAGGTTAAGTCACGGGTGTTCTGAAGTTTGGAGCATTTTACAACGTAGTGGGAGAGAAGGCATCTACAGAGACGAAGCCAGGGCTAAGGTTCATACAAGGAAAGTTGTGTATTAGAGAGGATTCAAACTAAACGGCGACTGTTCGAGTTGGAAGTAGGGAAGACAGTTTTAGCAGAAGACAGTCAATAGGATGGCTATGATCTCTGACGTGACAGAAAAGAGCATTGTTAGTGTCGGCAAGCCTAACACTATTTTTGTGCTCCCTAGTCTGTCAGAAAGAGATCGACCCGTTTCTCCGAAGTATTTAAGAGGACAGGAGGGCAAGAAATAGAGTAGACACCAGGAACATCTGTAGAGGGAGGAGAGGTATGAACGAGATTAGTGCGAAGAGTGTTAGTCTGGCGGAAGGTAAGCTTGATGTCTAAGGGACGGAGAGAATTGTTGAGATTAGAAAGACCGGAAATGTAGGGAAGGCAGAGGATAGAAGAGTTCCCATGAGTAGAGAGTTTGGGAGAGAAGAAATTGCGTTTAGCACGTGAGAGGGCAGAGTCTTGGCTACCCTTCCCATTTCATAGACTCTGCCCTCTCACGTGCTAAACGCAATTTCTTCTCTCCCCAAAATCTCTACTCATGGGAACTCTTCTATCCTCTGCCTCCCTACATTTTCGGTCTTTCTAATCTCAGAATTCTCTCCGTGCCTTAGACATCAAGCTTACCTTCCGCCCGACTAACACTCTTCGCACTAATCTCGTTCATACCTCTCCTCCCTCTACAGATGTTCCTGGTGTCTACTCTATTTCTTGTCCTCCTGTCCTCTTCAATACTTCGGAGAAACTGGTCGATCTCTTTCTGACAGACTTAAGGAGCCAAAAATAGTGTTGGCTTGCGACACTAACATGCTCTTTTCTGTCACGTCAGAGATCATAGCCATCCCATTGGGCTGGTCTTCTGCTAAAACTGTCTTCCCTACTTTCCCAAATCGAACAGTCGCCCTTTAGTTGAATCCTCTCTAAACACAACTTTCCTTTTTTATTTAACCTTAGCCTGGCTTCGTCTCTGTAGATGCCTTCCTCTCCCATACATTGTAAAATGCTCCAAACTTCAGAACTCCCGTGACTTAACCCGAAAACCTCATTTCTTTTCTTTTTTCTTTTTTTCTTCTTCCTCTTCCCCCTTTTCCCCTCTCCTTTTCTCTCTGGGTTGTCTTTTTCTCTCCTGTTCGTGTTTCTGTTCCCTTTTTCATTTATTTTATTTCACCACTTCCCTTTCACGCACCTCGGTGCGCTTGCTCTCCCCCTTTTGGGTTTCTAGCTCTCTTGCAGTGCGCCCCTTCCTTTGTATTTGACTGGTCGTCTTCCTTATTTCCCACTTCTATCACTACCACTATACTACCCCTTCTTCTACTACAACTACTGATGAAATTAAGACACATGTGCGGCGCTGGTTTCTTTGTTGTGGAGTTTGGTCATCCAGTGGCTGGTGGATGGCGGGAAAAGTCTACGGTGGGGATGCCAGGGTGTTGTGCATGTGTCATTTCATCCTGTCGGATTATATACAATTCTTGTACTTCTACTACTACTACTATACTATTACTATACTAACTTTCTACTACTACTACTACTACTACTACTACTACTACTACTACTACTACCTCCACCTCTTCCTGCCTATATATAGCCGTCCTGCTCCACCTCTGTTAGTGTGACTTTGTCAATGGTCCAAGTCGGACCGAAACGTCGTCGTAAGCTTCTCTCTTTTATGTGCTGGTTATTTGTATATACCTTACCAACTTGTTGCTCGACCAATGCTTGATGAGGTGAATGACTGTTATGGGGCATTACGTAGATGGCTTGATTGTCAAGACCAGTTATTCACTCTTATGATAATAATATAATAATAATATCTTTCTTTACTACAAGTACATGTACAAGGTATACAGACCATAGTTTTTTTTTTTTTTTTTTTTTTTTTTTTTTTTTTTTTTTTTTTTTTTTTTTTTTTTTTTTTTTTTTTTTTTTATTATAATAATAATACAGACCATAGCTGACATCAATGACATACTACTCTATAGAAAGCCTCTTGTTATGCTGAGCATTTCGGGCAAATTAGGTCAGTTTTGCCCTACGAAACGACCCACACCAGTTGACTAACACCCAGGTACCCATTTTAAAATGATGGGTGAACAGGGACAGGGACAGGGACAGCAGGTGTCTTATGGAAACACGTCCCTAATATTTTCCAGCCGTACCGGAGGATATTCGAACCCCGAACCTCAATGTGTGAGCTGAGTGCGCTGGCGATCAAGCTACGGGACCAATTTCACGTACAAATGGATGAAATGGCAGATGATGAACTGCACATCATGAAGAAACTAAAGAAAATGCTACAGGAGCATTATTTTAATAACATTTATTTTATTGAAATCAATGGAAAGAAGAATATGATCTGTTCTCAAAATGTTGCAGATTTCCTATCAATATCAAGAGGTAATCAGAGAATGATAAATTCAACACAAAAGGCAGATAGAATTGTAAACGCTGCTGCCAAGATTGTACGAAGAGACCCCTCAAGGAAGGTTCCTTGATGTTGGTGAGGGGCTCTTGATTTAGGGAATTGGATCTGTGCTCCAGTTCCCCGAATTAAGCCTGAATGCCTTCCACATCCCCCCCCCAGGCGCTGTATAATCCTCCGGGTTTAGCGCTTCCCCCTTGATTATAATAATAATAATGTACGAAGAGAGTTTAGAGAAACAGAATACACACACGAATGATATCGATGACATCAAAAATCTAGAATGACGGAGACAGCATTTAACTCCTCTGTGAGCTTATATAAACATTCTCCTTGCTGAAGATTGAGACACTTATGCAGCATATGGGAATCTTTATTCAGGAAACGTTTCGCCACACAGTGGCTTCATCAGTCCAATACAAAGAGGAAGGCGTAAGGAGAGGAGGAGAATGAGGTAATCAGTCCCTCAACCTGGAGTCGATGTGTTCAGTCCATCATTCTACAAGATTGATGGACTGAACACATCGACTCCAGGTTGAGGGACTGATTACCTCATTCTCTCCTCTCCTTACGCCTTCCTTTTTGTATTGGACTGATGAAGCCACTGTGTGGCGAAACGTTTCCTGAATAAAGATTCCCATATGCTGCATAAGTGTCTCAATCTTCAACTTGTCGGTTTTTCAAACCATTCATCACATTCTCCTTGCTATTGATTTCAGCAAAATATATGTGATCAAAATAATATTCCTTGTAGTTTTTGCCTTAGTTTCTTCATAATGTACAGTTCACTATCTGCTATTTCATCCATTTGTGCGTGAAACTGGTCTTGTAGCTCGGTTGTCAGCGCACTCAGCTCACATGCTGAGGTGCGGAGTTCGAAGCAGGTTAATATAGGTCAAGCCTTGAAAAGCCGTGGAGGCCTCACCAGAAGTCGAGGCATGAGAGAAATTGCTCAGCAACAGTGGAAGTACACATTGCAAACTTCAATATTATTATTATTATTATCAAGGGGGAAGCGCTAAACCCGGAGGATTATACAGCGCCTGGAGGGGGGGATGTGGAAGGCATTCAGGCTTAATTCGGGGAACTGAACCTGGAGTTTACCTGGAGAGAGTTCCGGGGGTCAACGCCCCCGCGGCCCGGTCTGTGACCAGGCCTCCTTAGGTCAGTGTCCCAGGATGCGACCCACACCAGTCGACTAACACCCAGGTACCCATTTTACTGATGGGGAACATAGACAACAGGTGGAAAGAAACACGTCCAATGTTTCTACTCTGGCTGGGAATCGAACCCAGGCCCTCACCGTGTGAAGCGAGAGCGTTAACCACCAGGCCACCAGAGCACAGATCCAATTCCCTAAATCAAGAGCCCCTCACCAACATCAAGGAACCTTCCTTGAGGGGGCAAACTTCAACAGCAGTTTACAATGACACGACATCAGCGACGGGAAGACCGAAAATAAAACAAACTTAGCATTGGATGGTTTTTATTTTAAATATATGTAAAAATATTTCCCCAAAGGGATTTGATGGGGCTTTTAAATAAGCGATTTATAATAAAATTTTACTTTATATGACAAAAATGATTTCTATGGTATTTTTTCCTCGTCAGATTTTTCTCCTACTAGACGAAAAGTGGGATTGCGGTTGTGGGAGTGGTAAAGTGTGAGTGGTAAAGTGTGAGTGGTAAAGTGTGAGTGGTAAAGTGTGAGTGGTAAAGTGTGAGTGGTAAAGTGTGAGTTGTAAAGTGTGAGTGGTAAAGTGTGAGTTGTAAAGTGGGAGTCTGGCCTGAGGGTCGAGGCCCACCAGACACACTGTGTTTTTACTGAATGTCCATCAGGGTTCGTCTTGACACTGCCTGACGTGGATTGTAATGATAGTAGTAGTAGGCACACACAGTAGCAAAGTGTCTGTCTGATTTCAAAAACAATGAATTATTTTGACGCCAAGAACTTCACAAGGCATCCGCCCCAGTGTTCCGCAACTCTGCTGCTTCCTTACCCACATACAAGTATATGTATTTACCTCAGTTTCATACTAATGTTTCATTTAATTCTATTTCTTATACTAAAAAAGATTTTTATGCTTATATGCGTTGACTTTATTTAGCGTTTTTTTTTTTATATATCTGCATGAGATCCCCGCATAGCTTCTACTTTCTAAGAACGAGTTGAGTATTGTAGCTCAGTCTTGGAATGGTTTGTTTCTTAATAATGTGATGTTTGACGTTGTTGACAACCTCTCAAGGTTATCGTCGTCTCGATTGAATTAGGGGACAAGAATGTACAGTATTTTCAAGGTTTGATCTCTCAGTGTTAAGGAAGTTTCAAATGTTTTGTGATCGGAATTTATATCACGTCACTCTAGCATTCTGTTAGCCTAGCATTCTGTCAGCCTAGCATTCTGTCAGCCTAGCATTCTGTCAGCCTAGCATTCTGTCAGCCTAGCATTCGGTCAGCCTAGCATTCTGTCAGCCTAGCATTCTGTCAGCCTAGCATTCTGTTAGCCTAGTATTCTGTCAGCCTAGCATTTATATAATTTTTAATTATTATTTCAACATTCTTCTTTTCCTTTGTTTATGTGAGTGGATTTCATTATAAACTTTATACAAAGTTCATATAATTAAATCCAAAATCTATTACCTGCCATTAATCCACAATGAAGCTCGTACTTACCACACATACAACGGACTCT
The DNA here is from genome assembly GCF_026875155.1 of Cherax quadricarinatus. Taxonomy (NCBI): domain Eukaryota; kingdom Metazoa; phylum Arthropoda; class Malacostraca; order Decapoda; family Parastacidae; genus Cherax; species Cherax quadricarinatus. The sequence continues at coordinate 8,667,556 of NC_069459.1, read as the reverse complement.
ACTACAACCTGTACAAATCTCTGATGTGATAAATGGTTTAAAACCTACAAGTTGAAGATTGAGACACTTATGCAACATATGGGAACCTTTACTGAAGAAACATTTCGCCACACAGTGGCTTCATCAGTTCATACAAAGGAAAATGGTGTAGAACATGAGGAGTTTGAGGGACTGATTACCTCAAACTCCTCCTGTTCTTCGCCATTCTCCTTTATGGACTGATGAAGCCAATGTGTGGCGAAACGTTTCTTCAATAAAGATTCCCATACGTTGCACAAGTGTCTCAATCTTCAAATCTCTCTGAATATTTAAGCAGTCGGTCATGGATGCTACGCGATCAACACTCGTTGCAGTAATAAGTACAAAGCCCATTTCTACATCAACTTTATTTATATTATAGGTAGAAGTTACTGTTGCAAAAACTTTATTGGTTATTGAGCAACACATAATTATTTTGCAGAAATTTAACTATTTAAATCTCTAATTATAGTCTCCTTAACTAACCAACAAACGCGAGCAACAGATGGAGCTACAAATGAAGGCTCATTTCCTTTCTTGCATATTGGAATAACAGTAAGTCTCCAGTCACGTGGTATGTTGCCTTATTCAGTAAATTGATTGTCATTGTTAACGAATACAAGATGTAGTGTCTACATTCATTTAATATTCTAGATGATATTATTTCGCCATGTAATGAGAGACAGAGAGAAATCAGCTGTTTAATAGCATTGGAATCTCTGGCTCTACCCTACACATCCTTAGGGATTACCTAAGAGCAGTTCTCAATGGGACAGAATTAACAATAGAATCGGGGTTTGCGTTTCGTAGGGAAATGTGCTTGGTCCATTGTCATGGAATATCTACCTCAATGACTTTCTTTAACTCATCCCAGAATACCATGCCAGTGCAGATGACTGTATGGTAATTTTGACTTTTTCGGGAGAGGAAACGCCCGCTGCTATCAGGTATATCGGTCACCAGTTTACATCTGTATCAGCATGGGGAAAACAATGGCAGGTCACATTTACTCCTCAGAAGGCAGAATGATGGTAATACTGGAAAAGTGGTAAGACTGAATGGTAATGAGGTGGATATCCTAGCAGTGAAATTTGATTCCAAGATGTCTATGAAGAATCACGTGGTAAATCTTGCAATCAAGGAAGCCAAGAACCTAAAAGGCACTAATGCGTATCTTGTATCTGCTTAACATTAGAGGCTGCAAAACTCTGTACAAGGCTCACGTGAGATCATATCTTCAATATGTTCTACTGTCTTGGATTGTCTGTCCTCCGTCTTGTCAAGGTTTCACACACTTGGCTCCACTTCTCCGAGAAGTGAGCTTCTATGCAATAACACGGGCAACAAATAACTACGCTCTGGCTGTATCCTTCTCAATAACATCATTTCATCGGAGATCATGCGTTCCTAGAATGACTCGAGACTGGAACATGTTTGTACAGCATAACAGCATCGATGAAATAAAGTCGGCTGAGCAAATGAAATCGTTGTTGGCCCACAGCCTGCTTCATCTCCCTTTTCACTATTTGTATATCACATAGCAATAAAACGGCTTTCAAATGAGCCAACAACTTTTAGTTTGTATATGAAGGTAAGGACTCGTAAACTAACTCTCCATCAATTTTTAAGAGAAAGAGAGACAGAGAGAGAGAGAGAGAGGAGAGAGAGAGAGAGAGAGAGAAGAGAGAGAGAGAGAGAGAGAGAGAGAGAGAGAGAGAGCAATAACAACAACTCTTTGATCTCCAGATAGCGGATGTTAAAAACAACACACAATATCAACAGCGATCACAAACCATTCCCAAACAGGAAGAAAATATCCTCCCAACCAAACACTTCGGAGCAATTTTTGTTTTCATGTTAACGTTCTCGCGAAAGTTGAAACATGATAGATTCAACTATCCCTTTCTCGTCGAAGTTTTGATCATTAAGGAAAACTGTGAGAGAAGGGTGATGAAGTCAACTACTGATAAGGAAGTTGGCATATAATTAAGGGTAGAGTCTGATGGCAGAGGTGTTGAATACAAAATTTGTGTGAAGTTAATTATAATTAATTAGCCGAGCAAAGCATGAATGTGGAATGGCAGATGGAGTTTAATTATTTGTGTGAGTTAAAATAGTTTTTAAAAATACTATAAAATGTGTACAAGAATGGTATACAATACCGACAAGATGAAATTGAGACACATGTGCAACATCTGGGTATCTTTATTGTAGACGTTTCGCCATCCAGTGGTTTTTTCAATACAAATTCCAGGACATAACTTGAAGACAGGAGAACTATGTTCAGAAGATGAGGTAAACAGTCCCTCAACCTAGCAGTAGGTGCGAAAAGCACCGTAGTCGTGGAGATTCTGAAGCAGAAGCAAGGCGCCTGACGCTTATATAGTAACGTCAGGTGGAAATGGGACGGGTAGCAGACGAGGACATAGTCACTGGTAGGCGGGATTCCCCAGAGGAAGTAGGTCCTACCCAAAGAGATGGGTTAGTTGTAGTAGTAGTTGTCTTGTCGGTATTGTATACCATTCTTGTACAACTTGTCAGACACTGCAACATCATGGAATCTTGATTCTGAGGACATGTACATAACCTTCACGACTACGACAACTACTACTACAACTAACCCATCTCTTTGGGTAGGACCTACTTCCACTGGGGAATCCCGCCTACCAGTGACTATGTCCTCGTCTGCTACCCGTCCCATTTCCACCTGACGTTACTATATAAACGTCAGGCGCCTTGCTTCTGCTTCAGAATCTCCACGACTACGGTGCTCTTCGCACCTACTGCTAGGTTGAGGGACTGATTACCTCATCTTCTGTACATAGTTCTCCTGTCTTCAAGTTATGTCCTGGAATTTGTATTGATAAAGCCACTGGATGGCGAAACGTCTACAATAAAGATACCCAGATGTTGCACATGTGTCTTAATTTCTTCACTATAAAATATGATTAATTCGTTCACGTCTTGCTTAGGGTTACTGTGTCCGCATATCAGAGTATCTTCTTCCAGATAACTTTATGGCCAAATCCCTAAAACAAGGAGATTGCACAAATAACTCGCAGATAGAAGAGAGGAGTTTAGGACGATGTTTCTGTCCGACTCGGACCATTTACAAAGTCCAAGTGGGACCGAAACGTCGTCTTAAGCTCCTTCTCCTATGTGCGGGTTATTTGTGTATTGTTCCAGTCAGGGTATTGTGCCTTTTTTTGTTGTTGTTACACAAGGAGATTAGCTGTGAAAATAGATTAAGACTAACTATCTTGGACTACTGTTTCCTTGCTCTTCGCTAATGAAGACAAATGGTATAAAATACCGACACGATGGAAAAATAGACAGAAATTGCAATATAACGCGACCCATAATTGACTACTTTTCGCCCATAAATATTTAGGAAGCATAAAGGTTAGTGTTTAGTTCTGATTATAATAATAATAATAATATAGAGAGAGCATAGTGACGTAAAGAGTCAGGTGAAGAGGGATCCTGACGTGAAGAGTCAGGTGAAGAAGGATCCTGACGTGAAGAGTCAGGTGAAGAAGGATCCTGACGTGAAGAGTCAGGTGAAGAGGGATCCTGACGTGAAGAGTCAGGTGAAGAAGGATCCTGACGTGAAGAGTCAGGTGAAGAAGGGTCCTGACGTGAAGAGTCAGGTGAAGAAGGATCCTGACGTGAAGAGTCAGGTGAAGAGGGATCCTGACGTGAAGAGTCAGGTGAAGAAGGATCCTGACGTGAAGAGTCAGGTGAAGAAGGATCCTGACGTGAAGAGTCAGGTGAAGAAGGATCCTGACGTGAAGAGTCAGGTGAAGAGGGATCCTGACGTGAAGAGTCAGGTGAAGAAGGATCCTGACGTGAAGAGTCAGGTGAAGAAGGATCCTGACGTGAAGAGTCAGGTGAAGAGGATCCTGACGTGAGAGATCAGGTGAAGAAGGATCCTGACGTGAAGAGTCAGGTGAAGAAGGATCCTGACGTGAAGGTCAGGTGAAGAAGGATCCTGACGTGAAGAGTCAGGTGAAGAAGGATCCTGACGTGAAGAGTCAGGTGAAGAGGGATCCTGACGTGAAGAGTCAGGTGAAGAAGGATCCTGACGTGAGAGTCAGGTGAAGAAGGATCCTGACGTGAAGAGTCAGGTGAAGAAGGATCCTGACGTGAAGAGTCAGGTGAAGAGGGATCCTGACGTGAAGAGTCAGGTGAAGAAGGATCCTGACGTGAAGAGTCAGGTGAAGAAGGATCCTGACGTGAAGAGTCAGGTGAAGAAGGATCCTGACGTGAAGAGTCAGGTGAAGAAGGATCCTGACGTGAAGAGTTAGGTGAAGAAGGATCCTGACGTGAAGAGTCAGGTGAAGAAAGATCCTGACGTGAAGAGTCAGGTGAAGAGGGATCCTGAAATGAAGAGTCAGGTGAAGAAGGATCCTGACGTGAAGAGTCAGGTGAAGAAGGATCCTGACGTGAAGAGTCAGGTGAAGAGGGATCCTGACGTGAAGAGTCAGGTGAAGAAGGATCCTGACGTGAAGAGTCAGGTGAAGAAGGATCCTGACGTGAAGAGTCAGGTGAAGAAGGATCCCGACGTGAAGAGTCAGGTGAAGAAGGATCCTGACGTGAAGAGTCAGGTGAAGAGGGATCCTGACGTGAAGAGTCAGGTGAAGAAGGATCCTGACGTGAAGAGTCAGGTGAAGAAGGATCCTGACGTGAAGGGCAGGTGAAGAAGGATCCTGACGTGAAGAGTCAGGTGAAGAAGGATCCTGACGTGAAGAGTCAGGTGAAGAAGGATCCTGACGTGAAGAGTCAGGTGAAGAAGGATCCTGACGTGAAGAGTCAGGTGAAGAGGATCCTGACGTGAAGAGTCAGGTGAAGAAGGATCCTGACGTGAAGAGTCAGGTGAAGAAGGATCCTGACGTGAAGAGTCAGGTGAAGAAGGATCCTGACGTGAAGAGTCAGGTGAAGAAGGATCCTGACGTGAAGAGTCAGGTGAAGAAGGATCCTGACGTGAAGAGTCAGGTGAAGAAGGATCCTGACGTGAAGAGTCAGATGAAGAAGGATCCTGACGTGAAGAGTCAGGTGAAGAAGGATCCTGACGTGAAGAGTCAGATGAAGAAGGATCCTGACGTGAAGAGTCAGGTGAAGAAGGATCCTGACGTGAAGAGTCAGGTGAAGAAGGATCCTGACGTGAAGAGTCAGGTTGAAGAAGGATCCTGACGTGAAGAGTCAGGTGAAGAAGGATCCTGACGTGAAGAGTCAGGTGAAGAGGGATCCTGACGTGAAGAGTCAGGTGAAGAAGGATCCTGACGTGAAGAGTCAGGTGAAGAAGGATCCTGACGTGAAGAGTCAGGTGAAGAAGGATCCTGACGTGAAGAGTCAGGTGAAGAAGGATACTGACGTGAAGAGTCAGGTGAAGAAGGATCCTGACGTGAAGAGTCAGGTGAAGAAGGATCCTGACGTGAAGAGTCAGGTGAAGAAGGATCTGACGTGAAGAGTCAGGTGAAGAGGGATCCTGACGTGAAGAGTCAGGTGAAGAAGGATCCTGACGTGAAGAGTCAGGTGAAGAAGGATCCTGACGTGAAGAGTCAGGTGAAGAAGGATCCTGACGTGGAGAGTCAGGTGAAGAAGGATACTGACGTGAAGAGTCAGGTGAAGAAGGATCCTGACGGAAGAGTCAGGTGAAGAAGGATCCTGACGTGAAGAGTCAGGTGAAGAAGGATCCTGACGTGAAGAGTCAGGTGAAGAAGGGATCCTGACGTGAAGAGTCAGGTGAAGAAGGATCCTGACGTGAAGAGTCAGGTGAAGAAGGATCCTGACGTGAAGAGTCAGGTGAAGAAGAATCCTGACGTGAAGAGTCAGGTGAAGAAGGATCCTGACGTGAGAGTCAGGTGAAGAGGATCCTGACGTGAAGAGTCAGGTGAAGAAGGATCCTGACGTGAAGAGTCAGGTGAAGAAGGATCTGACGTGAAGAGTCAGGTGAAGAAGGATCCTGACGTGAAGAGTCAGGTGAAGAAGGATCCTGACGTGAAGAGTCAGGTGAAGAAGGATCCTGACGTGAAGAGTCAGGTGAAGAAGGATCCTGAGAAGGATCTGTACGGGATGGGCAATTAAGTTTATTGTTATTTAGGATAAGGATGAAAAAAGTTTCAACTTCGACAACCTCTACTAGTGAGAACGGCTGGATTCAAGAGGGACCTGCCCTCCCAAAGTGACCTACGTCTCACCTCCTGGCGCTATATAAGGCTCCATCCTGTCACTTCAACTCCATATTGTTTCAGACTACGGAACAATGCTCTTCTCCAGACTGAGGGACTGACCACCTCAAAACTTTAAGGGTGATGGACTGATTACATCGTCTTCAAGTATCTTCTGCTTCTATCAACTTTTCTGTACTCGACTGAAGAAGCCTACTGTGTAGGCGAAACGTTTCATAATAAAGATACCTAACTGTTGCATATGTGTCTTACCTAACAACCTGTCGGTATTTTATACCATTTTAATGTTCAATCTGTCAGACACTGCAACACAAGGGTATCTTGGTACAGACCTGCAATCAACTTCGACAACTTCCACTAGTGAGAGCGGCCGGATTTGAGAGGGACCTGACCTTTCAACATCTGAGTTCTTACCTCTCCTAGTGGCCTACGTCTCACCTCTTGGTGCTATAAAAAGCTCCATTCTGTCACTTCATCTCCATATTGTTTCATTCTATGGAACAATGCTCTTCTCCAGACTGAGGGACTGACCACCTCAAAACTTTAAGGGTGATGGACCGATTACATCGTCTTCAAGTCTCTTCTGCTTCTATCAACTTTTCTGTACTCGACTGAAGAAGCCTACTGTGTAGGCGAAACGTTTCGAAATAAAGATACCTAACTGTTGCATATGTGTCTTACCTAACAACCTGTCGGTATTTTATACCATTTTGATGTTCAATCTGTCAGACACTGCAACACAAGGGTATCTTTGTAGATGAATGGTTCAGAGAACCGACATGTTGATAAATTAGACACATGTGCAACTCTTGGGTATCTTTATTGAGGAAACGTTTCGCCATTCAGTGGCTTCATCAGTCCATACGTAGGAGAAACTTGAAGAACAGGAGGAGAATGAGGTAATCAGTCCCTCAACCTTGAGTCGATGTGTTCAGTCCATCAATCTTGAATGACATGTATGCCAGGGATGGGGTTCACTTATCCAGGGCAGGTGTGGGTTTTCTTGCTAACTCAGTTGAGGGGGTTGTTAGGACTTTAAACTAGTATTAGTTAGAGGTATGGGTTTAGAAATGATAAATAATGAGTATGGATATACTGACTTATGCTCTGATATTAAGAATCTTAATAGTAACTGTCATGGAGTAACTCTGGGTAATGATAATTTCAGAAATTGTGTAAAAACAAAGATGAATAGGAAAAATGTGCAGAAGAAAAAACATATGATGGTATTTTATGCTAACAGTCGAAGTGCAAGAAATAAAATTAATGAACTACGTTTGGTAGCATGTGCTGGGAACTTTGATATCATTGCATTAACTGAAACGTGGTATGATTTAAAGAGTCGGGATATGACTGCTGAGTGTAATATTCAGGGATTTAAGTTGTTCAATGTGGATAGATCTAATGGGAAGGAGGGAGGAGTTACATTATGTGTTCGAGAAAATATTAATTGTTGCATAAAAACAGGTATAAAAATAGATGGAGCAGTAACAGAATCTTTGTTTGGGTAGAGTTTGTAGAGGGTCAAGAAAAACTAATTCTAGGTGTAATATACCGACCTCCAGGCTTGGATCACGATAGAGGGAGACATCTTTGGGACGAAATGGTTAGGGTTTCTAGACACAATAACATAGTCATAGTAGGGGACTTTAACTTTAGTCAATAAAGTTGGTAGAATTACCGACAATATGTAAAGTAAAAGGACACAAGTGCAACTAATGTGACATTTATTGTGGCAACGTTTCGCTCTCCAGGAGCTTTATCAAGCCATTACAAACAATACATGGACACAGAGGGTATATAAAGGCTCAGAGTGAGGTGAATACTAGTGAGGTACCATTTCGATGTTCACTAGTGGTAGTGGTAGTAGTAGTAGTAGTAGTAGTAGTGGTAGTGACAAAAGTAATACAATATGGTAGAGCAATTAATTCGTACATGAGTAAAAGGATATAAAAGCTATTACTTGGGTAACATAAAAATAGGTTGGACAAATATAAACTGGAATGAGGCAGCTTGTTTCAGTGTTCACTCTCTGTGCTTTGTGTAGTATAACAGGAGAGACTATGTGATGGCAGGGTTTACTGTTTTCAGGAGGATTCTTGCTAAACTTCGGAGATGGTGAAGCTGCCGTTGTTTTGTTTAATTGTATTCGAAACAGCGACCAGTGCTGATTCAAGGCACTTGCGTGTGCGGAAATTAGTTTCTTTTATCACTAATTGGGCGTCTCTGAATTTCATAAGATGATTGGTGGAATTTCGGTGTTGTACACAGGCGTTGTTTAAGTTGTCGTTCCTGCATGCGTATATGTGTTCATTGAGGCGGGTGTCGAGGTTTCTTGCTGTTTCACCTACGTAGATCTTGTCACAGCCTCCACAGGGTATAGTGTAAACTCCTGCATTGACTGGTTCGTGGTGCTTGGGTTTTGTCCTGGTTAGATCCTTTATTGAAGTGGTAGAAGCGATGGCGACTCTGGTGTTAGCTTGTGAAAGTACTTTTGAGACGTTTAGTGCAACCTGGCTGTTGGGAAGAATTATAACTTTGTTGGGAGCGGTGTTGATGCGTGGAGAATTGATGATCTGAAGAGCTCTTTTCTTGCAGTCTTTGATGAAAAAAGAAGGAAATTGTAACTCAGTGAATGTTTGGTGAATGTAAGTACATTCCTCGTCAAGAAACTCAGGACTACAAATTCGGTATGCTCTTAGGAAAACCCCGATGATGATGCCTCTTTTGGTCTTGGTATCTTGACTGGAATAGAAGTGTGTGAGATCATTTTTATTGGTGGGTTTCCGATAAACTTGAAATCTTAGGTTGTTGTCTACTTTGTGAATGAGGACGTCGAGGAAAGGTAGCTTGTCGAACGTCCTCATTCACAAAGTAGACAACAACCTAAGATTTCAAGTTTATCGGAAACCCACCAATAAAAATGATCTCACACACTTCTATTCCAGTCAAGATACCAAGACCAAAAGAGGCATCATCATCGGGTTTTTCCTAAGAGCATACCGAATTTGTAGTCCTGAGTTTCCTTGACGAGGAATGTACTTACATTCACCAAACATTCACTGAGTTACAATTTCCTTCTTTTTTCATCAAAGACTGCAAGAAAAGAGCTCTTCAGATCATCAATTCTCCACGCATCAACACCGCTCCAACAAAGTTATAATTCTTCCCAACAGCCAGGTTGCACTAAACGTCTCAAAAGTACTTTCACAAGCTAACACCAGAGTCGCCATCGCTTCTACCACTTCAATAAAGGATCTAACCAGGACAAAACCCAAGCACCACGAACCAGTCAATGCAGGAGTTTACACTATACCCTGTGGAGGCTGTGACAAGATCTACGTAGGTGAAACAGCAAGAAACCTCGACACCCGCCTCAATGAACACATATACGCATGCAGGAACGACAACTTAAACAACGCCTGTGTACAACACCGAAATTCCACAATCATCTTATGAAATTCAGAGACGCCCAATTAGTGATAAAAGAAACTAATTTCCGCACACGCAAGTGCCTTGAATCAGCACTGATCGCTGTTTCGAATACAATTAAACAAAACAACGGCAGCTTCACCATCTCCGAAGTCTTAGCAAGAATCCTCCTGAAAACAGTAAACCCTGCCATCACATAGTCTCTCCTGTTATACTACACAAAGCACAGAGAGTGAACACTGAAACAAGCTGCCTCATTCCAGTTTATATTTGTCCAACCTATTTTTATGTTACCCAAGTAATAGCTTTTATATCCTTTTACTCATGTACGAATTAATTGCTCTACCATATTGTATTACTTTTGTCACTACCACTACTACTACTACTACTACTACTACCACTACCACTAGTGAACATCGAAATGGTACCTCACTAGTATTCACCTCACTCTGAGCCTTTATATACCCTCTGTGTCCATGTATTGTTTGTAATGGCTTGATAAAGCTTCTGGAGAGCGAAACGTTGCCACAATAAATGTCCCATTAGTTGCACTTGTGTCCTTTTACTTTACAACTTTAGTCAAATTGACTGGAATTCTTTGACAGGTAATCTAAAGTCCAGTGACTTTATGGAAACAATTCAGGACTGTTTTCTGAAGCAGAGCGTAACAGAGCCTACCAGGGGTAATAATTTGCTAGACCTAGTCTTGTCAAATAAGGAAACACTCGTGAATAATCTAGAGATCACTGAAGAGCTTGGCGCAAGTGATCACAAATCCATCACTTTTAGCATTAACTGGGAATGCAAGAATAATGATAATACAGTAAAGATCCCTGATTTTCGTTCTGCCGATTATAATGGACTTAGGAACATCTGTCTAATCTTGATTGGGGTTATCTAGCTAATGATTTTATTGACGATGATCATACTTATGATTATGAAGGGATCTGCTTTTATGATTGTTTTCTTAATAATGTACACCGTGCCCAGAGTATATACATATTCCCCAGAGAGAAATTAGGTTCAATAATAACGATCCCAAATGGGTTAACAGGAGCCTAAAGCATCTACTAGGATAGAAAAGGGGAATTTATAGGCGCATCAGAAGAGGAGAGGTTAACCTTACTGACCAATATGTTCAGCTTAAAAGAGAAGTAAAAAAGGGGATTAGAAAGGCTAAACGTGGCTATAAAATTAGAGTTGCTAATGAATCAAAGACTAATCCAAAGGGGTTCTTTCAAGTGTATAGGACGAAGGTGAAGGAAAAAGTAGTACCTCTGAAAATTGGGAATGGACAGTCGACGGATAATGAACTGGAAATGTGTTCCTTATTTAATGACTATTTTTTGTCAGTTTTTACGCAGGAAGATGTAAATGAGATTCCAGTAATTAACAATTATTTAGTTCCTGATGAATTTAAGTTAACTAATATTACTGTAACGAGGGACATGGTTATTAAACAGATAGACAAACTGAAGCAAAATAAGTCCCCGGGACCCGATGAGCTGTTTTCCAGGGTGCTTAAGGAATGCAAGATGGAGCTTAGTCAGCCATTAACGAGTGTATTCAATGCGTCCATCCTTACCGGTGTTGTGCCAGAGTTGTGGAAGATGGCTAATGTGGTTCCTATATTCAAAACAGGGGATAAGTCCACTCCTTCAAATTACCGTCCAATAAGCCTGACATCTATAGTGGGCAAGTTATTAGAATCAATTATAGCTGATATTATTAGAAGTCACCTTGAAGAGCATAACTTGATAAATGAATCTCAGCATGGATTCACGAGAGGTCGTTCCTGCCTGACAAACTTGCTGACGTTCTTCAATAGAACATTTGAGGCAGTTTTCCACAAGGATCAGTTTTAGGCCCTCTATTATTCATAATTTACATTAATGACCTAGATGAAGGGATTACGAGTGACATGAGTAAGTTTGCTGATGATACAAAGATAGGCCGTATAATTCACTCTGAGGTGGATATCAATGAACTCCAGGACGATTTGGACAAATTAATGTCTTGGTCTGAAAAATGGCAGATGAAGTTCAATGTGGATAAGTGTAAGGTACTTTCCCTTGGTTATGAAAATAACCCTCGAAACTATAATCTAGGTGAAGTAGAGCTTGATCATACAAAATGTGAAAAGGACTTGGGAGTCATGGTAAGCAGAAATCTAAAGCCAAGACAGCAGTGCCTTAGTGTGCGCAACAAGGCCAACAGATTACTTGGATTTATCTCAAGAAGTATAAGTAACATAAGTCCAAAAGTTATTTTACAGCTCTATACATGTAATAAAGTTGGTAGATGTGATGAATGGTTTGAAAAACCGACATGTTGAAGATTGAGACACTTATGCAGCATATGGGAATCTTTATTCAGGAAACGTTTCGCCACACAGTGGCTTCATCAGTCCAATACAAAGAGGAAGGCGTAAGGATAGGAGGAGAATGAGGTAATCAGTCCCTCAACCTGGAGTCGATGTGTTCAGTCCATCAATCTTGTAGAATGTACAGCATAGGGCCGTAGACGTGGCTTATATACTGTAGTGAGGTGACGTGAAGCAGGTGGAGGCGGGGTCATAGTGGTACCATCCACTAGTCGAAGTAGGTCTTCGTCCAAAGGTTGAAGTTGTTCAACCTTTGGGTGGTGACGTGTACTTAGCTCTCGTGGTGACGTGTACTTAGCTCTCGTGGTGACGTGTACTTAGCTCTGTCGTGGTGACGTGTACTTAGCTCTTAGGTGGTGACGTGTACTTAGCTATCTCGTGGTGACGTGTACTTAGCTCTGTGAAGACCTGTTTGTGTGCTCTTGAGTGGTGACCTGTACTTTGAGTGCTGACCTGTACTTAACTCTGTGAAGAAGTGTCTTGTTTGCTCCCGTGGACTGAACCAAGATGCCCTCCATCGAGCAACTTTACCAGCAACTTAAGGAAGAATTGAGGGCACCCAAAGATGGAGATACGGCGACAGCCCAAAGAAAACAAGAGGTTTGTATAGTCCCCCTTTTTTTCGAGTCCTCGGGCAAGAAGGGATCGGGTCAGGGGTTGGACAGCGGGGGACGACGAAGTTGAGACAAGAAGACAAGGAAACCCAAAAGGGATGAAGAAGAAAGAGACTGCGTGGAAACCCCCGTGGAAACCCCAAACGCTTCTCGGTGTACCCACGAATGTGAGTCTACACTGGGATCGTCCGACAAACACAAAAGGAAGGTAAAATTTGTTGTTGTTGGGGATTGCCAGGTTAGATACATGGATGGGGCTTTCTGCTTGAAGGGACAGGAGTGGGAGACAAAGGTTAGCTTTCCTGGGGCTGGGATGGAGGACATGTTAGCCGGGCTTGACAACATCATGAACGGTAATGGGATCAACCTATTATTTCCCTCAGTGCTGGAGGCAATAGTAGGCAAGCGTAGAAGTGAGGTTTTAGTTAAAATTCAGGACAGCTAAGACATGATTTGGAAAAGGGGGGGGGGCCCTGTTTATTGGCATTTTGCCCAAAAAGAGGTGTTGGTAATGAAAGGTTGTCCCAAAAATTGGTATTAATTGTTGGCTGGATAAACATGTAAGGATAATGAGTACCATTCATTTACAAATGGGGCAACTTCTAGGCCGAAATGACATGTATGCCAGGGGGGGTTCACTACCAGGGCAGGTGTGGGGTTTTTTTGCAACCCGTTGAGGGGGGTTTTGGACTTTAAATAGGATTAGTTAAGGTATGGGGTTTTTCAGGGAAAATTGAAATCGAGGGTAGTAATATGAGTATAGGAGAATAGTAATAGGCAAAATGAGGTGGAATTGGAAAACCATGGACTAATTCAAGGGGCATAATAGGTTTTGTGGGAAAAATAGAAAAAAGCAGGAAGGGTAAAAAGAAAAGGAGGGTCTTAAAAAATTTATACCAAATGTCGCAGTGCTAGGAATAAAAATGGCGAGTTTAGACTAGTTGTAGTGAGGTAACATAGATTATTTTCCCTTACTGAGACGTGGGTTTTAAATTCAAAAAGTCGGGACAGCCGCAGAATGTCACATTCAGGGTTTTAAATTGTTCCAAGAATAGAAGTATCGGGAAGGGGGGTGGGGTGGTTTTGTATGTCCGAGATCGCTTAAACTGTTGCAAAAAAAACGGGTATTAAGCTGAAGTAACACATACAGAGTCTTTTGGAAAAAATTTTAGAGGGGCATGAAAAAAAAAATTTTAGGTGTGATATACCTCCCCCAAATTTGATAGGGACCAAGGGAGACTACAGGGGAGGAAATTGTTGGGCCCACAAGGCACGATAATGTAGAAATTTCTAGGAGCTTTAACTTTAGTATATTGATTGGAATTTTTTGACGGGGGAATTTTAGAATCATACGATTTCTTAGAAGTAGTTCAGGATTGTTTTTTTGGGGCATTTGTGACAAAAACCTAAAAGGGGGGAAATAACCTGCTTGACTTAGTTCTGGCAAACAATGAATCCCTTTTTAATAATTTAGAAGTTTCAGAGGAACGGGGCAGCGACCACAAATCAAATTTCATTTAGAAATTTAATGGAAATATGTAGTAGGGGTAACTCAGTAACAGTCCCAATTTTTTTGCTTAGCAATTTAGATGGGCTTTGAGAACACTTATCACTGTTTACTGGGGAACGAAGAGACTATCAAATGACAGTTTTCTGAACCAAAACATGCTGCTCAAAAAATTTTCCCTATAAGGAAATTTTATCAAAAGAAAAGACCCTAAATGGATGAATAAAAGGCGAAATATCTACTAGGGGATAAGAAAGGGAATTTTTAAAGGGGTATCAAAAAGGGGAGGTCAAACTTATGAATCAGTATTTGACATTAAGAGGGAATTTAAAAAGGGGATAAGAAAAACTAAAAGGGACTAGAAATTAAAGTTCCGGGATTCTAAAAATAATCCCAAAAAGTTTTTTTTTCCCGGGATATAAACAAAATCAGAGATAAGATGGTCCCCTTTAAAAAAAACTATGGGGATTTACTGCAAAGAGAATGAAATGTGCCGATTTTAAATAATTATTTTCTCTCGGTTTTTCACAGGGAAAACACTAATAATACCCGGAATTTAATTTTTTTTAGTGATCAGAAGAAAAAATTATGAAACCATCACAGTCACTAGTGAAATGGTTTGGCAGCAGATAGACCGCTGAAGCAAAATAAGTCCCCGGGGTCCGATGAGGTTTTTTTTTAAAGGGGTTTCTTAAGGAATGCAAAATGGAAGCGGAACCATTAACTAATATTTTTAATTTATCTCTTCAAACAGGTGTAGTGCTGATATGTGGAAGAGGGAAAATGTAATTCTTTTTTTTAAAAAACGGGGGACAAGTCGTTCCCGTCAAATTACCGCCCAATAAGCCTGCCCTCAATTGTAGGCAAGTTGCTAGAGTAATTATAGCTGAGATTATAAAAGCCATCTCGATAAGCATGCTTGTTAATTTGATACCAGCAGGGATTCCAAGGGGCCCGGTCTTTCTAACAATTTATTAACTTTCTTCATAAAGCTTTTGAGGCTGTTGACCACGATAAAGAATTTGATTTTGTTTACTTAGATTTTGTAAGGCATTTGTAGAGTTCCGCACCAAAACTGTTGAAGAAAGTAGCAGCTCATGGCATTGGGGGGAGGGTGCCTCGTGGATCGAGTCATGGCTCACAGACGGAAGCAGAGATTTCCCTAAATGGGGTTTAAATCCGAGGGGGGTCAGTAACAAGTGCGTTCCCCAGGGACGTCTTGGGCCCCTTGTTTTTTATAAAAATCAATACTTGATGAAGGAATTGCTATGATATAGCAAATTCGCCGATGACACGAAGATAGGGAGGATAATTGATTCAAACGTAGATGTTAGGGAAATTCAGAGGATTTAGACAAACTCTACTCTTGGTCAGAAAGTGGCAGATGCAGTTCAATGTGGATAAATGCAAGGTTCTGAATCGGGGGTGTCATAACCCTAGCACTTAAAGTTTTAAAAATGTAGAACTAGCCATACAGATTGCGAAAAGGACTTGGGGTTATGGGAAGCAGCAACCTTAAACCAAGACAGCAATGCCTAAGGTACGTAAAAAAGGGAAATAATTACTGGGATTTATATCAAGAAGTGTAAGCAACGAAGTCCCAGAGGGCATACGCAGCTTTATACATCATTGTAAGGCCTCACCTAATTATGCAGCCAATTTGGTCTCCATATTACAGAAAACATAAATTCGTTAAAAACATTCAGCTAGGGGTGACTAAATTAATAATACATACATTTAAAAAAAATTCCTTAAGAAAAAGATTGAAACTTTAAGTTTCTTCACTTGTTAGCGAAGAATGAGGGAGACCTGACGAAGTGTATATGGAAGATAGGGTTTTTAGGGGGGGGTATTTCAAAGGGCTTAGGATATCTCTAAGAGAAAACCCCCAGTAATGGATTTAAATTAGATAAGTTTAGATTTAGAAAAGGGCATGAAAGTATTGGTTTTGGAAAAAGGGGGTTGAGAGTGGAACAGTCTACCTAGTTTGGGTTATTGAGGGTAGGACTTTGGGGAGTTTCAAAATTTTGGTTGGAAAGTAATAGTGGGAGGGTTGGGTTTTTAGTGGGGGCTTGCACATCGGCTTGTTTTTTTGGGGGATTGAAAATTGGGATGGGGCAAATGTTTGAGACACTTATGCCCCTATGGGAATCTTTTTTCGGGAAAAACGTTTGGGCCAACAGTGGCTTCACCCGTCCAATACAAAGGGGGGAAGGCGGTAAGGATAGGAGGGAATAAAGGGTAACGGGTCCCCCCAACCCTTTGGGGGGTCAAATGTGTTCAGCCATTTTTTCTTTTTAAAAAATGTACAGCTAGGGCCTTTAGACGGGCTTTATATCTGTAGTGAAGGTGCCCTTTTGAAGCAGGTGGAGGCGGGGCATGGGGGTTTACCCCCACTAGTCGAAGTAGGTCTTGGGTCCAAAGGTTGAAGTTGTTAAAACCTTTGGGTGGTAAACGTGTATTTTACCCTCCCCGTGGTGAGTGTACTAGCTCTCGTGGTGACGGTATTTTAGTTTCTGTCGTTTTTGACGTTTTTACTTAGCCCCTTAGGTGGGGGGACGTTTTTTTTTACTTAGCTATCTGTGGTGACTTTGTACTTAGCTCTGTGAAGCCCTGTTTGTGTGCTTTTGAGTGGTGACCTGTTACTTTGAGTGCTGCCTTTTACTTAACTTGTGAAGAAGTGTCTTGTTTGCTCCCGGGGAAATGAACCAAGATGCCCTCCATCGAGAAACTTTACAGCAACTTAAGGAAAAAATTGAGGGCCCCCCGAAGAGGGAGATCTGGCGATTTTTTGACAAGAAAACAAGAGGTTTATTAGTAGTCCCCCTTTTTTCAAATTTCCTCAGGTCAAGAAGGGATCGTGGTCAGTGGGGGGGACAGCAGGGGAGACGAATTTACGATAAAGAAGACGAAGGGAAAAAGCCAGAAAGGGATGAAGAAAAAAAGAGGATGCTGTGGAAACTCCCGTGGAAACCCCCAACGAAATTCTGGGTTTGTACCCGACGAATGTGGGTCTACTATGGGATCTTTCCGACGAACGAAAAAAGGGAAGGTAAAATTTTGGGTTGTTGTTGGGGTTTGCCAGGTTAGATACATGGATAGGGCATTCTGCTTTGGAAGGACAGGAGAAAGGAGAAAAAGGGGTTATGCTTTCCTGGGGCTGGGATGGAGGAATTTTTTAAAGCCGGTTTGAAAAACATCATGAAGGGTTTTAATGGGATAAATTTCCTTTTATTTCCCTTCAGTGCTGGAGGAAAAATTGTTTGTAGGAAAGCGTAGAAGTGAGGATTTAGTTAAAAAAGTTAAAGGGAACGCTAAGACATGATTGGGAAAGAAGGGGGGGGCGCCCCCTGTTTTATTTTGGCTTTTTCCCAAGAAGAGGTTTTGGTAAAAATGGTTGCCCAGAGAATTGGTTTTAAATTTGGGTTGGCTGGATAAACATGTAAGGTTTAATGAGAAATTTTCTTTGAAAAATGGGACAACTTCTAGGGCCAAAAATGACATGTATGCCGGGTTTGGGGTTCACTTTTCCGGGGCAGGTGGGGGTTTTCTTGTTTTAACCAGTTGAGGGGGTTTTTTTGGGACTTTAAATAGGATTAGTTAGAGGTATGGGTTTTTCGGGAAAAATGTGAAGTCGGGGGGTAGTAATAGGGGAGTATAGGGGGAACTAGTAATAGGCAAAATGAGGTGGTTTATTGGAAGCCAGTGGACTAATTCAAGGACAGAAAATAGGTTTAGTGGAATAATAGAAAAAAGCAGAAAGGGTAAAAAAAGAGAGGGAGGGCCCAAAAAAAGGGTTTATTACAAAAATTTGTCCCCCAGTGTTTAAGGAAAAAGAGGGGCGGGGTTGAGACTAGTTGTAGTGAGGTAACATAGATGTATTTGCCATTACTGAGACGTGGTTTAATTCAAAAAGTGGGGAAACAGCCCCCGGGAATGTCACATTCGGGGTTTTTTTTTTAAAATTGTTCCAAGTAGATAGAAGTATCGGGAAGGGGGGGGGGGTGGTTTGTATGTCCAAAGATCGCTTGAACTTTTGGGCAAAAAAAAGGGGGTTTTAAAGTCTAAATTAATTTAAACACATAAAGAGTCGTTTGGTTAGATTTAGAGGGGCATAAAAATTTAAATTTTAAAGGGTGGGGATTAACCGCCCCCAAAATTTTTGATAGGGCCAAGGGAGACTACTATGGGGGGAAAAATTGTTGGGCCCAACCAAGGCACGATAATGTAGTAATTCTAGGAGACTTTAATTTTTAGTAAAAATTGTTTGGGGGAATTTTTTGATGGAAAAATTTTTAGAATCATACGTTTTTCTTAGAAGTATTTCCCGGTTTTGTTTTTTTGAGGCGTTTGGGGACAAAAACCTAAAAGGGGGGAAATAACCTGCTTAAATTAGTTCTGGCAAAAAAAATTGAACCCCTTGTTAAAAATTTAAAAGTTTCAAAAGGAACTGGGTGCTAGCGACCACAAATCAATTACTTTTAAAATTGAATGGAAGTATGATAGTGGGGAAAAACTCAGTAACAGCCCAGTTTTTTTTTCCCCTTAGAAGTTTACGATGGGCGGGGGAGAACACTTTTTCATCTGTTGACGGGGGGGTAACGAAGAGAGAAAAATTCAATATGCCAGTTTTCTAAACCCAAAATTTACATCCCTGTCAAAAAAATTTTTACCCCTTTAAAAAGGGAAAATTTTGATAAAAATAGAAATGACCCTAAATGGATGAATAATAGGTTTGAAAAAATCTATTTGGGCATAAGAAAAAATTTTATAGGCGTATCAAAAGGGGGCAAAGGGTATCTTATAAATTCAGTATTTGACATTAAGGGGGGAAAAAAAAGGGGGGGATAAAAAAGCTAAAAGGGACTATAAAAATTAAAAGGGTTGTTTAGGGATTTAAAACAAATCCAAAAATTTTTTTTTCCAGGGTATATAAAACAAAAGTCAGAGATAAGATGGCCCCCTTAAAAAAAAACTAGGGGCATTTTACTGAAAGAGAAGGGAAATTTTGCCAAATTTTAAAATAATTATTTTCTCTCGGTTTTTCACAGGAAGACAAAATTAATATCCCGGTAATTAATTTTTATAGTGGATCAGAAGAAGATAAAATTATGTAACATCACAGTCACTAGTGAAATGGTTGTGCAAGCAGATAGACCGACTGAACCCAAAATAAGTCCCCGGGGGTCCTGATGAGGTTTTTTCAAGGGTTTTTAAAGGAATCCCCAAAAAGGGAAAAGTTTTGGAACCATTAACTAATTTTTTTTAATTTATCTCTTCAAACGGGGTGTAGGGGCTGTTATTTTGGAAAGATGGCAAATGAAATTCTTTTTTTTAAAAAACGGGGGACAAGTCGTTCCCGTCAAATTACCCCCCCAAAAAGGGCCGGGCCCTCAATTGTAGGCAAGTTGCTAGAGTAATTATAGTGAGATTATAAAAGCCATCTCGATAAGCATAGTTTGGGTTAAGGGAATACCAGCATGGTTTTCACAAAAAGGGCCGGTTTTGGGTCAAACCAAATTTTATTAACTTTCTTCATTTAAAGCTTTTGAGGCTGTTGACCACGATAAAGAATTTGATATTGTTTACTTAGATTTTATTTAAGGGCATTTGATAGAGTTCCGCACCAAAGACTGTTGAAAAAAGGGTAGCAGTCAGGGGCATTTGGGGGGAGGGTTTCCCTTGTGGATCGAGTCATGGCTCACAGACGGGAAGCAGAGAGTGCCCCTAAAGGGTTTTTAAAATCCGGGGGGGAAATCGTAACAAGGGGGCTTTCCCACGGGGAAATTGTTTTGGGGCCCCCGTTGTTGTTTATAATATTTTATCAATATTTTTTGATGAAGGAATTGTTTGTGATATGAGCAAATTCCCCAGGGACCCCGGAAGGGATGGTAGGATAATTGTTTTAAAAAGTAGAGGTTAGGGAATTCGGAGGTTTTAGACAAACTCTACCTTGGTCAGAAAAGGGGGCAGATGCAGTTAAATGGGGAAATAAATGCAAGGTTTTTAAAGTCGGGAGTGTCTATAACCCTAGCCTTAAAATTTTTTTTTAAATTGTAAAAACTTAGCCATACGGGTTTGCAAAAAAGGCCCCCTTGGGGGGTTATGGTAAGCACCCCCCCTTTAAAACCAAGAAAAGCAATGCCTAAGGAAAACGTAAAAAGGGCAAATAGATTTACTGGGATTTATATCAAAAAAGTTTTAAGCAACGGGAAGCCCAAGAGGTCATATGCAGCTTTATACATCTTTGTAAGGCCTCACCTAGATTAGGGCAGCTAAATTTTGGGTTTCTCCATATTACAGAAGGGACATAAATTCGTTAAAAAAACTTTTAGCGTGGGGATGACTAAATTAATAATAAATAGCAAAAAAAATTTCTTCCTTTAAAGAAAGATTGAAAAAAACTTTAAGTTACATTCACTTGTTAGCGAAAAATTTGGGGGGGAAGGACCTGATCGAAGGGGAAAAGTGGAAGATAGGTATTAATAGGGGGGATTTTAAACAAGGTCTTGAGGTTTATCTCTCCAAGAAGAACCCCCCGGTAAGGGAAATTTAAATTAGATAAGTTTAGATTTAGAAAGGAAATAGGAATGTATTTTTTGGGAAAAAGGGGGAGTTGAGGAGTGGAACATTTCTACCTTTTGGGGGTTTATTGAGGCTAGGCCCTTTGGGTGTTTCAAATTTGGTTTGGAAAAGTAATGAGTGGGGGGGGTTGGTTTTTGAGTGGGACTTGCACATCGGGCTTTTTTTCTTGGGTGGATTGAAAATTGGGTGGGCAAATGTTTTGTTAGTGGGATAAAATTGTAAAGGCCTGCTGTATGGGAAAAAAACGGGCCCTTCTGCAGTGTTCCCCCTTTTTTAAAGTTCTTATTTTTCTTATGTATCAAAACGACATCTCCCTTTAAAGTACCAAGAAAAAAACTCCCCCCACCCCTTGACAAAAATAAAACCCCCCCCCCCACTCATATATTTTTTTTAAAAGTCTCTTTTTTAAAGCTCCCCAAAGGTCCAAAGGCCTCTTTTCACCCCATGGGAAGACTGTTATACGCATCTCCCAAACCCCCCTGTGCAAAAAAGGGTTAAAAAATCCCAAACAATATGAAATTTTAAGACAACATGGGGGAACATCTGGATTCTTTATTTTTTTTTGACTTTTCGCCATCCGGGTGGCTTTATCAATAAAAGATTTTTGGAAACAAAATTGGGGAAAGCAGTAGAACTATAAAACAAAAAAAATGAGGTTTTTCGGGCCCTGGGCCCTTTGGAGTTTGGTTCCCGGGGGCTTTTTCGTGGTGGAGGAGAGTTGGAGAAAAAGGCAAAAAGGGATGGCGCTTTTTATGGGGCCGTCAGTGTTTGGGCGGGGAAAGCAGACGAGGGCAGTAAACGGGGTGGGGGTTTCCCCCCGGGAAGTAGGCCCTTTCCCCAAAGAGAGGGGTTTGTTGCAGCACCCGTGAAAAGGTCTTGTAGATTTTCCCCCTAAACCCAAAGGGTTTTCCTGATGTTGCAGTGTCTGACAAGTTGTGAAAGAAAGGTAAAAAAATCCCGACAATATAAAAGATTAAGACACATGTGCAACATCTGGATATCTTTTTTGTATTTAAAATTTTCCCATCCAGTGGTTTTATAAATTTACAGATTTTAGGACATAATAGGAAGACAGTAAAAAACTATTTACAAAAGATGAGGAAATCAGCCCCTTCGGCCTTGGAGTTAGTTTTTAAACAGCATCGTGGTGGAGGGGGAGTCTGGGAAAAGGCAAGAAGACTGGGTTTTTTATAGGCGTCAGTGAAGGGACGGGCAGCAGACGGGGGCGTCATGGTAGGCGGGTTTCCCCCATTTGGAAGTGGGTTTCCTTTCCCAAAAGGGAGATGGGTTAGTTCCCAGCAGCCGTGAGAAGGTCTTGTAGATGCCCTCTAAACCCAAAGATTCCATGAGGGTTGCAGGTCTGCCCGTTGGGGCAAAAAAGGGTTTATAAAATCCCGACAATTTGAAATTTAAAAGACACATGTCCCAAATTGGAATCTTTATTGTAGTAGACGTTTGCATCCAGTGGCTTTATAATACAGATTCTGGGAAATTTAATGGGAAAAGACAGTAGAACTATATAAAAGATGAGGAATCGTCCCTGGGCCCTTTGGGGGTTTTGTGTTCACGGCATGGGGTGGGGGAGAGTCGGGAGAAAAAGGCAAGAAGACTGGCGCTTTTTAAAAGGCTTCAGTGAATGGACGGGCACAGACGAGGGCGGGCACTGGTAGGCGGGTTTCCCCAGGGGGAAGTAGGCCCTTTCCCAAAAAAAAAAGGGGGGGGAGGGTTTTTAGTTGCAGCACCCGGAAGAAGGTTTTGTTGATGCTTAAACCCAAAAGTTTCCCATAAATGTTGCGTGTCTGACAAGTTTGAAAGGGAAAGGTTTTTAAAAAAACCGACAATATAAAAGGGGTTAAAGGGCCACTTGTGAAAACATCGGGTATCTTTATTGTATTTGACGTTTCGCCACCCAGTGGCTTTATAAATTACAGATTTGGACATAATAGGGGGCCAGTAGAACTATATAAAAAAGATGTGGTAAAAAAGATACAAAAAAGA
This sequence comes from Cherax quadricarinatus, assembly GCF_026875155.1. Lineage (NCBI taxonomy): Eukaryota > Metazoa > Arthropoda > Malacostraca > Decapoda > Parastacidae > Cherax > Cherax quadricarinatus. Next base: position 8,644,828 of record NC_069459.1, on the reverse strand, counting down.
TATCCGGGAAGTTGACATGGGTTTTTAAAATTTTTTATTGTCGGTTTTTTTATCCCTTTTTCTTGCCCAAACTTGCAGCCCAACGGGCAACATCAGGGGAATTTCTTGGTTCGAGGAAAATCTACAAGACCTTCTTCACGGCTGCTTTTTTTTAAACTAACCCTTCTCTTTGGGAAGGCCCCTTTCCAGGGGGAAATCCCGCCTCCCCATTTGGACCCCCTGTTGTCCGTCCTTCCACTGACGCTTTTATAAACGCCAGTTTTCTTTTTTTTGGGCTCCAGATTCTCCTCCCCCACGATGCTGTGAACATAACTCCAACCCCCGGGGGACGGGATTACTCATCTTTTGTATTTAGTTTTTACTGTCTTCCTATTATGCCTAAATTTGTATTGATAAACCCAAACTGGATGGGGGAAAACGTCTACAAAAAAGATACCCAAGAGGTTGCAACATGTGTCTTAATTTCATATTGTCGGTATTTTATACCTTTCTTGCAAAAACTTGTCGGGACACTGAAACTTCATGGAATCTTGTTCAGAGGCATCTACAAGACCTTCTTCACGGTGCTGCAACTAACCCATCTTTTTGGGGAAGGACCTACTTCCACTGGGGAATCCGGGCCCTGTTGACTGCCCTCGTTTTGCTCCCCTTTCCCCCTTCCACTGACCCCTTTTTTAACGCCGTTTTTTTTTGCCTTTGCCCCAGATTCTCCTCCCCCAAAGATGCTGGAACACTAACTCCAAGGTCGAGGGATGATTACCTCATCTTTTGTATATAGTTCTATGTTTTTTCCCTATTATTCTAATCTGTTTTGGGATAAAGCCACTGGATGGCGGAAACGTCTAAATAAGATTTTCCAGATTTTTTGCCAAATTTGTGTTTTAAAACTCATGGGGGCCCCGGGGGATTATTTTTTTTTCAGTTTGTTATCTTTTTAAAATAAACCATGTCCCTGTGACAGTAATATTAGTTAATTTAAAATTCATCAGGAACTAAAAAAATTTTAAATTAGGGAAATCTCATTTACATTTTCCCCTGTGTAAAAACTGACAAAAAATAGTAATTAAAAAAAAACCAAAAATTTCCAGTTCATTATCCGTCAGCTGTCCATTTCAGATTTCAGGGCCCTTTTATTTTTTCCCTTTAATTTTTCGTCCTTTACACTTGAAAAAAACCCCCTTTGGGATTAGTTTTTGATTCTTTGAAACTCAAAATTTCTTTTAGTCCGTTTACCCCTTTCTAATCGCCTTTTTTACTTCTCTTTTAAGCTGAACTTTTATTGGTCAGTAAGGTTAACCTGCCTCTTCTGATGCGCCTTTTAAAAAAATTTCCCATTTTTTTCCCCAAATAGATGCTTTAGCCTCCTTTTAAAACCCATTTGGGATCTTTTTTATTAGCCCAAATTTCTCTCGGGGGAATTTTATATACTCTGAGCATGTGTACATTTTTAAAGAAAAAAAAATTTAAAAGCAGATCCCTTCATATTAATAAGTATGATTATCGCCCAAAAAAAATCATTAGCTAGAAAATCCCCAACCCAAGATTAGACGATGTTCCCTAAGTCCATTTTTAACGGCAAAAAACGAAAATCGAAAAAAAAGGGTTGGTAGAAATTTACCGAAAATAGGGAAAAGGAAAAAGGCTTTATAACCATTAAAAAACAATACATGGAAAACAGAGGGTTTTAAAAAGGGGCTCAGAGTGAGGTGAATATAGGGGGGGGTTTCCTTTTCCGATTTTCATTTAGTGGTAGTGTAGTAGTTTTTGTAGTAGTAGTTGTAGTGGTGGGGCCCAAAAGAAATCCCAATATGGTAGAGAAATTTTAATTCGAAACATGAGTAAAAGGATATAAAAGCATTACTTGGGTAACTTTAAAAATGGGTTGGAAAATATAAACGGGAAAATGGGGCAGCTTGTTTCAGTGTTCACTCTCTGTCCCTTGTGTAGAAATAACAGGAGAAAACTATGTGATGGCGGGGTTTTTACTGTTTTCAGGAGGTTTCCCTTGCTAAGACTTCGGAGATGGTGAAGTCCCCGTTGTTTTGTTTAATTGTATTCGGAAACAGCGATCAGTGCTGATTAAAAGGGCACTTGGGGAAAATTATTTTTTTTTTAACACAAAAGGGGGCGTCTCTGAATTTCAAAAAGATGATTGGTGGAATTTTTCGGTGTTGAAACACGGGCGTTGTTTAAGTTTTTCGTTCCTGCATGCGAAATATGTTTTTCTTTGAGGGGGGTGTCGGGGTTTTTCTTTGTGTTTCACCTACTTAGTTTGTAAACAGCCTCCAAGGGTTATTGTGTAAACTCCTGCATTGACGGGTTTCCCCTTTTTGGGTGTTTGGGGGTTTTGTCATGGTTAGTCCTTTATTAAAAAGGGGTTTAGAAGCGTTTGGGCCCTTGGTGTTAGCTTGTGGAAAATACTTTTGAGAAAGTTTAGGTTTCCAAAACCCGGTGTTGGGAAGAATTATAAATTTGTTGGGGCGGTGTTTATGCGTGGAGAAATTTTAAAGTTTTGGGAAAAGCTCTTTTCTTTCGTCTTTGATAAAAAAGAAGGAAATTGTAATCAGTGAATGTTTGGTGAATGGGAAGTACTTCCCCGTCCAAGAAATCAGGTTTCAAATTTTGGTATGGGTCTTAAAAAAAAACCCGATGAAGATGCCCTCTTTTTGGGCTTGGTATCTTGTGGCTTTTTTCTTAGCACAGTCCCACAGCCCCAACCTCCCAAAAGAAGATCAAACTCAATCGCAAAATTCAGTACCTCTGCAAAACAGTCGATGGAAGGGGAAAAGGGACGCGAATCCCTGATTTAAAAAATTATCGTTCCCCGCACCCTTTCCCACTACGAGAAACAAACACTGAGTCTGGGACTCAAATTTACCCCCAACATACGCCAAAAACCCAACTATTAATCAAACTTGTTACCAGGAACCCTGGGGCACGTGACAGCAACTTCCAGAAGGGTTATATACAGGGCCCCCTTTTTATGAGTTTTTGTGAACCCTTTTCTTCTTTTCTTCCTTGAAGAAAACTCAATGCCCTTAAAGGGCCTGCCAACGACCCCAACATTATGTCACCACCGCGACAAAAGGGGTGGAGTGTATACTCAAAAACCAGTGACACAACACTTTAAAAAAAGGGGCCTTTTGGATCATTTAAACGAACCAAACCGCCTTCAACGTGGGAGCTCCCAAAGACCCTTTTTATTTCAAAACCCGACAAAAAATTTAAAAAGCACTAGAGAAGGGGGAAGAAACTTCTGTACTTGTTACCCAAACAAACCCCAAACCAGGGACACTGTATGGTTTACCCAAGACCCATAAACACAATATTCCTCTTGACCAATCCCGTCAGGGAAAAGGGCCCCCGTTTTCCCCCACCCCAAAAATAGCCCGGGGTTTTTGCCCCAAAAATCCCTTTTCCCGCCTTTTGGGGCCTTTAAACCCCCCCCTTTCTTAAACACTCAGGGGACCTTTTCAACCCCAAACCGTAACCTCTCCATCCCTAACAAGAAAAATAGCAGTTTGGTTTTGACTTCCCCCTTCTAAAAATACCTACCAAAAAGCCATCGCCCTTCTACGACCCTTAAAATCAACCAGGACCCTTTAAACTTCCCTTTCCCCCCCCGGGATTTTTTTTGACTTGATTTAATCTGTGTTAATTAACTGTTTTTCCTTTTTAATAAAAGCTCTTTCAAACAAACCAAAGGCCAAAGGGAAGGGGGGGCCCCAATTTTAAATTTCCGTCCCCAGCAAAATTATACATGGAAAAACCCCAGAGTCCCCAAAAACTTCGCCAAAACCCCTCATCCCCTTTAAGCGTCCCCTTGGTTGCGGTTTTCGTTTGGCGATGTCCCCGACCCGTACTTTAAATCTGTGACCGTACTTAACTCTGTGGAAAAAGTGTCTTGTTTGCTCCCGTGGCTGAAAAAAAGTGCCCTTTCCCTCGAGCAAATTTACCAGCAACTTAAGGAAGAAATTTAAGGCAGCCCAGATGGAGATACGGGGGATTGACCCGGGGGGAAAAAGGGATTGTAGTAGTCCTCCCCGTTTCGAGTCCTCGGTTTAAGAAGGGGTCGTGGGGCAGTGGTGGACGCAGGGGACGACGAAAATTGGGGATAAGAAAACGAATGGAAAGCCCGAAAAGAAAGAAGAAGAGACTGCTGTGGGGAAATCCCGTGGAAACCTTTCCCAAAGCATTTTCGGTGCTACCGAGAAGTGAGTTTACTCTGGGATCGTCAAAGAACGAACGACAAAAAGGAAGGGGAAGAATTTGTTTTTTGTTGGGGATAGCCAGGTTTAAAATACATGGATAGGGCATTTGCTTGAAAGGGGCAGGAGTAGGAGACAAAAGGGTAAAGCTTTTCCCGGGGGGGGGGATGGGGGACTTTTTTAGCCGGCTTGACAACATCATGAACGGTAATTTGGGTTTTAAACCTATTATTTTTCCTCAGTGCTGGAGGCAATGATGTAGGCAAGGGTAGAAGTGAGGATTTGGGTTTGAAAAAATTCGGACAGCTATAGCATGATTTTGGGGAAGAAGGGGGGGGGCCCCGTTATATTTTGGCATTTTGCCAAGAAGAAAGGGGTTTGGGTTTAATGGTTGTCCAGAGCAATTTTGGGATTAATTGTTGGCTGGATAAACACTGTAAGGTTAAAGCAGTTTCCCTTCAATTTACAACTGGGACAAATTTTTTATGGCCCAAATGACATGTTTTGCCAGGGATGGGGTTTTTATCCCGGGAGGTGTGGGTTTTTTGCCCAACTCAGTTGAGGGGGTTGTTAGGACTTTAAAATTTGGATTTTGGGGAGGTATGGGGGTTTTGGAAAAGATTAAAAAGGGGTATGGATATATTGCTTATGCTTGAAAATTTTTTTTGGGAAACTAATAGTAACTGTCATTGGGAGTAACTTGGGTAATTTATAATTTCAAAATTGTGTAAAAAAAAAAAGTGGAAAAAGGGGAAAAAAATGCAAAAAGAAAAAACATAGATGGTATTTTATGTTTAAAAGTAGAAAAAAATGGGAAGAAATAAAAATTTAAAGAACTACGTTTGGTGCATGTGCTGGGGGAAATTTGATAAACATTGCATTAACTTAAACGTGGTATGAAATTTTAAAAAGGGGCGGGATAAGACTGCTTGAGGGGTAATTTAGGGATTTAAAGGGTTTTTTCAATGTGGAAAAGATGTAATGGGGGGGGGGGAGGAGGGTTTTCATTGTTGTTCGAGATAATATTTTAAATTTTTGCATAAAAAAGGGTATAAAAATAGATGGAGCAGTAACAGAGTCCGTTTTTGGGGAGTTCGTGGAAAGGGGCAAGAAAAACTAATTCTTGGGGTAATTTTACCCATCCAGGGTTGGTCACGGGTTTGAGGGAGACTTTTTGGGACGAAATTGTTGGGCTTCTGGACACAGTAAAAGTTGTAAAAGTAAGGGGGTTTTAACTTTAGCCAAATTTTTACTGGAATTTTTTTGACAGGTTTAAAAGGTCCCGGGAACTTCATTTGGGGAAAAAGTTCAGGACTGTTTTTTGAAACAAGTGTAAATGAACCCTACCCGGGGTAATAATTTGCTAGACCCAGTCTTGTCAAAAAGGAAACATAGTGAATAATCTGGGACCAAAGAAGGGCTTGGCGCAAGTGATCACAAATCCATCCCTTCTTTAAATTTAAAGGGGGAAAGCAAGAATAATGATAATACAGTAAAAATCCCCCCAAATTTTTGTTCGCGATTAAAAATGGTCTTAGGGAACATTTGTCTTCTTGATTGGGGTTATTAAGCTAATGATTTTAAATTTACGAAAAATCATACTTATGAATATGAAGGGATCTGTTTTTTATTTTTTTTCTTTAAAAATTTTACCAGTGCCCAGAGAATTTTTACATTCCCCAAAAGAAAAAAGGGAAAATTTGGTTTTAATAATAACGATCCCAAAAGGGTTTAAAAGGGGGTTTTTAAAACATCTATTAGGGGAGAAAAAAAGGGGGAAAAATTTTAGGCGCATCAAAGAGGAGAGGTTAACCTTACTGACCAAAAAATGTTCAGCTTTAAAAAAGAAGTAAAAAAAAGGGCCCCAAAAATTTGAAAGGTAAACGTGGGCTATGAAATTAGGTCGCTTTAAAGAATAAAAAACTAATTTCCCAAAAGGGGGTTTTTTTCAAGTGTAAAAGGACGAAGGTGAAGGAAAAAGTAGGACCTCTGAAAAATTGGGGGAAAGGCCCACCTGAGGATAATGAACTGGAAAAGGGTTCCTTATTTAATGATATTTTTTGTCAGTTTTTACACAGGGAAAATTTTTAAAGAGATTCCAAAATAATTAACAATTATTTTTGTTCCCGATGAATTTTTTGTTAACTAATATTTACTGTCACGAGGGAAAATTTGGGTTTTTAAAAAAGATAGACAAACTGGGAAACCAAAAAAAGTCCCCGGGGGCCCGGGTGGTTGTTTTTTAAGGGTACTTAAGGAATGCAAGATGCGAAGCTAAGTAGCCATTAACGAGTGTATTTTAATGGTCCATCCTTACCAGTTTTTGTGCCCGAGATGTGGAGGGTGGCCCAATGTGGTTCCTTTATTTTAAATCAGGGGATAAGTCCAAATCCCTTTAAAATTTTTGTCCAATAAGCCGACATTTTAGTGGGCAAGGGTTTTTAGAATCAATTATAGCTGAAAATTATCAGAAGTCACCTTGAAGAGCATAACTTGATAAAAAGAATCTCAGCATGGATTTGAGAGGGGCGTTTGCCCGACAACTTTCTGACGTTTTTTTAATAGAACCCTTTGAGGCAGTTGGCAGTGATAAGGAAAATGATATTGGTTTTTTTGGATTTTTTGTAAAGCCTTCGACAGGGGTTTCCTCAAAAAGGACCTTAAGAAAAGTGGCCCCGTCATGGTTTTTAGGAGGTAAAATTCTAGCATGGTTTTAGGCATGGCTTACCAATAAGGAAAGCAGAGATTTTCCCTTAATGGAGTGAAATCCGAATGGGGGTTTGTCACTAGTGGGGTTTCCCCAAAGGGTCAGTTTTAGGCCCTTTGTTCATAATTTTCATTTAAAGACATTGATTTAAGGGATTTTTTGTTGGAAGGGGTAAGTTTGCTGTGATACAAAAATAGGCCGTATATTTTACTCTGAGGAGGTTTTCAATGGAAAATCCAGGGGCGATTTAAACCCAAAATTTAAAGTCTTGGTCCCGAGAAATTTGGGGTTTTAAGTTTAATGGGGATAAGTGAAAGGACTTGCCCTTGGTAAAGAAAATTAAACCCTTTGGAAGCTATAATTAGGTGAAGTTTGAGCTTGGGGCATACAAATTTTGAAAAAACTTGGGGGGGTCATGGTAAGCAGAAATCTAAAAACCCAAAACAAACAGTTTTCCCCAGTTGTGCGCAAAAAGGGGCCCAAAAGGGTTTTTCTTGGGGTTTTTCTTTAAGAAGTATAAGTAACAAAAAATCCAAAAAAAAATTTTAAAAGCTCTATACATCACTAGTGAGGCCCCCCCTTTAGATTTTGCTGCTCAGTTTTGGTCCCCTTTTTTACAGGATGGACATGACTCATAGAGAAATACCCGGAAGAATGACTAAAATGATTTACTGTGTAAAGGGAACCCCCCTTTTGAAGATTTTGGGCTTAAAAACCCTTTAAAATTTCCCCTCTTGGGGGGCGTTTGAATGAAAAGGAGATATCATTTTTAAATGTTTTAAGTGGATGACGGCATAAACAAGGGAGACAATTTAAAAAAGTACTGAGGGGGGGTCGAACCAGGTAAGAACCAAAGGGAAAAATGGATTTAAGTTGGAATTTAAAATTTTGATTTAGAAAGGGGCATAGGTAAGTACGGTTTTCTAACAGAGTTTAGATGGTTTGGGAAAAGTCCCCCTTCCCCGGGGGTGATAGAGGTAGGGCCTTTGGGGGGCTTTAAGAAGGGCCCGGACAAATTTTTGAGTGGGAGGGGCTGGGTTTTATTGGTGTTTGGGGGGTGGGGGGAGTTGTTTCTTGAGTGCTTTTTGGTTTGATGTCGTTTTGATTTAAAGGGCCTGCCTCGTTGGGCCAGTAGGCCTTCTGCCCGTGTTCCTACATTTTAGTTCTTATGTTTAATAACTCCAAAACTTTTTTTGTACCGGATCTTTAGGGAAAAGGGTAACCAGTTGAACCCGCGATCCGTTTTTCACTTTTTAAAAAGGTCCAATGACAAGCTTTCCTTTCCTCGACGTCCTCATTCACAAAATAGACAAACAACCTAAGATTTAAAATTTTTTCGGAAACCCCCAATAAAAAAGATTTCACCACTTCTATTCCCGTTTAAGGTTTCCAAGACCAAAAGAGGCATCATCATTTGGGTTTTTTTCCCAAGAGCATACCGAATTTGTAGTCCTGAGTTTCTTGCGAGGAATGTACTTAAATTCACCAAAAAATTTCACTGGTTTTTCAAAATTTTCCCCCTTTTTTCCCTCAAAAAAAAGGGGGGGGGGGGGCTGCAAGAAAAGAGCCCCTTCGATCATCAATTCCTTTCCCCGCTCAACACCCCCCTCCCAACAAAGTTATAATTTTTTCCCCAAAACCAGGTTGCACTAAAAGTCTAAAAAATACTTTCACAAGCTAAAACCAGAGTCGCCCTCGCTTTCCACTTTTAAAAAAGGATCTAACCAGGACAAAAAACCCCCCCACACGAACCCGTCAATGCAGGAGTTTTTCACTATACCCCGTGGAAAGGGTTTTGAAAGATTCGTAGGTTAAACTGCAAGAAACCTCGACACCCCCCCTCAATGAACACATATACGCATGCAAAGGGAAAGAAAAAACTTAAACAAAAACCTGGTACAACACCGAAAATTCCACCCAAACTCTTATGAAATTCAGAGAGCCCAAATTTGTGAAAAAAAGGGAAAAAAATTTCCCCACACGGGAAGTGCTTGAATCAGCCCCTGATCGTTTTTTCGAATTTCAATTAAAAAAAACAAGGCAAGGGTTCACCAAACTCCCCAAAATCTTAGCAAAAAAAACCTCCTGAAAAAAAGTAAAACCCCGCCATTCCCCATAAATCTTCCTGTTTTACACAAAGAAAAGAGAGTGAAAAACTGAAACAAGTGCCTCATTCCAGTTTATATTTGTCCAACCTTTTTTATGCTACCCAAGTAAAAGCTTTTTTTATCCCTTTTTTCATGTACGAAATTTAAATTTTTACCATATTGTATTACTTTTGTCACTTTCCAATACTACTATAATACTATACTATACTACCAAGTGAACATCGAAATGGGACCTATAGTATTCACCACACTCTGAGGCCCTTTTTTAAACCCCCTGTGTCCCTGTAATTTTTTGTAATGGGGTTGATAAAGCTCCCCGGAGAGCGAAAAAGTTGCCACAAAAAATGTCACTTTTGTTGCACTTGTGTCCTTTTACTTTACAGAACGGAAAAAACAGGGATTTTTACTGTTTTATCTTTATTTTGCATTCCCAAAATTTAAAGCTTTAAGGTGATGGATTTGTGATCATTGCGCCAAACTTTCAAATTTATCTTTCCCGATTATTTACGAGTGTTTTCCCTTTTTTGACCCAAAATTAGGTCTAGCAAATTATTTCCCCTGGTAGGCTCAGTTACATCTGTTTAAAAAAAAAAGGGCCTGAACTGTTTCCCTGAAGTCACTGGACTCTTTGGGTTACCTGTCAAAGAATTCCCGTCAATTTTGGGTAAAGTTAAAATCCGGATACTTGGGCTATGTTTTTCTGTGTCCCGAAACCCTAACAATTTCGTCCCAAAGAAGTCTCCCCCCTTCGTGATCCAAGCCGGAGGTCGGTATATTTTCACCTAAAAATTAGTTTTTTTTGACCCCCCACGAATTTACCCAAACAGACTCTTTACTGCCCCCATCTATTTTTTAAAAACCCGTTTTTATGCAAAAAAATTAATTTTCTCGAACATACAATGCAAAATCCTTTCCCCCCCCCCTATTAAAATTTTTCCAAATTAAAACTTAAAACCCTGAATATTACACTCAGGTATAAACCGACTCTTTTAAAATAAAACCACGTTTCAGTTAATGGGAATGATATCAAAGTTCCCGCAAAATGGGTTTCCCAAAAGTAGTGCATTAATTTTATTTCTTTTCACTTCGATGTTTTGCATAAAAAAACCATCATATGTTTTTTTTTCTGCCCCCTTTTTTCCTTTTTTCATCTTTGTTTTTTTCACAAATTTTTGAAATTTTTCATTTTCCCAGAGTTTCTTTCCCTACAGTTACTATTAAAGGAATTTTAAAACCCGAGCATAAGTCATTATCCTTACTCATTTTTTAACATTTCTAAAAACCCCTACCCCTAACTAATCCCAGTTTAAAATTCCCAACAACCCCCTCAACTGGGGTTAAACAAGAAAACCCCCACCCGCCCTGGATAAGGGGAACCCCCTTTCCCCCGGGATACATGTCATTTCGGCCCTAGAAGTTGTCCCAAATTGTCAATGAATTTGGTTTTCTGCTTTTTCCTTAAAGTGTTTATCCAGCCAACCCAAATTTAAAACCAATTGCTTGGGCAACCATTCATTTCCAACACCCCTTTTTTGGCCCAAATTTCCACATTAACAGGGCGCCCCCCCCCTTTTTCCTAATCTTTTCTATAGCTGTCCTGAACTTTCCCAACCTTTAAACCCACTTCTACGTTGCCCACATCATTGCCCCCAGCATGAGGCAAATTTAAAAGGATTTATCCCATTCCCTTTAAAGAGTTGTTTAAGCCCGGGTAACAATGTCCTTTCCAAACCCCGCCCCCGGAAAGCATACCCTTTGTTCCTACTCCTGTCCTTTTAAGCAGAATGCCCTATCCAAGGTATCTAACCTGGCTATCCCCAAAAACCCAAAATTTTTCTTACCTTCCTTTTGTCTTTCCCTCGTGCGTTCCCGTTAAGGGGAATCACATTTGTCGGGAAACACCGAGGGAAAGCGTTTGGGGGTTTTTCCAAAGGGAGTTTCCAAGGGAGTCTCTTTTTTTCTTCATCGTTTTGGTTTCCCTTCGTCTTCTTGATCGTCAACTTCGTCGTCCCCGCTGTCCCAAACCCCTGACCACGATTTCCCCCTTGCCCGAGGACTCGAATCCTGGGGGACTACTACGAATCCTTTTGGGTTTTTTTCGGTTTAATCGCCTTTTCTCCATCTTCGCTGCCCTCAATTTTTTCCTTAAGTTGCTGGTAAAGTTGTCGATTTTGGGGGGCTTTTTGGTTTCAAATCCCCCGGGGAAAAAGACACTTCCCTTTACCAAAAGTTAAGTACAAGGGTCCAACTGGAGGGTTTAAGTACAGGTCACCCCTGAGTTAGGTACAGGTCACCCCCTGGTTTTAAATACAGGTCACCCCTGAGTTTAATTTCAGGTCACCCTGTTAAGTAAAAGGTCACACTGGTTACATTTTCCTTTTTTTTTAGAAAAAACTGCCCAAAAAAAGAGCTTTTTCAGATCATTTTAAATTTTCCAACCAAAAACCCTCCCAAAAAAAAAAATTTTTTTAATTCTTTCCCCAAAAGCCAGGTTGCACTGAAAGCTCAAAATTACTTTCACAAGCTAACACCAGAGTGCCAACGCTTTTTTCCACTTTTTAAAAAAGGATTTTCCAGGGGGCAAAATCCAAGCATCACGGAAAACCCGTTTAATGCAGGAGTTTACACTTACCCGTGGAGGCTTTTGACAAAATTTACGTAGGAGAAACAGCAAGAAAACCCCGGGCACCCGCCTCAATGAACACATTTACGCATGTAGGAACGATAACTTGAACAACGCCTGTGTACAACACCGAAATTCCACCAATCATCTCATGAAATTCAGAGACGCCCAATTAGTGATCAAAGAAACTAATTTCCGTAGACGCAAGTGCCTCGAATCAGCACTGATCGCTGTTTCGAATACAATTAAACAAAACAACGGCAGTTTCACCATCTCCGATGTCTTAGCAAGAATCCTCCTGAAAACAGTAAACCCTGCCATCACATAGTCTCTCCTGTTATACTACACAAGCACATACAAGGAGTGAACACTGAAACAAGCTGCCTCAATCCAGTCTATATTTGTCCAACCTATTTTTATGTTACCCAAGTAATAGCTTTTATATCCTTTTTCTCATGTACGAATTAATTGCTCTACTTTTGTCACTACTACTACTACTACTACTACCACCACTAGAGAACATCGAAATGGTACCTCACTAGTATTGCACCTCACTCTGAGCCTATATATACCCTCTGTGTCCATGTATTGTTTGTAATAGCTTGATAAAGCTCCTGGAGAGCGAAACGTTGCCACAATAAAATGTCACATTAGTTGCACTTGTGTCCTTTTACTTTACAGCTCTATACATCACTAGTGAGGCCTCATTTAGATTATGCTGCTCAGTTTTGGTCCCCTTACTACAGTATGGATATAGACTCATTAGAGAACATACAGAGAAGAATGACTAAAATGATTTACTCTGTAAGGAACCTCCTAAGGAACTTAAAACCTTAAATCTCCACTCTCTGGAGAGGCGTAGAATGAGGGGAGATATCATTGAAGTGTATAAGTGGATGACAGGCATAAACAAGGGAGATATTAATAAAGTACTGAGGGTGTCGAACCAGGTATGAACCAGAAATGATGGATATAAGTTGTAATAAAGTTGGTAGAATTACCGACAATATGTAAAGTAAAAGGACACAAGTGCAACTAATGTGACATTTATTGTGGCAACGTTTCGCTCTCCAGGAGCTTTATCAAACCATTACAAACAATACATGGACACAGTGGGTATATAAAGGCTCAGAGTGAGGTGTAATGCTAGTGAGGTACCACAATAAATGTCACATTAGTTGCACTTGTATCCTTTTACTTTACATGGATATAAGTTGGATAAATTTAGATTTAGAAAGGACATAGGTAAGTACTGGTTTTCTAACAGAGTTGTAGATGCGTGGAACAGTCTTCCCAGTGTGGTGATAGAGGCTAGGACCTTGGGTAGCTTTAAGAAGAGACTGGACAAATATATGAGTGGGAGGGGCTAGGTTTGATTGGAGTCATGGGGTACGGGAGTTATTTCTTGGATAACTTTAGGTAGAGGTCTTTTTGATAAGAACCTGCCTCGTATGGGCCAGTAGGCCTTCTGCAGTGTTCCTACGTTCTTATGTTCTTATGTTCTTAAGAGTCTTCAATCTTTCTTCATAAGGACGATTTCTAATGCTATGTATTAATTTAGTCATTCTACGCTGAATGTTTTCTAGCGAATTTATATCAATTCTGTAATATGGAGACCAGAACTGAGCTGCATAATCTAGGTGAGGCCTTACTAATGATGTATAAAGCTGCAGTATGACCTCTGGACTTCTGTTGCTTACACTTGATATAAATCCCAATAATATATTTGCCTTATTACGTACGCTTAGGCACTGCTGTCTTAATTTAAGGTTGCTGCTCACCATAACCCCCATGTCCTTTTCGCAATCTATATGGCTATGTTCTACATCATTTAACTTATAAGTGCTAGGGTTATGGACACTCCCGAGCTTGAGAACCTTGCATTTATCTACATTGAACTGCATCTGCCACTTTTCTTTCCAAGAACAGAGTTTGTCTAAATCCTCCTGAAGTTTCCTAACATCTAATTTTGAATCAATTATCCTACCTATCTTTGTGTCATCGGCGAATTTGTTCATATCACTAATAATACCCTCATCAAGGTCATTGATATATATTATAAACAACAACGGGCCTAAGACTGATCCCTGTGGAACGCCACTTGTTACAGATCCCCACTCGGATTGAACCCCATTTAAGCATACTGCTTCCTATTAGTGAGCCAGGACTCGATCCATGACAGCACTTTATCCCCTAATGCCATGAGCTGCCACTTTTTTTAACAGTCTCTGGTGCGGTACTCTATCAAAAGCCTTACTAAAATCTAAATAAACAATATCGAATTCTTTATCGTGATCAACGGCCTCAAGAGCTTTACTGAAGAAGGTTAATAAATTAGGCAGTAACGGCCCCTCGTGAATCCATGCTGAGTATCATTAATCAAGCTATGCTTATCGAGAAGGCTTCTTATAATCTCAGCTATAATTGACTCTAGTAATTTGCCTACAATTGAGGTTAGGCTTATTGGGCGGTAATATGACAGTAACGACTTGTCCCCTGTTTTAAAAATAGGAATCACAGTAGCCATCTTCCACATATCAGACACTACACCTGTTTGAAGAGAAATATTAAAAAATTAGTCAATGGTTCAGAAAGTTCCATTTTACACTCTTGAAGAACCCTTGAAAAAAGTTCATCAGGACCCGGTCTATTTGTTTGATAACCAATTCGGTAGTGACTGTGATATTACATAATTTATCATCAAGCCCACTATAAAAATTAATTACTGGGATATTGTTAGTGCCTTCCTGTGTGAAAACCGAGAGAAAATAATTATTAAGAATAGAGAACATTTCATTCTCCTTGTCAGTGAGATGCCCAGAGTTATTTTTAAGGGGACCTATCTTATCTCTAACTTTTGTTCTATAGACCTGGAAAAAACTTTTTGGGTTAGTTTTCGAATCCCTAGCAACTTTAATTTCATAGTCCCGTTTAGCTTTTCTTATCCCCTATTTAACGTTCCTCTTAATGTCAATATACTGATTCATAAGATGACCCTCACCTCTTTTGATGCGCCTATAAATTCCTTTTTTCCCTCCAAAAAGATATCTTCACTAAATCTATTTCTGAAGGAACCAGGAAGATCCTCAACCACCCAACACAGAGGAAGAAACTGTTACATCTTCTTTCCAAAGAGAAATTTGCATACATGTATGAGCTCCTAATAAAGCACAAACCTAGTATCCATCATCGTACTGCAGCATTCTGGCAATGCACCTTGCAAGTTTTTGATCACTTTCAATAACTCTCATATTCCCATCTCCGGGAAACTGGTGATAAATATCTGTAAAAAGAAGAAGAATCTGAAGGATTGTTCAGTTCTTGAAGACTATGGTGCTTATCACCTGCTTCTAGGCTGAGGGACAAATTACCTCGTCTTCTACTAGCTTCTGTATATATTTCTACAAAGTGAAGATACCCGTATGTTGCACATGTGTCTAATTCATCATCTTGTCGGTATTGCATATCACTGATGTACAACTTTGAGAAATACCTTATCATTACTGACATCGTTTTAAAGGCAGAACATCTAATACTGCATGGAAATAATACTGCCCGAATAAAGGAACATGACGCAGTCTTGAGCAGATCAACTTGATCGTGCAGTAATATGCAACACATTATGTAACACAGTATGTAACACAGTGTGCAACACAGTATGCGGAAGAACAAAGTGACACCAGACAAGCCTGTCACTGGATATAGAGTCCAAGATAACAGCAAAATATCCCTATTATTGAGACTTGGCTCGGTAAAATCTGTAACCCGACTACAGAAATGCGTAGGAACCAGTAATAGCTATAACAGACCGTGGGCATTATTCATTATTATTATTATAATCAACGGGAAGCGCTAAACCCGTAGGATTATACAGCGCCTGGGGGGGATGTGGAAGGCATTCAGGCTTTATTCGGGGAACTGGAGCACAGATCCAATTCCCTGAATCAAGAGCCCCTCACCAACATCAAGGAACCTTCCCTGAGGGGAGGGGGGGGCATTATTCAGGAAAGTGTCATATGATATACGACCAATAAAAAAGGAAAATCTCATAAACCAATATTATCGTGAACAGAATTCCCAGCGATCGTGACATACAGCTTTTTTTCCAGCCCTCGTATGATACCGATCAGTGCAGATGAGTAAATGGCAGCTTTGATAGTCTTCAAATCAATCAGACAGTTAACGACTGTGGTAAGTAGCGAGATGAAAGTCCTCCTACGCACCCGGACATCCTGAATTCATGTGCAGTCAAATGACGGCCTAACAAGGGCGAGCTAGCCAGCAGGCAATTTCCCATATCATCAATTCTTTTGTGCTGCACTGTGCCGAATAATCTTTTACAATTTAGAAAATTTAACCAATCTGCTTCACCCTTCTTCTTCCTGTAGTTTGTATAACAAGCTTCAGGCTTTACCCTTTTCCATAGACGTGCTGATTTTAGTATATGAGCATACACTTCCTAGGTACTCCACCACTTTCTTGATAATCTCCATAACTTTGTACAATGCATGTTAGCTACACTGGCCTCATCCAACTTTATTTTTAAACCGGAATTTACACCAATTGTGATTCTACCGATGGTGTCAATGCAGGCTTAAATTTTACAGCCTGAAAAAAAAAGGAAGCGAATCAGCCCTGTTAGGTCTACATCAGAAAAACGGATCTGTGCCGTGGTGTGCGCCCGTATGTAAAAAATCCTTGTGTGTGTGAGGCATTGTGGGAGTTGTGGAAGCAAAAAAATTGTTTACCTTGTCAAGCCTTGTGAAAATCTCACTCCAGGAGGGGTTAGCCGCCTAATTGATCTTTTGAAGAAATTAATATTGAGGATAATGATAGGAATTGGTGTTCTACAAGTTAAGTTCTCATTTGCGTGAAGGTGACACTGGGAACGTCCCTAATAACGACCCAGTATTGACAATCGCATTCCTTCCACCTCTGAGGTCTCCCACTCAGCAACCAACCCACCACAATGCAAGTGGAAATTTGGGGTTTCTTGTCGTTTGGGCCACGATCTAAGCAGTGAGGATGAATGCACTGATGATGACTTTTGTGTTGATAAGGTGAGTGATGATTCTAGAAATATTCGCGAGTCAAACGGAAGTGCGACGATACATCTGGTAAGGAAGTGACGTGCATCATACCCAGTACACAGTTACCATGCACTTCACAACCATCTGACAGTGATAGTGAAGAACATGGTGATCGTGACGTAGGGCTGGGAAGGAGGCCACTACCACCATTGCAACCACCAGCTGTACCACAATCACCACTTCCTCCCCATAATACCACCAACACCACTACCAAAAGCCGCACATAAGAACGTTCCGATACCATGTTATTTTTGATAACACAAACAGTTAAAAAAAGTGCATTTGTTCAGTGACCACAAACTCTCAGGCGCTTTCTTTCTCAGAGTTGTTCTTTGATAAAGCCCTGAAGTAGGTTGTGTGGCAAACGAATGTATATTACAGATATAAACTGAAAAAAAACACAAATGTTTCAACACGATCGCGCCAGTATGAATGGTAGGACACTACACTGGTAGAAATGTATCTGCCCTTTGCCATGTTATGTTCATGCCAGTACACTTTAAAAAAGTATTGCCAAATATTGAACAACACGAAGACACACGGTTGGTGACCTTGTTCCTTGAAACCAATTCCTGTTGCTGTTTGTATATTTTGTGTTTATCTGTTGAGTTTCTACTTCCAGGGCTTTACCCGCTTCTAATGTCATAGCAAAGAGTGGAATTAATGCATATTTTTTTAGTGAAGGAATAGACAATAATATGTTTTTAAAAACAGGAAAATTGTGTAAATTTGAAAAACAAGCTCAATGATTTTTTTTTATCTGTCTTTTCCAAAAAATTGTGATTAACGAGTCTGATAAATTTTTAAGAGGACGGCTATTATTCAAATATCAAGTAAACGAAATCTGTGATTGCGAGAGTAGTTGTGTCAACGATGTACACAGCACGGACAATAATGGAAGATAAAACCCGAAAAATTACTGGAAAATCTGTGGCAGTATGGTTTTAAGAAAGGACGCAGTATATTGGTAAGGGGCTTACATTGTTTAAAAGATAACTGACGCATGAGTTCTTTCCTGTCACTGCCTGCAAACAAACGATACAGACCTTTGTGGTACAGTTCGAGGATCGAGGAAATATAGTCCAAATCTGATATTTTTTCCCCAAAGGAAAATCGGGCGCCAGCTTTTACTGATGACGATATCATGGCATTTCGGGGGCATAAGGGGGATGTAACCATGGTGACCCTCTTACCCAAATGAAATGCATGTCCCGGAAAGATAAACAGACATGAACCCAGTGTGAAGCATTTTTGCAGTGATGAGTACATAAAACATGGTTTAAGGGATAAATGACACGCAGATTGGTTTTGGGTACTGTGGGCGTAGCAGTCTCCCAAAAGTGATAAAAAAATGTTTTTCCACTTGTAAATATTCCCACCCCTCAGCGCATTATGTGCAACAGATAAAGGACGGCAATTGCCAACCTACGAAAATTTTTATTTGGCTCAACCAAGTCATCAAAAATAGAAGTTACACCTACACCCCCCAACAGCCAAATTCCTATTCGTCTGTAGCCTGGTGAGATTTTCCAGCATATAGAACATACCTAGAAGTGTTTAGGTGGTGTGTGGCGAGGTGAAAACCGCAAATCACTGATTGAACCGTATTTAAACCCACTTCCAGGCCTTCTACAATATTCTAATACCTGCACGAGTGTGAATATAGAGCAAAATTTTTTAATGAAAGAACAGGCAAAAATAACAACAGTGTTTACGAGTGAACAGGTGAACAAAACTTTACATTTGTTTTTGTGTTATTAATGATTCATATAAAAAAAAATAAATATATTATGTAAACAAAATTTTGTGTAACAAACGTGCCCAAAAAAATAACTAGAAAAATCGAAAGAAAAGTGAAAAATGTTAAAAATGTAATTTGGGCCTAGCAGCAAGCTCGCTTGTTACGTGACTGTCACCGACGCCATTTGTCATTCACATCTCCGTAATTATTGCTGATTTCTGTCTTTTGTTATTTCAAAACTTAATAGTGATTATTTTGTGGGGTAAAAAACGCACTTTTTTGAAACAAACCCCCCACTAAGGCCACATTAAATTTTAAACGAAAACCCCCGGCGGGGTTATTTTGGGACATAATTCCTCTGTCTTGTAATAACCTGGAGTCTACCTACCTGGAAGGTATTCCGAGGATCAACGCCCCCGCGGCCCGGTCCATGACCAGGCCTCCTGGTGGATCAGGACCTGATCAACGAGGTCGTTACTGCTGGCCGCATGTAGTCCAACGTACGAACTACAGCCCGCTGTTCTTTCCCTGACTTTAGGTAGCTGTGCAGCTCCATCTTGAAGACAACCAGAGGTCTATTGGTAATTCCCCTTATGTCTGGTGGGAGGCTGTTGAACAGTCTTGGGCCTTGGACACTTATTGTGTTTTCTCTTAGTGTACTTGTGGCACCTCTACTTTTCACTGGGGGTATGTTGCATCACCTACCAAGTCTTTTTTTTTTTTTTTCATTTTTCCACCTTGTCCATAATTACTCTAGCATTTGCTTCGTCTGTTTCGAGAGGCGCAACACAATTGTCCTCAAATATTTAAATTATACCGTAAATTAAGGAAAGAAACTATAATTCCCCTTACGAAACAGACTTTGCAAATGCGATATTAATTATGGACAAGGTAGAATATAGTGGAAAAATAAGTATCTTATTAGAAGACTGAGAACTTACGTGCCTCTTAAAACTACCCGTCTGTCCTCTTTTCGTAAATATTAGGATTATATTTGCTGT
The DNA here is from genome assembly GCF_026875155.1 of Cherax quadricarinatus. NCBI lineage: Eukaryota > Metazoa > Arthropoda > Malacostraca > Decapoda > Parastacidae > Cherax > Cherax quadricarinatus. Next base: position 8,625,350 of record NC_069459.1, on the reverse strand, counting down.
GTTCCACACCTCTGGCAGTTGGCCTGTGTTAATTATCTTGTAGACTTTAACTAGTGGCTCAAACAAAGTTTCCACTCACTCTCTCAAAATCCACGGAAAGATAGAATCTGGTGCCATTGCCTTCGAGGAATCTAGCTCACAAAATAGTTTCCTCGCTGTTTCTCCTGTCATATGAATTATGTCTAGCACTCGCTGGTGAACTCTATTGCCTTGTTTTACTCTGTTATCGTCTCTATTTCTACTGAGAATACATCCAATTTCATGCTGAGTTCCTCAGACTTCCTGGTCGTTCCTTATAACATTTCCTCCTACCTCCTGAGCCTCAGGAGGAAAAAAAAACTTCTAAAATATTGAAATATTTATAGTTAAAGCGTTATCACTGTTGCAGATTTGCAACTCATAATCAGGAATGCAATATGCTTTAAATTAAACCAAGAGTGTATAAGAATTAATGCTTTTAAAATTTCTAAATACACGATTAAACTTTGCATAAAACATATGTAGTCTTGTTTCAACTTTCTTAATATCTAATATATCACTTTGTAAAGAGCTAAGTATCTAAAATATCCCATAGTTTCGTATAGAATAATATCCACATTATCAGATCATATCCACATAATATTCACATCACTTTGCAAAGTGAAATAATGCAATTTTTTTTAAATTTTTGGTTAAATCTTTATTTAAGTTAGCCAAACGAACAATATTATCTATATTTGCAATGATATTTATTCTGAAATTGGAGCCTACATCATACTTCCATAGAGGCGGCATCTTCTATAATATCAGTATGTAATTTATAAAGCAGTGGTGAGAGGCTGCCACCTTGTCTGACACCCTTAGTTAATAATATAATAAACATGTTATTGTATCACCCCATACAGTGCTTGCCTCCTGGCTTAAATAATACGTAATGAAATATGTAAACTCGGGGGGGGGGGTTATTTCTTTATCAATAAGCATATTGCCTAGAATAAGGTGGTTTACTTTTAATAAGTCCACGAGATAATTCAGTGCTTTACCTCCCTTCATGTAAGTTCTAACAATTTCGCTCAGCACTAAGCATCCATCAATACTATCTTTCTGAACCAAAAATTGTCTAAAATTAAGATGTTAGATTTCTTCTAAAATATACTGTAAATGAATTTCAAATAATTATCATTAACAAGATGTCTCTCTGGGTTTATCTTGTGAGTCTAAGTAAATGATGTATGATGTCACCCTTAAGTAAATTATTTGGAATTTTATGATTATTGTAACAACCATTCATAAAACTTGTAAAATATGTCAACAAATCATAGGAACAATGTTTCAACAGCCGATAATGAACCTCCTGAAAACTGATACGTAGTGTATAAGTTCGCTTGTTGTACTTGTAATATTAGACATGAAGGGAGTTCATTTTGATATTTTAGACTATGTGAACTTATCAAATTATCATATAGGAGCCTGACTCCTTCAGCCCAACCCTCTCTCTCACTTGCCTGACTTCAAACTCTCACAATGATGCAGAGTCCAGATGACTTTAAAAAAATACGTAAATCACAAAACTCAATGGATTTTATTCAACTTGCATTTTAAAAACTTTAAACCTGGCTATAATAATATTTTTATAATTATTTTTTTTTACTCTGAAATAGTGTATTTTCTTAGGGTAAGTTTAATTTTCTCTTTATAATCAACATTGTGGTTTGCCTTAGAGTATAACTTGCTGATTCATAAATGACGTAAGTTTCTTCTCACCTGTTTGCTAATGTTGTATTGTTTCTATTATAAACCATTTATACATTATCAAGTTAGGTTCCAGAAGTAAATCATGATGATGGGTTTATCACTGAAATCTTGATTATCTCTAATCTTTCCCATCTGCCCAAATTTTTCTTCAAGTTTATATCTGCACATGTACTTAAAAATAAAGACGGCATTCAGTCTATTGTGTTAGCTCAGATAAGCTACTGAGCTAATCCCTCACAAAAAACTTGTGTAATATATGTAGCAACGTGGCCCTGCTGAAACTGACCTGGTTCAACCTAGAACTAGCTAGTGTTGCTTGGTACAAGCGAAGTAGTGTTTGTTTCACTACTTTAAGGGTAGTGTCCCGAGATTAAGCAACAACAGATGTCCACTGTGGGGTTGTGCATGCTTTTATGGGTATATTAATGTAGATCAGTGCTCGTTAGTCATTGTCTGGCACTGCTGACTTCCTAGTTCTCAGCCTCACCGATGGTTTAACCCTGACCACCCTCTCGACGATCCTCGGCCCCTTTCCAAATTTCCCTTAAGCACCCTCTCACCTGCTTGCAGCCGATTCCTAGACAACCCGTTACCACTGTCTTTGCAGTCATTGCCATCAGTCTGTGCACACCTTTATTAATCCTCAGCAACCCTCTAATCTAATCTCTCCATAAGTATCAGTTCCTTCCGTCTAACCTACCCTCTACACTGTCATCAGTTCCCTACGCTTATCTAGTATGCCCTCTTCTTGGATTCTCAACTACCTCCCACCCGGTCCAATCTTTACTTTCTCAGTTCTCAGCTCCCCCCGCTCTGTCTACCCTCTCCTCCGTCGATCTTCCTGCCCCCCAGTTTTTAAATCCTCTCGTCTAGTCATTTCCTTTTCATCAGTCTTCTGTACTCCGTCCCGGTCATAGAATGCGAGGTGGTAGGAGTGAAAGCCGGGAAAAGGTAAGCCAGGCAGCTTTCGGGCAAATTGTTCCAGAATCAGGGACATACGTACAAAAAGAATGATTTAAAATATTTTTTTTTGTAATCTATTGAACAAAAACACTCATCCGGGCAAGTTAATTTATATACGAAAAATACATATATTTGGGAAAATATTGCATTGCTTTCGTGAAAATTGTGTGGTGGGTGTTCCAATATCAATTGTGGGTGGTGATGGGATAACGTTTGCAGGCCCATCCTTCTACCATAAATATTATTCTTTCTAAATTTCAATGTATGGACAAAAGCAACTTTGTAATAACTTGAGGCTCTCCCTCCAATATCTTGTTTGTGTGAAACGGGTGAGATGCTATGATACCTTTGAAGACTAGTTAAGTCTCCTTTTTTTGTTTGTAAAAACAGTATTAGAGCTGCAAAATCTTTCAACCAGTTCTTAAAGGGACTTACACCTCTATGGAGACCACGAGATAAATTTTTCCCATGGTAGTGACCTCTAGTCAAATTATAAGGGTGTGGGGGCCCTTTTTAGCCGGGGGAAAATGATACAACTCGCTTCTTCTGATTTTTTTCCATGTTTTTTTTTATTTTCGGGAAATCTCTCATTTTTAATAGTTCCATCCTTCCAATCAGAGTCAACTGCAATGTAACAAACTTCAAGGAAAGTAGAAACATGATGATTTTTTTTTAGTTCCGTTTCCCTTTGTCCCCCAGGGCACTGATAATATCCCTGCCGGGTAATGCCCAAAATAAATCTTTTACAAGGGTTTGGGTTTGGGTTTAATCATTAATTCTTTTCCCTTTCAAGGGTCATTAGAACATAAAACAAAAAAAAAAAGGAAACATGCAACGGGCCTACTGACCCATGCAGAGCGGGTCCATGTCCCCCCCCCCCCGATTAGCCCATTACTGCATTTACTGAAATTGTTCCCACCCCTCAAAAAAAATTTAATCTTACTGTGGGGATTATAGTATAATCCCCCCTTTTATGAAAAATATTTGGTTGGGTTAAATGACATTTATGCTTACACTAAACGGGGGCATAAATCTGCATGAAATAGTTCCCACTTGGGAAATTTTACATTTTTTAACTCTTGAATGGTATTAAAAATAAACTTTAGTAAAAATACCTTAACATACACTTTCTCCGTGGAAAAATGTTAGTTTATGATTAGTTAGTGGGTTTTTTTTTTAAAAACTGACAAAACCCTTTTCCGTTATAGACAAGAAAAATCTCCAAAGCAGGATAAGAGCAAATTCTCAACATTAGCAATGAGAAAATACGCCTCTCAAGGCTCCTGTAATTGTTATTTGATTTGTTAAAAATTTAATTTTTTCTTTTCGTAGTTAAAATCTTAATTGTTCGATTGTTTGGGAAAATAATGTTTATACCGGGGGTGGGCTTCCGCAAAGTACAATTAGGATGATTTTGTGTTGTCCTTTAAAATGTTCAGTGCCCCCCCTCCAGTCTAGTCTAACTTGGTCCTTTTTAAATTTTCGCCCCCCCCGTTTAGTCTATTTGTCCTCACTCTCCCATCTAATCTACCTTTTTGGTCATCAGTTCCCCCCCTCCCGTCTATTTTATGTCCGTTCCTTATTTCTCCTCCCCAGTACAGGCGTCTTTTTGTTGATCCTCGTCTTACCCTTCCGGGCATAGTCTACCCCTTACTAGTTCTCAAAACTCGCCCCCCGGGGCCGCCCTACCCTTGACCCGGTGTAATAATGCTTGTTCTCAGAGTAATATTCTCGTCGGGTTACGATAATAAATTTTCCCAACTTTCCTGGGCAGGGGTCAGAAATAGCCTAACTTCTCGCCCAACTTCCTAGCTGACTGCATGATTTTTTACCCGTTTTCAGTATTATATTGCCTCTTTAAATTTTTACGGGGACCGAAGTTATTTTAGACAAATTTTTGGCCAAGTTTTTGTATTCTAAAGTGAAGTTTTAATCCGTCAGAAAATACTTGGACTGTCGATGTATTGTTTTAAAAGGGGAGTTTGAAGTAACGGGGTTGATTTTTTCCCTCATCCCCCCTTCCCCTCAACACAAACACATATAAATTAAATTTTAAAAATTTTAAATTTAAAAAATAAAAAAATTTTATTTTTAAAACACGGGTTCCCACCCCGCTTGGTGCCCGCAAAATAAGAAAAATTTTTTCCTATCTTTTTACTTTTTTAATTCAAAAGGGGAATGATCCTTGATCCAAATTTTGTCCTTCTATAAATATTTTTTTATTCATTTTCAACATCTCCAATTTTTCCTTCCCCTTTTGCCTTTTCTAAACCTGTACAAAAAACGCCTTTTTTTTTACGAAATTGTTTTATTAAAGCACTTTCCGACAAAAGCAACTTTCCTAAACCTCATTTTTTTCTGTAACCACGGTTTTGGACTACCCCCCAATTCCTACCCAATTTTTTTTCCGCATCTGGTTTTCCTCGTCCTTCCAGAAACCCCGCCCCGTGTCCAGCAAAACCCCGCCTCGGTCCACCCAAACCCCGCCCCGTGTCCCGTAACACCCTCGGACCGAACCCCCTCGTGTCCGAACCACGCCGTGTACCAAACCCGCCCGTGTACCAAACCACGCCCCGTGTACCCAACCCCGCCCCGGTACCCGAACCCCAAACCCCCTGTACCAAAAAGCTCGGTCCAGTAACCACGTCTCGTGTCCCGCAACACCCTCGTGTACCAGCAACCACGCCCCGTGTACCAGCAACCACCCTCGGGCCACAACCCCCCCCCGGTCCCCAACCACACCTCGTGTACCCGAACCCCCGCCTCGGACCCTAACCCCGCCCCGGTACCAGCAACACACCTCGTGTACCGCAAAACCAGCCCCGTTTTTAAACCCGCAACCACCTCGTGTACAGCAACCACCCCGTGTACCACAACCACGCCTCGGTACCCGAACCCCGTGTACAAACAACACCCTCGGTACCAGAACCACGCCCGTTACCCCAACCCACCTGTTACCCAACCACCCTGTGACCCCAACCACCCTCTGTACCACAACCCCGCCTCTTACCACAAACCCCGCCTGGTACCAGAACCACCCTCGTGTACCGCAACCACCCTCGTGTACCAAACACCCCGTGTACAGAACCACGCCTGTACCGAACACGCCCGTGTACCAGCAACCCCACCTCGTTACCAGCAACCACCACGTGTCCAGAACCAGCCCGGTACCACAAACGCCATGACCACAAAAAACACCCCGTGACCAGCAACCCCCACCTGGTACCAGCAAACCACGCCTCGGGTGACCGAACCACGCCTGTGTACCCGAACCACCCTCGTGTACCGCAACACGCCCCGTGTACCCGCAACCCCCCTCGTGTACAGCAACCCCCCCCGGTACCACAACCCCCCTCGTGTACCAGCAACCACACCTCGTGTACCAGCAACCACGCCTCGTGTACCAGCAACACACCTCGTGTACCAGCAACCACGCCTCGTGTACCAGCAACCACGCCTCGTGTACCAGCAACCACGTCTCGTGTACCAGCAACCACGCCTCGTGTACCAGCAACCACGCCTCGTGTACCAGCAACCACATCTCGTGTACCAGCAACCACGCCTCGTGTACCAGCAACCACGCCTCGTGTACCAGCAACCACACCTCGTGTACCAGCAACCACGCCTCGTGTACCAGCAACCACGCCTCGTGTACCAGCAACCACGCCTCGTGTACCAGCAACCACACCTCGTGTACCAGCAACCACGCCTCGTGTACCAGCAACCACGCCTCGTGTACCAGCAACCACGCCTCGTGTACCAGCAACCCACATCTCGTGTACCAGAAACCCAACACCTCGTGTACCAGCAACCACGCCTCGTGTACCAGCAACCACGCCTCGTGTACCAGCAACCACCCACCTATACCTACAAACTGCTGCCACAAACGCTGCATTTGTTAATAATCTACACCATTGCTCTTTGATACCTTCCTCATTAATTATCCTCTAGTTTATGTTTATCCAATACTTTCATTTATCTTACATTATTTATCTCTAATTTACTAACATTTCCTTCGCTCTTACCGGCTGATGACACACTCGATGTACCCCATCTACCTCTTACTGTCATTTTAATTACGTTTAAATTACGTTTATTCAAAATTCTACCCATAACCTTTAATTAATAATACATATTTGTAAGACGCTGTTGTCATTATACACTATATTGTATCTAGTGTATTTATCTTATTGTTTTGAATTTATCTACAATACATATTTAAATTAGAGGTCCCTATTGTAGTTTACAGCCGGGACTCCCAACTTATCATACCTGGAGGAGTATACCTGAAGGGTGTTCCAGGGGTCTACGCCCCCGCTGTCGGGTCCATGACCAGACGTAGCGGTGGTCAGAGCCTGATGAACCAGGCTGCTACTGCCGGGCTGCACGCAAACCGACGTACGAACCACAACCCACAGTCATCTAGGACAGTTTTTCCCACATTACCATTTAAGTCCTTCACATTTATTTTCTCAGTTCAACACTCCCTAAACTTCAGGTCAACACCTCCCAAAATTTGTTTTCCCGCTCCCTTCCTCTCCTTCTTTCTCTTCTCTCACACTCTCCGCTTCCCTCATTCTCTCCGTCTGTGTGTCCTCTCTCTCTCTCTCTCTCTGTCCTGTTTTCTCTGTCCTGATTATTTTTCTGTCCTGTTTTTCTCTGTGTCCTGTCTCTCTGTGCCTTTTTTTGTGTGTGTGTGTTGTGTGTGTGTGTGTGTGTGTGTGTGTGTGTGTGTGTGTGTGTGTGTGTGTTGTGTGTGTTGTGTGTGTGTGTGTTGTGTGTGTGTGTGTTGTGTGTGTGTGTGCTGTGTGTGTGTGTGTGTGTGTGTGTGTATGTGTGCTCACCTAGTTGTACTCACCTAGTTGAGGTTGCAGGGGTCGAGTCCAAGCTCCTGGTCCCGCCTCTTCACTGATCGCTACTAGGTCATTCTCCCTGAACCGTGAGCTTTATCATACCTCTGCTTAAAGCTATGTATGGATCCTGCCTCCACTACATCGCTTCCCAAACTATTCCACTTACTGACTACTATGTGGCTGAAGAAATACTTCCTAACATCCCTGTGATTCATCTGTGTCTTCAACTTCCAACTGTGTCCCTTTGTTACTGTGTCCAATCTCTGGAACATTGTCTTTGTCCACCTTGTCAATTCCTCTCAGTATTTTGTATGTCGTTATCATGTCCCCCCTATCTCTCCTGTCCTCCAGTGTCGTCAGGTTGATTTCCCTTAACCTCTCTTCGTAGGACATACCTCTTAGCTCTGGGACTAGTCTTGTTGCAAACCTTTGCACTTTCTCTAGTTTCTTTACGTGCTTGGCTAGGTGTGGGTTCCAAACTGGTGCCGCATACTCCAATATGGGCCTAACGTATACGGTGTACAGGGTCCTGAACGATTCCTTATTAAGATGTCGGAATGCTGTTCTGAGGTTTGCTAGGCGCCCATATGCTGCAGCAGTTATTTGGTTGATGTGCGCTTCAGGAGATGTGCCTGGTGTTATACTCACCCCAAGATCTTTTTCCTTGAGTGAGGTTTGTAGTCTCTGACCCCCTAGACTGTACTCCGTCTGCGGGCCTTCTTTGCCCTTCCCCAATCTTCATGACTTTGCACTTGGTGGGATTGAACTCCAGGAGCCAATTGCTGGACCAGTTCTGCAGCCTGTCCAGATCCCTTTGTAGTTCTGCCTGGTCTTCGATCGAGTGTATTCTTCTCATCAACTTCACGTCATCTGCAAACAGGGACACCTCAGAGTCTATTCCTTCCGTCATGTCGTTCACAAATACCAGAAACAGCACTGGTCCTAGGACTGACCCCTGCGGGACCCCGCTGGTCACGGGTGCCCACTCTGACACCTCGCCACGTACCATGACTCGCTGCTGTCTTCCTGACAAGTATTCCCTGATCCATTGTAGTGCCTTCCCTGTTATCCCTGCTTGGTCCTCCAGTTTTTGCACCAATCTCTTGTGTGGAACTGTGTCAAACGCCTTCTTGCAGTCCAAGAAAATGCAATCCACCCACCCCTCTCTCTCTTGTCTTACTGCTGTCACCATGTCATAGAACTCCAGTAGGTTTGTGACACAGGATTTCCCGTCCCTGAAACCATGCTGGCTGCTGTTGATGAGATCATTCCTTTCTAGGTGTTCCACCACTCTTCTCCTGATAATCTTCTCCATGATTTTGCATACTATACATGTCAGTGACACTGGTCTGTAGTTTAATGCTTCATGTCTGTCTCCTTTTTTAAAGATTGTGTGTGTGTGTGTGTGTGTGTGTGTGTGTGTGTGTGTGTGTGTGTGTGTGTGTGTACTCGCCTAATTGCGGTTGCAGGGGTCGAGACTCAGCTCCTGGCCCCCGCCTATTCACTGAACGCTACTAGGTTCTCTCTCCTTGCTCCAGAAGCTTTATCATACGTCATCTTAAAGCTATGTATGGTTCCTGCCTCCACTACCTCACTTGCTAGCCTATTCCACTTCCTGACGACTCTGGCTGAAGAAATACTTCCTAACATCCCTGTGACTCGTATGAGTCTTCACACGAGTCACAGTATTTTGTATGTCGTTATCATGTCTCCCCTGAGCCCTTTTGTCCTCCAGTGTCGTCAGGCCGATTTTACTCAACCTTTATTCGTAGGACATTCCCCTGAGCTCCGGAACTAGCCTTGTTGCAAACCTTTGTGCTTTCTCTAATTTATTGATGTGTGTGTGTGTGTGTGTGTGTGTGTGTGTGTGTTTTTCTTTGTTCTGTTTAGGTGTGTGTTCTGTTTAGGTGTGTGTTCTGTTTAAATGTGTATTCTGTTTAGATGTGTGTTCTGTTTAGACGTGTGTTCTGTTTGGGTGTGTGTGTGTTCTGTTTCTTTGTGTGTTCCGTTTAGGAGTGTGTTCTGCTTGGGTGTGTGTTCTGCTTGGGTGTGTGTTCTGCTTGGGTGTGTGTTCTGCTTGGGTGTGTGTTCTGCTTGGGTGTGTGTTCTGCTTGGGTGTGTGTTCTGCTTGGGTGTGTGTTCTGCTTGGGTGTGTGTTCTGCTTGGGTGTGTGTTCTGCTTGGGTGTGTGTTCTGCTTGGGTGTGTGTTCTGCTTGGTGTGTGTTCTGCTTGGGTGTGTGTTCTGCTTGGGTGTGTGTTCTGCTTGGGTGTGTGTTCTGCTTGGGTGTGTGTTCTGCTTGGGTGTGTGTTCTGCTTGGGTGTGTGTTCTGCTTGGGTGTGTGTTCTGCTTGGGTGTGTGTTCTGCTTGGGTGTGTTCTGCTTGGGTGTGTGTTCTGTTTGGGTGTGCGTTCTGTTTCGGCGTGTGTTTTGTATGCGTGTGTGTTTCGTATGCGTGTGTGTTTCGTATGCGTGTGTGTTTTGTATGCGTGTGTGTTTTGTATGCGTGTGTGTTTTGTATGCGTGTGTGTTTTGTATGCGTGTGTGTTATGTATGCGTGTGTGTTTTGTATCCTTGTGTATCGATTTTTCGTGTGTGTGTGTGGTGTTGTGTGTACTCACCTATTTCTATTCACCTATTTGTGGTTGCAGTGGTCGAGTCTTAGCTCATGGCCCCGCCTCTTCACCGGTTGCTACTGGGCCCTCTCTCTCCCCACTCCGTGAGCTTTATCAAACCTCGTCTTAAAACTGTGTATGGATCCTGCCTCCACTACGTCATTTTCTAGGCTATTCCACTGCCTGACAACTCTATGACTGAAGAAATACTTCCTAATATCTCTGACTCATTTGTGTCTTCAACTTCCAATTGTGGCCTCTTGCTTCTGTGTCCCGTCTCTGGAACATCCTGTCTTTGTCCACCTTGTCTATTCCACGCAGTATTTTATATGTCGTTATCATGTCTCCCCTGACCCTCCTGTCCTCCAGTGTCGTAAGGCCGATTTCCCTTAATCTTTCTTCATAGGACATTCCCCTTAGCTCTGGAACTAACCTTGTCGCAAACCTTTGCACTTTCTTTAGTTTCTTGACGTGCTTTATCAAGTGCGGGTTCCAAACAGGTGCTGCATACTCCAGTATGGGCCTGACATACACGGTGTAGCGTCTTGAACGATTCCTTACTAAGGTATCAGAATGCTGTTCTCAGGTTTGCCAGGCGCCCATATGCTGCAGCAGTTATCTGGTTGATGTGTGCTTCCGGAGACATGCTCAGTGTTATACTCACCCCAAGATCTTTTTCCTTGAGTGAGGTTTGCTGTCTTTGGCCACCTAGCCTATACTCTCTCTGTGGTCTTCTGTGCCCTTCCCCTATCTTCATGACTTTGCATTTGGCAGGATTAAATTCGAGAAGCCATTTGCTGGACCAGGTGTCCAGTCTGTCCAGGTTTTTTTGAAGTCCTGCCTGGTCCTCATCTGATTTAATTCTCTTCATTAACTTCACATCATCTGCAAACAGGGACACTTCTGAGTCTAACCTTTCCATCATGTTCACACATATACCAAAAAAAGCACTGGTCCTAGGACCGACCCCTGAGGGACCCCGCTCGTCACAGGTGCCTACTGTGATACATCATTACGTACCATGACTCGTTGTTGCCTCCCTGCCAGGTATTCTCTGATCCATTGCAGTGCCCTTCCTGTTATATGTGCCTGATGCTCTAGCTTCTGCACTAATCTCTCGTGAGGAACTGTGTCAAAGGCCTTCTTGCAGTCCAAGAAGATGCAATCAACCCACCCCTCTCTCTCGTGTCTTACTTCTGTTATTTTATCATAAAACTCCAGAAGGTTTGTGACACAGGATTTGCCTTCCATGAATCCGTGCTGGTTGGCATTTATACTCTTGTTTCGTTCCAGGTGCTCCACCACTCTCCTCCTGATAATCTTCTCCATAACTTTGCATACTATACACGTCAATGACACAGGTCTATAGTTTAGTGCCTCTTTTCTGTTTCCTTTTTTAAAAATGGGAACTACATTTGCCGTCTTCCATACCTCAGGTAGTTGCCCAGTTTCCAGGGACGTGTTGAAGATTGTGGTAAGTGGCATGCACAACATATCTGCTCCCTCTCTAAGGACCCACGGGGAGATGTCCGGTCCCATTGCCTTTGGGGTATCGATGTCCCTTAGCAGTTTCTTCACCTCCTCCTCATCTGTATGTATGTCGTCCAACACTTGTTGGTGTATTCCTTGCTGGTGTCCCCATCTGGTCTGTCCTCCCAGAGGCCTTCCTGTCTCTACTGTAAATACTTCCTTAAATCTCGTGTTGAGCTCCTCAAATACCTCTTGATCGTTTCTTGTGAGTTCTCCACATTCTTTCCTCAGCCTTATCACCTGGTCCTTGACTGTTGTCTTCCTCCTAATGTGGCTATACAGCAGTTTCGGGTCAGATTTGACTTTCGATGCTATGTCGTTTTCATACTGTCGCTGGGCCTCCCTCCTTATCTGTGCATACTCGTTTCTGGCTCTTCTACTAATCTCCTTGTTTTACTGGGTCCTTTGCCTCCTGTACCTTTTCCATTCTCTGTTGCACTTAGTTTTTGCCTCCCTACACCTTCGGGTAAACCAAGGACTCGTTTTGGTCTTCCTATTTTTTTTGTTTCCCTTGGGAACAAACCTTTCCTCTGCCTCCTTGCACTTTGTTGCCACATATTCCATCATCTCGTTTACTGATTTTCCTACCATTTCTCTGTCCCACTGAACCCCCTGCAGGAAGTTTCTCATACCTGTGTAGTCCCCGCTTTTATAGTTTGGCCTGTCCCCTTCAGTTCCTGTTACCTTCTCCACTTGTAACTCTACTATATAATCAAAACTCCGAACCACGTGATCGCTAGCTCCAAGGGGCCTCTCATAAGTGATGTCTTCAATGTCTGAACTGCTCAGGGTGAACACAAGATCCGGTCTTGCTGGCTCATTCTCCCCTCTCTCTCTGGTAGTGTCCCTGACATGTTGATGCATGAGGTTTTCAAGTACCACATCCATCATCTTGGCTCTCCATGTTTCGGGACCCCCATGTGGCTCCAGGTTTTCCCAGTCGATCTCCCTGTGGTTGAAATCGCCCATTACCAGTAACTTTGCTCTGCTCGAGTGAGCTCAGCCAGTGTGTGGTGTTGTGTGTGTGTGGTGTTGTGTGTGTGTGGTGTTGTGTGTGTGTGGTGTTGTGTGTGTGTGGTGTTGTGTGTGTGTGGTGTTGTGTGTGTGTGGTGTTGTGTGTGTGTGGTGTTGTGTGTGTGTGGTGTTGTGTGTGTGTGGTGTTGTGTGTGTGTGGGTGTTGTGTGTGTGTGGTGTTGTGTGTGTGTGGTGTGGTGTGTGTGTGTGGTGTGTGTGTGTGGTGTGTGTGTGTGTGTGGTGTTGTGTGTGTGTGGTGTTGTGTGTGTGTGTGTGTGTGGTGTACTCACCTAGTTGTACTCACCTAGTTGAGGTTGCAGGGGTCGAGTCCAAGCTCCTGGCCCCGCCTCTTCACTGGTCGCTACTAGGTCACTCTCCTGAACCATGAGCTTTATCGTACCTCTGCTTAAAGCTATTGTATGGATCCTGACTCCACTACATCGCTTCCCAAACTATTCCACTTCCTGACTACTTGTGGCTGTGTGTGGTGTGGTGTTGTGTGTGTGTGTGTGGTGTGTGTGTGTGTGGTGTGGTGTGTGTGTGGTGTGGTGTTGTGTGTGTGTGTGTATGTGTGGTGTGTGTGTGTGTGTGTGTGTGTGTGTGTGTGTGTGAGGTGTTGTGTGTGTGTGTGGTGTTGTGTGTGTGGTGTGTGTGTGGTGTGTGTGTGTGGTGTTGTGTGTGTGTGGTGTTGTGTGTGTGTGGTGTTGTGTGTGTGTGGTGTTGTGTGTGTGTGGTGTTTGTGTGTGTGTGGTGTTGTGTGTGTGTGGTGTTGTGTGTGTGTGGTGTTGTGTGTGTGTGTGGTGTTGTGTGTGTGTGTGGTGTTGTGTGTGTGTGTGTGTGGTGTTGTGTGTGTGTGTGTGTTGTGTGTGTGTGTTGTGTGTGTGTGTAGTGTTGTGTGTGTGGTGTTGTGTGTGGTGTTGTGTGTGTGTGGTGTGTGTGTGGTGTGTGTGTGGTGTGTGTGTGGTGTTTGTGTGGTGTGTGTGTGTGTTGTGTGTGTGTGGTGTTGTTTGTGTGTGTGTGAGTTGTTGTGTGTGTGTGTGTTGTGTGTGTGTGTGTGTTGTGTGTGTGTGTTGTGTGTGTGTGGTGTTTGTGTGTGTGTGGTGTTGTGTGTGTGTGTGGTGTTGCGTGTGTGTGGTGTTGCGTGTGGTGTTGTGCGTATGGTGTTGTGCGTGTGGTGTCGTGCGTGTGGTTCGTGCGTGTGGTGTTGCGCATGTGTGTGTGGTGTTGTGCGTGTGTTGTGTGTGTGCTGTTTGCGCGTGTGGTGTTTGCGCTTGTGGTGTGTGTATGGTGTTTGTGTGTGTGGTGTTTGTGTGTGTGACGTTTGTGTGTGTCTCGTGTTTGTGTGTGTCTCGTGTTTGTGTGTCGTGTTTGTGTGTGTCGTGTATGTGTGTGTCGTGTACTCACCTAGTTCTCACCTAGTTGAGGTTGCGGGGGTCGAGTCCGAGCTCCTGGCCCCGCCTCTTCACTGATCGCTACTAGGTCACTCTCTCCGAGCCGTGAGCTTTATCATACCTCTGCTTAAAGCTATGTATGGATCCTGCCTCCACTACATCGCTTCCCAAACTATTCCACTTACTGACTATTCTGTGGCTGAAGAAATACTTCCTAACATCCCTGTGATTCATCTGTGTCTTTAGCTTCCAACTGTGTCCCTTGTTACTGTGTCCAATCTCTGGAACATCCTGTCTTTGTCCACCTTGTCAATTCCCCTCAGTATTTTGTATGTCGTTATCATGTCCCCCCTATCTTTCCTGTCCTCCAGTGTCGTCAGGTTGATTTCCCTTAACCTCTCCTCGTAGGACATACCTCTTAGCTCTGGGACTAGTCTTGTTGCAAACCTTTGCACTTTCTCTAGTTTCTTTACGTGCTTGGCTAGGTGTGGGTTCCAAACTGGTGCCGCATACTCCAATATGGGCCTAACGTATACGGTGTACAGGGTCCTGAACGATTCCTTATTAAGATGTCGGAATGCTGTTCTGAGGTTTGCTAGGCGCCCATATGCTGCAGCAGTTATTTGGTTGATGTGCGCTTCAGGAGATGTGCCTGGTGTTATACTCACCCCAAGATCTTTTTCCTTGAGTGAGGTTTGTAGTCTCTGACCCCCTAGACTGTACTCCGTCTGCGGCCTTCTTTGCCCTTCCCCAATCTTCATGACTTTGCACTTGGTGGGATTGAACTCCAGGAGCCAATTGCTGGACCAGGTCTCTGCAGCCGTCCAGATCCCTTTGTAGTTCTGCCTGGTCTTTCGATCGAGTGTATTCTTCTCATCAACTTCACGTCATCTGCAAACTGGGACACTCAGAGTCTATTCCTTCCGTCATGTCGTTCACAAATACCAGGAACAGCACTGGTCCTAGGACTGACCCCTGCGGGACCCCGCTGGTCACAGGTGCCCACTCTGACACCTCGCCACGTACCATGACTCGCTGCTGTCTTCCTGACAAGTATTCCCTGATCCATTGTAGTGCCTTCCCTGTTATCCCTGCTTGGTCCTCCAGTTTTTGCACCAATCTCTTGTGTGGAAACTGTGTCAAACGCCTTCTGCAGTCCAAGAAAATGCAATCCACCCACCCCTCTCTCTCTTGTCTTACTGCTGTCACCATGTCATAGAACTCCAGTAGGTTTGTGAACACAGGATTTCCCGTCCTGAAACCATGCTGGCTGCTGTTGATGAGATCATTTCCTTTCTAGGTGTTCCACCACTTTCTCCTGATAATCTTCTCCATGATTTTGCATACTATACATGTCAGTGACACTGGTCTGTAGTTTAGTGCTTCATGTCTGTCTCCTTTTTTAAAGATTGGGACTACATTTGCTGTCTTCCATGCCTCAGGCAATCTCCTGTTTCGATAGATGTATTGAATTATTGTTGTTAGGGGTACACATAGCGCCTCTGCTCCCTCTCTCAATACCCATGGGGAGATGTTATCTGGCCCCATTGCCTTTGAGGTATCTAGCTCACTCAGAAGCCTCTTCACTTCTTCCTCGGTTGTGTGCACTGTGTCCAGCACTTGGTGGTGTGCCCCACCTCTCCGTCTTTCTGGAGTCCCTTCTGTCTCCTCTGTGAACACTTCTTTGAATCTCTTGTTGAGTTCTTCACATACTTCACGGTCATTTCCTGTTGTCTCTCCTCCTTCCTTCCTTAGCCTGATTACCTGGTCCTTGACTGTTGTTTTCCTCCTGATGTGGCTGTACAACGTTTCGGGTCAGATTTGGCTTTCGCTGCTTATGTCATTTTCATATTGTCTTTGGGCCTCCCTTCTTATCTGTGCATATTCGTTTCTGGCTCTACGACTGTTCTCCTTATTCTCCTGGGTCCTTTGCCTTCTATATTTCTTCCATTCCCTAGCACACTTGGTTTTTGCCTCCTGCACCTTTGGGTAAACCATGGGCTCATCCTGGCTTTTTCATTACTCTGTTACCCTTGGGTACAAAACCTCTCCTCAGCCTCCTTGCATTTTGTTGCTACATATTCCATCATCTCATTAACTGGCTTCCCTGCCAGTTCTCTGTTCCACTGAACCCCGTTCAGGTAGTTCCTCATTCCTGTGTAGTCCCCTTTCTTGTAGTTTGGCTTCATTCGTCTGGCCTCCTGCTTCTCCTCCACTTGTAGCTCTACTGGTGTATTCGAAGCTTTAAAACCACATGGTCACTGGCCCCAAGGGGTCTTTCATATGCGATGTCCTCGATATCTGCACTACTGAAGGTGAATACTAAGTCCAGCCTTGCTGGTTCATCCTCTCCTCTCTCTCTTGTAGTGTCCCTTACGTGTTGGTACATGAAGTTCTCCAGTACCACCTCCATCATCTTAGCCCTCCATGTATCTTGGCCCCCATGTGGGTCCAAGTTCTCCCAATCGATCTCCTTGTGGTTAAAGTCACCCATGATCAGGAGCTTTGCCCTGCATGCATGAGCTCTTCTGACCACTCTAGTCAGTGTGTCAACCATCGCTCTATTGCTCTCGTCGTACTCTTGCCTTGGCCTCCTGCTGTTCTGTGGTGGGTTATACATCACTGCTATTACCACCTTGGGACCTCCAGAGTGAAGTGTTCCACTATGTAATCACTTTCTTCTCCGCTATCTCCTCTCTCCAGCTCATCAAAATTCCAGCGATTTTTGATCAGCAACGCCACTCCTCCACCCCCCTGTTCCCTCTGTCTTTCCTCAGGATTTGGTATCCCGTTGGAAAGATGGCATCTGTTATCATACCTGTAAGCTTGGTTTCTGTAAGAGCTATGATGTCCGGTGATGCTTCTTTGACCCTTTCGTGCCACTCCTCCACTTATTTGTTATTCCATCAGCGTTTGTGTACCATACCTTCAGTTTCCTTTCCAACACTGTGGTTTGGGGGGCCTGTGGGGGGTGGGAGACCTGGTGGCATACTGTGGGATTCTATAGCTCGATGTTGGGTGGAGGCTGTGGGTATGATTGAAGTGTGTGTTGGGATGGTGTGATAGGTTGTATGGTTCTGAGAGTAGTTGTGTGTGTGCTTGCCCTTGCTGTTCTGTCCTGCTCTGACTGACCTCTGTGATTCCCTCCTTGTCTCTTTTCCTAGCTCCTTTCGTTTTTTTGTCCTCTCCCTCAGCTGCTGTCGTTCTGATTTTGTTCTGTCTCTGTCTAGGAACACCCTCTTGTACTCTTCCGAGTTTTCAATCGTGGTTTCTCTTGGAGGATCCTGTTCCGCACTGTTTCCGTCCTGAGAATCACTTGATTGGTCGGTTTCTCCCCTTCGAGTACCCCCCTATTCTCTGAAAATTTACAATCTCGTCCATCTCTTCACCTATTTCCGTGATGATTTTCTCAATCTCCTTTCCTTCTTCCTGCTTCCTTTCAGTGTGTGTCCTTTCCTCTCTCTCCTGAAGCCCATGGATATAAACACTGATTTTGCCCTTTCTTCCTCCCATTGCCTCACCCTCTGTGACTCTGGATCCTGCCTGTATGTGGTCAGTTTCTCCCTTGATTTTTCCAGTGGCTCTTGATAGCCTTGTTGTGCCTCAGCATTCGACCTATCACCTCTCCATCTGCAACCAGCTGATTTCCCTTTCACTCTTGGTCCTCCTTGGCAGATTGATGTGACCTTAGCATAATTCATAATTCCTTCCTTCCTGTTCAGCCTCGCAGCTTCATATGCTGTGTCTTCTCTGGTCACTGCCCCTGTAACTCGCTCCAGCCTATTTATCTCAACTTCTAGGACCCTTATCTTGGCTACTGCAGTTTCGACTTGTGCCTCCCAATTCTTTGTTTCCTGCTCCAACCTCCTTTACAATTTCCACAGAGAGCTCTTTCTCCATTTTTTCAGAAAGCTCTCCTAATTTTCTCTCCACTCTTGTTCCATCCTTTTCACTGCTCCTCCATCCACTCCTCCCTACCCGAACCATTCTCATCTGATCCTTGGTTCCTGCGAGTCCCCACCATTTTTTTTTTTTTTTTTTTTTTTTTTTTTTTTTTTTGTGTGTGTGTGTGTGTGTGTGTGTGTATGTACTCACCTAATTTCGGCTGCAGGGGTCGAGACTCAGCTCCTGTCCCCGCCTATTCACTGAGCGCTATTAGGTCCTCTCTCTCTCCCTGTTCCAAAAGCTTTACCATACCTCATCTTAAACCTATGTATGGTTCCTGCCTCCACAACCTCACTTGCTAGCCTACTCCACTTCCTGACGACTCTGTGACTGAAGAAATATAGAGGGCGCCGAGAAATGGAAAAAAATAAGAAAACTTTTCTTGACAAAGGGAGCATGTTAAAAATAGTAGTGTATAAACTTGTGATAAATAAAAAAAATCATTTGGCCTAGCGATGGACATGTACGTCAAGGAAAGTAAGAGTTCGGTTCCCAATCACCTTTAAATTTGATGGGAAAAACAATATTAAGTGCGTCGAGAAATGGTTGGAAGAGACTTGGTTATGGAGCCAAAGATCAAAGATATTTTCCACATACACAATATACAAATAGCCCGAACATAGGGAAGAGGAGCTTACGACGACGTTTCGGTCCGACTTGGACCATTTACAAAGTCACATTAACGAAAAGGAGAGGAGGGGGTAAATATAGGCAGGAAGTAGTAGTAGTAGTAGTAGTAGTGGAGGTAGAAGGTAGTAGTAGTGGGGAAGGTAGTAAGGAGGAGGAGGAACCAGTCAACTACTAAGGAAGAGGAGAACTGCAAGGGAGCTAGGTTCCCACAAGGGAGCTAGGTTCCCACAAGGGAGCTAGGTTCCCACAAGGGAGCTAGGTTCCCACAAGGGAGCTAGGTTCCCACAAGGGAGCTAGGTTCCCACAAGGGAGCTAGGTGCCCACAAGGGAGCTAGGTGCCCACAAGGGAGCTAGGTGCCCACAAGGGAGCTAGGTGCCCACAAGGGAGTTAGGTACCCACAAGGGAGCTAGGTGCTCACACAGGGTAAGAGCAAGAACACAGAGGGGGGGAAAATAGATAAATAAATAATGAAGGAACAAAACCCAAGGCAGAAGAAAGATAACCCAAAGGAGAAAAAGGATAGAGGGAGAAGAAAAAAAAAAGAGGAATTAGGTTAAGTCATGGGTGTTCAGAAGTTTAGAACATTCTACATAACGGAGCCAGCTGAATCTTATCGAAGCTGAGATTAAGACACATGTGCAACATCTGGGTATCTTTATTGTAGACGTTTCGCCATCCAGTGGCTTTATCAATACAAATTCTAGAACATAACTTGAAGACAGTAGAACTATGTACAGAAGATGAGGTAATCAGTCCCTCAACCTAGGAGTAGGTGCGAAGAGCACCATAGTTGTGGAGATTCTGAAGCAGAAGAAAGGACCCTGGCGCTTATATAGTAACGTCAGGTGTAGCAGACGAGGGCATATTCACTGGTAGGCGGGATTCCCCAGTGGAAGTAGGTCCTTCCCAAAGAGATGGGTTAGTTGTAGTAGTAGTTGTCGTAGTCGTGAAGGTTATGTACATGTCCTCAGAATTAAGATTCCATGATGTTGCAGTGTCTGACAAGTTGTGTACGAATGGATGAAGACAGTACATAGTTCTACTGTCTTCAAGTTATGTTCTAGAATTTGTATTGATAAAGCCACTGGATGGCGAAACGTCTACAATAAAGATACCCAGATGTTGCACATGTGTCTTAATCTCAACTTGTCGGTATTATATACCATTCGTAGACAACTTATCGAAGCTATCTGGTCCAGTGGCTAACGCGACGGTCTGGAGTTTTGAGACTCTCTGACCGCGGGTTCAAACCCCACCCGTGGTATGGTTTGTTTACAATCGTGTCATTACGATTTCGTGAGCCAGAGGGAAGGGAGTATCGCACAACTACATCTACTTTTTCCTTCACTACATCTACCACTATTTCTACCTTCAAGATCTCCTTCGTTCTCCCATCCCCGGATATGCTCTGCTTTCTTTCTAGTGTTAAACTGCTAGAAGTTTTTCTTGCACAAAAAATAATTACTTCATAGTTCTATGTAGTGTTCATTTTCCCCTCTTCCTCGTCTAGATGATTCCTTCTTAGTTCCTAGAGTCTCAACTAGGGCAAAAATTTTGTATTTAGTGATTTCCGACTAAAGTGAGCTAACCGATGAAAATTTCTCCTTCGATATACATGTACTTAGCTGCTGGTAGCATCAAGGAAAGTGTCTAGGAGCCACAATTGTACCAGGATCCACTAGACAAGGAATTGGTAAACATGCAACACAACCGAGTTCTCCTGATAAGTACACACATTGCTTACATTATTTGTTTGAAGCCTGGAGGATTCCATTGAACTTCATGAGGATTTGAAGAAATTTGTCAGTCTGAAAAGTGGCAGATTCAATTCAATATGCACAAGTCCTTGGGAAAGAAAATAACCCTCATAGTTATAAACTAGGTGATGTAAAGCTTAATCATGTAGACAGTAGAAAGACTTGAGAGTCATGATAAGCAGAAATCTGAAGCAATAACAAGAATGCCTACGTGTGCGCAATAAGATTAGCAGATTACTTGAGAGACGTAGAATGAGAGGAGACCACTGATGTATATAAGTTGAAGATGTTCATAAACATAGGCGATATGTATATAAAATACTGAGGTTATCGAATCAAGTAAGAACCAGAAATATCGGATTTAAATTAGATAAATTTAGATAGGACATAGATAAGTACTGCAAAGTTGTCGATGCGTGGAACAATCTAGTAAGTAAAGTAACAGAAGCTAAGACCTTGAGCAGCTTTAAAGAAAGATTAGACAGATATGCGAGTGAGAAAGGCTGAGTATGATTGGTACCTGAGGTACTGAAGCTAATTTTTGGGTGTCTTCTCGAAAAGGTTGATAAAGTATATAGGTGGGAATGGCTGATTTTGAGAAGGATTTTCTTTGTATAGGCCAGTAGGCCTACTGCAGTGTTCTTCCATTCTTACGTAACACTCTTGATACTTTTATATATATGTCCCATGGGAACTATAAACACTCAGTAGGCCCTCCTGCAAGATCAGTATGAGCTACTGTAAAAGTAGGCCTGCATTATTAAAGGAACCGAGAACACACTTGAGTAAGCCTATCCTTTTGATGGTTCCATGAATGCTAGGACTACATCAGTACTGGGATCCATCAACCCTTATTACGATTAGAACTACCCTTGCGAGAGCACGTTGAGCCCTCCTGTGTGGCTCCCTCTGCTTGTTTAAAAGTTCATCTACCCCCTCTGACGTCGCCACCTTCCAAGTAAAGAAAGATTCCTCATTACTGAAGACGCATCCTAATACTTAGCGCCAGGAATCACAGCTCAGACAAACTTTGATAATCTACGATCCGCCTTGACAAACTGTATTGCCCAACTTGAGCAATCTGCAGTCTATCTCGGCGAGGCGAGCAACAGGTTTTACCATCTCCGTTTATTCTGCACAGGTATGCTATATTGCGACAGACTGGGATTTATTCACGTGAAGTGGGCATGATTAACCGGAATCGATGTAATAACCTATAACTCAACTAGAACGTTCTGCTCATACGGAAGAGAGACAGTTCCAGGGCATGGATATTTTCAGTTCCTTGGAACAAGAGTCCCTCATCAGCATCGAGGCAAAATAATGCAATAATGTACAACATTACTAAACCTTTTTGAGATTAAAAATAGTAAACTGGCATCTATAATAAGATAATAATTTTTATTTTCACAAGTACATTGAGTGGTGACCTGTACTTAACTCTGTGGTGACCTGTTCTTAACTCTGTGAAGAAGTGTCTTGTGTGTTCCCGTGGACTGAACCAAGATGCCCTCCATCGAGCAACTTTACCAGCAACTTAAGGAAGAACTGAGGGTAGCGAAGATGGAGATACGGCGATTGACCGAGGAAAACAAGAGGATTCGTAGTAGTCCTCCTGTTTCGAGTCCTCAGGTCAAGAAGGGATCGTGGTCAGTGGCTGGACAGCAGGGGACGACGAAGTTGACGATCAAGAAGACGAATGGAAAGCCAGAAACGATGAAGAAGAAAGAGACTGCTGTGGAAACTCCTGTGGAAACCTCCAACGCTTTCTCGGTGCTACCCGACGAATGCGAGTCGACTACTGGGATCGTCACGACGAACGACAACAAGGAAGGTAAGAATATTGTTGTTGTTGGGGATAGCCAGGTTAGATACATGGATAGGGCATTCTACTTGAAGGACAGGAGTAGGAGACAGAGAGTTTGCTTTCCTGGGGCTGGGATGGAGGACATTGTTAGCCGGCTTGACAACATCATGAACGGTAATGGGATCAATCCTATTATTTGCCTCAGTGCTGGAGGCAATGATGTAGGCAAGCGTAGAAGTGAGGATTTAGTTAGAAAGTTCAGGACAGCTATAGACATGATTAGGAAGAAGGGGCGGCGCCCTGTTATATGTGGCATTTTGCCAAGAAGAGGTGTTGGTAATGAATGGTTGTCCAGAGCAATTGGTATTAATTGTTGGCTGGATAAACACTGTAAGGATAATGCAGTACCATTCATTGACAACTGGGACAACTTCTATGGCCGAAATGACATGTATGCCAGGGATGGGGTTCACTTATCCAGGGCAGGTGTGGGTTTTCTTGCTAACTCAGTTGAGGGGGCTGTTAGGACTTTAAACTAGTATTAGAGGTATGGGTTTAGAAATGATAAATAATGAGTATGGATATATTGACTTATGCTCTGATATTAAGAATCTTAATAGTAACTGTCATGGAGTAACTCTGGGTAATGATAATTTCAGAAATTGTGTAAAAACAAAGATGAATAGGAAAAATGTGCAGAAGAAAAAACATATGATGGTATTTTATGCTAACAGTCGAAGTGCAAGAAATAAAATTAATGAACTACGTTTGGTAGCATGTGCTGGGAACTTTGATATCATTGCATTAACTGAAACGTGGTATGATTTAAAGAGTCGGGATATGACTGCTGAGTGTAATATTCAGGGATCTAAGTTGTTCATTGTGGATAGATGTAATGGGAAGGGGGAAGGAGTTGCATTGTATGTTCGAGAAAATATTAATTGTTGCATAAAAACAGGTATAAAAATAGATGGAGCAGTAACAGAGTCTGTTTGGGTAGAGTTCGTGGAGGGTCAAGAAAAACTAATTCTAGGTGTAATATACCGACCTTCAGGCTTGGATCACGATAGAGGGAGACTTCTTTGGGACGAAATTGTTAGGGCTTCTGGACACAGTAACATAGTCATAGTAGGGGACTTTAACTATAGCCAAATTGACTGGAATTCTTTGACAGGTAATCTAGAGTCCAGTGACTTTATGGAAAGAGTTCAGGACTGTTTTATGAAACAGAGCGTAACTGAGCCTACCAGGTGTAATAATTTGCTAGACCTAGTCTTGTCAAATAAGGAAACACTCGTGAATAATCTGGAGATCACTGAAGAGCTTGGCGCAAGTGATCACAAATCCATCACTTTTAGCATTAATTGGGAATGCAAGAATAATGATAATACAGTAAAAATCCCTGATTTTCGTTCTGCTGATTATAATGGCCTTAGGAAACATCTGTCTAATCTTGATTGGGGTTATCTAGCTAATGATTTTATTGACGATAATCATACTTATGAATATGAAGGGATCTGCTTTTATGATTGTTTTCTTAATAATGTACACAGTGCCCAGAGTATATACATTCCCCAGAGAGAAATTAGGTCTAATAATAACGATCCTAAATGAGTTAACAGGAGGCTAAAGCATCTATTAGGGGAGAAAAGGGGAATTTATAGGCGCATCAGAAGAGGAGAGGTTAACCTTACTGACCAATATGTTCAGCTTAAAAGAGAAGTAAAAAAGGGGATTAGAAAGGCTAAACGTGACTATGAAATTAGAGTTGGTAATGAATCAAAGACTAATCCAAAGGGGTTCTTTCAAGTGTATAGGACGAAGGTGAAGGAAAAAGTAGGACCTCTGGAAATTGGGAATGGACAGCTGACGGATAATGAACTGGAAATGAGTTCCTTATTTAATGACTATTTTTTGTCAGTTTTTACACAGGAAAATGTAAATGAGATTCCAGTAATTAACAATTATTTAGTTCCTGATGAATTTAAGTTAACTAATATTACTGTCACGAGGGACATGGTTATTAAACAGATAGACAAACTGAAACAAAATAAGTCCCCGCGACCCGATGAGTTGTTTTCCAGGGTGTTAGGTAAGACACATATGCAACAGTTAGGTATCTTTATTTCGAAACGTTTCGCCTACACAGTAGGCTTCTTCAGTCGAGTACAGAAAAGTTGATAGAAGCAGAAGAGAATTGACGATGTAATCAGTCTATCACCCTTAAAGTTTTGAGGTGGCCAGTCCCTCAATCTGGAGAAGAGCATTGTTCCGTAGTCTGAAACAATATGGAGTTGAAGTATGTATGTATAATGTTCGCCAAGACCATAGTCCTGGCACGGGTCCCAATCTTGCGATGACCCGTCTCTGGCTCCCGATGGAGAAAGGTTTCCATAACGATGCGACGCATGCCGCTCAAGCGCCCCTCTGGTCAGTTCAACTGGTGCATCTCATAAGCGACACCATATGTAACTATGGACACTAGCGAGGAGGAGGATATGTCATTATCACAGGTAACAGCTTGTCTGGTTCGTTGACCCCATGGTACACTAGTGTGGCTGCAGTCATCTCTGGGTCCTCTTCGGGAGGGAATATCACCCCTAGTTGCCTGCGGAGTGTCTCAGTAGCTTCGCACTCTAGAAGATAGTGTGTTAGGGGCCGCTGGACAACGTGCTGACAGTACTGGCACATCTACTCCTCAGCCTTGTCTACCATCATCTTGGCTGTGGGAAAGCCCAAACGAAGCCGATGGATGGCGGTACACTGCGCTCTGGACCAGCTTCTATCATAGGGAGGGGGTTCTCCCTGAGTCGCTGCTCGGTACCACTGTTGAGATGGGGTATGTTGCAACCCCTGAGTGGGTTGCAATGATTATTATGTATATATATAATTATTACCTTTTCATTTAATTTTATATTGCTTATATTTGCGATAATAGCTAAATCGTAAATGTATTGCTTTATATTGTTATTTGACGTAGTTATGTTGTTAGGTATTATGTAACATATTATGTGCTCAGTTCAAGTCTTGATTGTCTAACTACTGTAATTATCGCTCTTCGCTTGTTTCCCTGCCGGCTTCTTGTTGGGCAGCGACAGCAACCCACGGAGCTATCACGTGATCGAGGGGGGGGGTGTCCTCACCTCGCCTGAAGTATTCAGTCTGCTCTAGACTCTCTTGGAGGTTGGACAGATTGTCTGTCTCATTATTCTTGTTCTGTAGAACTCTGTTCACAGAACATTGTATAGACTTAGTGATTTTCGACGTTGTATTGAGGTTGTGTGTCGCATAGACACTCTAAACAACTCAGGTCCTGAACTATAGCTTATGACCTAATTTGTTCTGGTATCTGTGTATTATCACAGTCGGGGATTTTCTTATGTTGAACTTAGATTCAGTAGTATGGGAGTTTTGTAACTTTTGTGGAGGATCTGCAGATGGTCCCTACTTAGTGTCGTTATATTATCTCCTTGTTCCTGATTCTGTGTCGCAGTTGCTTGTTTGAGAGACTGGCACACTACAACCTCACTGTTAACTTAGCTAAATGTAGTTTTGGTCAAGCCAAGATTACCTATCTAGGCTTTTGTATCGGCCAAGGTGAGGTTGCTCCTATTGAGGCTAAGGTTCGTGCAATTTCTGAATTTCCAGTGCCACAGGATAGGAAGGGAGTACAGAGATTCCTGGGTATGGCAGGATATTATCGCAGGTTCTGTCCAAACTTTTCTCAGATTGCAGCTCCTCTCACTGAGCTTACTAGTAGCAAAGTTCAGTTCACCTGGACTAGAGATTGTTCAGATTCGTTCGAAAGGTTGAAGCGCTTGCTATCCTCTGCTCCTGTGTTGAAAAGTCCTAATTTCAATCTTCCCTTCTTTTTACATATAGATGCGAGTGGTTATGCAGTGGGCGCTATGCTGCTCCAACAGTCAACATCCACTGACATTCTCCATCCTATATGTTACTATTCATCTAAGCTTAAACGACACCAGAAAAATTATGCCACTATTGAGAAAGAGGCTCTAGCTCTTGTGGTGTCCTTGGAACATTTTGACGTGTATTTGGGCACTTCCCCATTTAAAATTAACGTTTTTTCAGACCACAATCCACTCACCTACATAAACACTATAAAGAGTAAGAATGCTAGGATCATGAGGTGGGCCCTCAGAATCCAACCTTATTCTGTTAGTATAAAACACATAAGTGGTCATTGTAATGTAATTGCTGACGCTCTGTCACGTCCTTAATAATTATCATTTACATTAAATTAACGAAATTTTATGCCCAAATACCTTTTGTTACTTGCTATGCCAAATTCAGTAAAGTAACTTAATCCTTCCAGCCCATATTAACTATATATACTCATATCTAATTATTATATTTATATATTCACAGTATTGTTGTGTGTAAGGAGACACAAGCTGAGTGATGAGTGGGTAGTGTCGTGTGGGCGATGTTACTGCTTGGCGGAACACTGTCCTGCCGCAGACCCCCCCCCCCTTCACTACACACCTTAAGCTGTTTCATACTCAGATGTCCATACTGCATAGCATTCCACAACCACTACTTAAGAGTGGAATGCAGTCTCCTCTACTATGATCGAGCCTCATAGTGCCCTGCTCATCTACGCTATCCTGTCTCTACACTGATGTACATAACCACGAGTATGCAGAGATACGATACTGTGTACTGCCCTAGTACTAGGGGCATATCCTAGTGACGGACGCTGTGAAATTGTAGAGGTGCTTGGCACGAGAGTGACTCTGATTAATTTTTATATTATATTGTTAGTAATGTAACCTGAGTAATCAGTAATAATGTGAGACATTAATGCAACTCCTAGTGCGACCGTCTGTCGTGTTGGGGGGTGTTGCAACCCCTGAAAGGGTTGCAATGATTATGTATATATATAATTATTACCTTTTCATTTAATTTTATATTGCTTATATTTGCGATAATAGCTAAATCGTAAATGTATTGCTTTATATTGTTATTTGACGTAGTTATGTTGTTAGGTAGGATGTAACATATGTGCTCAGTTCAAGTCTTGATTGTCTAACTACGTAATTAGCGCTCTTCGCTTGTTTCCCTGCCGGCTTCTTGTTGGGCAGTGACAGCAACCCACGGAGCTATCACGTGATCGAGGGGGGGTGTCCTCACCTCGCCTGAAAATATTCAGTCTGCTCTAGACTCTCTTGGAGGTTGGAACAGATTGTCTGTCTCATTATTCTTGTTAGTTCTGTAGAACTCTGTTCACGAAACATTGTATAGACTTAGTGATTTTCGACGTTGTATTGAGGTTGTGTGTCGCATAGACACTCTAAACAACTCAGGTCCTGAACTATAGCTTATGACCTAATTTGTACTGGTATCTGTGTATTATCACAGTCGGGGATTTTCTTATGTTGACTTAGATTCAGTAGTATGGGAGTTTTTGTAACTTTTGTGGAGGGTCTGCAGATGGTCCCTACTTAGTGTCGTTATATTATCTCCTTGTTCCTGATTCTGTGTCGCAGTTGCTTGTTGTATTGTATTGGGTTTAACATTCTTTTTGTTGTTCAAGCAGACTGTTCTGGTTGCCAGTCAGTCCAAGAAGTTAATTTATTAGAGGACTTTGTCAGTCACTTATTTAAGTCTAGTCGAGTCGTGAGACATAGCGAACTGCTTAGAGCACTTACACACATACATACTTGTACATATTTGTAATATCTTATTAAATGTTAATGTACCAGACGGTACTTAAGAATTATAAATGTGATATGTGCTTTCAGCACAATAAATATTGTACCCTAGAGATGTGATATTATTTTGATTATGTGATTAATTAATTTAATTTAATTTGATAATATACCTCTAGACCTAATAAATTTATTAAATTTTAATTTCTCTAGTTAGTAGCCTACCAGTTGTAATCCTGAAGCACTTTTGAAACATTTTGAATTTAATGAAAATTTGGACGGATACTGACTACTTGTTACGAAAACCCGTAACGGGCTGGATGCTAAAGGGCAGTCCTTTCTAGTATCACGGGAGATCCAAATTTTTTGGAATCGCTTTTTTGTAACGGGTATCACTAAGACCTTTCCCCATAATTTTCGTGGCTCGGGACCCACCATTTTGGTCTGTCTTTGCTATTGGACATAACCCAACATATGGATAGTCTGTGCTGCCTTGCTGCTATCTGCCGCCTCATTTCCCGGATGCCAGCAGGCTGGGGATCCATTCAAGGGAAACTATTACCCTAAACTTCTAAGGCGTCATTATGCTCAGGATCGTTTGGATGGGGGAAAACTTTACCTGTGGTTGAGGATGGGGGGGCATTGATTGCAGAGGGGGAAAAAAACATGTATGACGGTGGGATTGATTGGTCTTAGGGCATGTGACAAATGCCTGTGAATCGCCCCCCAGCTCCTTGAAGGACGGCAGTGGTCGGGGGTGTAGCCTTTTTGGGTGCCCCAATGTGGTACAGTCCACTGCTGCTTTTTTCCTGTCGGGCGACAAACCATTGTAAAATCCTGCCATGTGCTCCCTCTGCCAGTGCCATTGTCTCGCATGTTGCTGGGGTGTCTACGCGGGGACCTTAGAGGGGGAAAGTGCATAAAGAAAACATCGGCGGCGGGCCCAGGGAGTGGTGGATGGTACCCAAACGGGAAAGGCACAATCTTCTCACAGACAGCTGTAAAAAGGCAGCACTTCCGCCCACAGCACAAACGAACGAACCAGAGTACCCGTAAAAGGTTGGGATCTTTGACATGGTTGTTAATACCGTCCCCTTTGTGGTACCTTGCCCCCGGAGAATCGTGGCCATTTTGCAGGTTTTGTATGTTCTCTGCCCAGCCCAAGGGAAAGGGAAAGCCGTCCTCGACAGAAACTGTTTTGGAATTTGGGGGCCCCAAAGCTTTTCTTATCGCCGGGTTTTGTAAGACCTCCACCTTTGCCTTCTCGGGGGGGGAAGAATGACTA
Source organism: Cherax quadricarinatus (assembly GCF_026875155.1). Lineage (NCBI taxonomy): Eukaryota > Metazoa > Arthropoda > Malacostraca > Decapoda > Parastacidae > Cherax > Cherax quadricarinatus. The sequence continues at coordinate 8,596,156 of NC_069459.1, read as the reverse complement.
AACCCGGGTGCCCATCAATAGCGAGCGAAGCTTGTATTATACAAGCGAAGTACTCTTTGTTTGCCACTGCAGGGTCCCCTCGCATGGGCTCCTGGTTTTTATTGATAGACAGGGCCTACATACCGGCCTGTTTTCTAAAAGGTCACTTTTATCAAGTAATTCCCAAGTAAGGTAGACCGTCCACTCAAGTTTTTAAACCTGAATATAATTTCACGGGACGTCCCTTCAACATCATTGCAAGAGATTCTCGGCGGAAATTTTGGGGGCCTATTCCTTGCAAGATCGTAATTAGGTCCAAAGCCTCTAGCCTGCGCTAAATTCCCTTTTCCCCATTCACTACTAGTGCAAATCATCACAAGCCGGGAGCTGTGTACCACTATGAAAGGAAGGTTCACAAGTTCCTGCTAAGGTTTTAACCAGGGTGGGACTGAGCACCCCTCCTTGGGGCGCCCCTTTTTCCGGGTTTTTAAAGGAAGAGATTTCCCCTGAAAGCTGACACAGCCTGCTGCCCCAAAGGGTAGACTCTGTCCAGCCAAGGCGTCCTTTGTTTCCCCTTCCGGCTAGTATTCCCAAAAATTGCGTGGGGTGTACTCAAATGCCTTCTCAAGGCGAGGAAAACGACGAACTAGGTTTTTTGTTGCTATCAAAATCTGGCTTAGAAAGTTGGTTTTAGCACTTGCTTTTCCCCCATCCTTTTTTGAACCCAAATAGGGATGAAAAGGGGCCATTTTTCCATAGAGGGCGGTTTAACACCACCCCTTTCAGCATCGGGCAAGCAGCGGTCAGCGTTTGGGTCCATACCCCGGGGGTCCTTGGGTTTTGGGAATTGGTAAATTTTTTGTAGCTTTCCCTTCCAAGCGCTGGAGTGCCTGGCCCCTCCACACTGTTAAAAGACGTCTTAGGGCCCCCCATCCACTCTCCCCAGCCCGTGCAATCATGGGTTCGTCACACCATCGATGCCCGGGCAGTGTCCCCTGGTTCTTAATGGCACGTCGGATTCCCAATTCTGTGAGGTCTACACTCACTTTTTCCGACTCACATGAAATTTGTATCTTTACGGGCTGGGCGGGAAGATCCTCTGATTTTCGGAGTCCGGGGGGGAGCGGTTGGAGGCCCCCCGGGAATGAAAAGCCCAATTTCTTCCGGCTTCCTGGGGGGTTCGGGTTGTGCTGTGGCCTGGGGCTTGTCTCCCAGTTGTTTTGAGCTTCCCCCATATCCAGATAGGGGGTGATCCCCCAATGTTTGACACCCTCCACCTTTCTCAGTTTTTACTCAGAGGATTTGGGGGCCCATGCCAAAATGGCTCTAAAGTATTCCTTTCTCTGCCGAATTTTACCCTGTTAGCTTCCTAAAAGAGTTGATCGGTGGTTTGCTCCCGCCCTCGTCGTTTAGAACCCCATTCCCTTTTGTGAGTGCGTCCTGCGGACTTTTTTGGGAAATTTCCACCCCACCTGATGAAACATGATTAGCTCCTGTCAGCCGTATCACAGTCTTCAATAGAGAGAGGGACCACCAGTATAAAATAATCCCGGAACACCTTTATTTGGCCTCTTACCCCCAGATGCAGCACACGGGGAGGCCGTGAGTCAAGTGGGATCACGCAAAGTGGGCATGACAAAGGGGAGGATGGTTTCCCCCGTTTTAATTTTTAAAAGTAACCCCCCCAAATTTTTAAATTTTTTTAAAAATTTACCCCCCAAACTTAACATTTTGGCCCGCCAGTTGGTGCAAAATGGTGGGCACATTGGGGGGTGTGGGGTTAAATTACCCAAAAATAATCAAAGTGGGGCATGCAGGTCTGCAAGCGTGGTTGCTTGGGTTTTATAATTTATGTGGAATCCCCCCAATTTTCACAAATGGCCCCGCCCGAAACCTCCCCAATCCCCGGGTTGGTTCCCTTTGGGTTTTTAAATTGGTATAAATGTGTGGGGCCCGAGTGACGGGGCCGGGGATGTTCCAAAATCCCACAAAACCCGGGTATTTTTGGACAAGTCTGGACCCGGGTTTTTTTTTGCAAACGGCAACCGATCCCGTTGCCTTTCCCGCAGAGGGGTTTTTTTTTAGGGGCCCCGAAAGGTTCTTGAAACCTTAGGTGTTGGATTTGGACCGAGGGTTATTTCCGGTTTTTTCCCCCGACTGGGGACTGATCCTCCCCCCTGGAAAACCTGCAAATTCTGGCATCCACTGTCTCCTCCTCGGCACAAAACCTCTCAGGAGCGTATTTTACCATCTGCCGGGAAAGTGCTCTGTTGTCCTGGGGGTGATAGTTTTTGCAAAAAGATCGGAACCCCTTGATAGTGCTACGAGATCCCCCTGGTGAGAGCCGATTTGGGGGGGGTTCGAAAAAGTGGGGGATTATCTGGGTGTTGTGGTCTGTAGGGACGCAGGGGTTGGATTTCTTTTTTGAGCCCGTGGCTGTTGCTTTTGGGTACCGGGGTCTGCTGGTGATGCCAGTTTAGTCTGCAAAGCCCTGTGCCGGGTAAGGAGTGCCGCATTGTTGGCTATGGCCCGGGGGGGCTCGTTTTTTTGCCCCCTGCGACGCATTACCCGATGACCCGTTGAGCCTCCCTTTTCCCCTTGTTTTTGTTTTTCGTTTTAGGGGTTGGGGGCAGGAAGTTCTGACCTTTACGCCTGGTAACTTCGAGGGTTGGGGTTCCGGGGGTTGACTTGGGTTTGCTGCGAGAGATCTGCGGATGGCAGGGGGGGGGGGGGGGGGGGGGGGGGGGGGGAGGGCCCCCAACCCGTTTTGGGGACCCTCGGGGCTGGGGATTGATGATTTTCTGCCTGTTTCCGGGGGTTCTGCATTTTTTTTTTGAATTTCTGGGGGGTGCTCTGCGCACGAGATTACTTGTTTTGGGGCAGTTGGGCCCCCCTGTATGTGTTGGCGAACGGTTTTTCGGGTTTAAAACCCTTCCCCAAAAAAGGGGTCCCCGCTGGGGGCGGGTTTTTCTGTAAGAGGCCCGGGTTGGGGGCTTTCCCCCCCCTTGAAAAAGCGAAAACTGGGGGGTTCTTGCCTGTGGGCTCATTGCGGGGTTGCCCCAAAACCCTTTGGTCCCCTGGGATCCCGTTCCCCATGATGGGACTGTCTTGTCTTTTTTAATGGTTCTTTCCTTTTTAGGGACTTTTTTCCCCCCAATTTTTAAAACCTACTGCTCGTTTTGGGGATTTCCCCGGGATGAAACAACTTGTGGGTTCTGGGTCCATCCTTTCCCCAGGTGTTTAGCTTTTTTCTCCTTGAACCCCTTTTTTCCCCAAGTGTTCATCCCCCTTTTGGGGGGTTTTTGGTTTTTTTCCCCCCTGCCATTCCTCTTCCGGGGGGGCGGCCCCCCAATTTTTTCCCCCCCAAAGGGGGTTTTTCCCCGAACTTCCCTGAATTTGGCCCCCCTTTTTAACGGTTTTCCCCCGCTTTTTTGGAGAGGGCCTCTTCTTTTGAAAAAAGGTTATTTTGATTTTCCCTGGGTTGTGGTGTTTAATTTTCCTCCCCGGGGGCCCTTTTTGTGCTAAAAAAGGGAAAGCAATTTTAACAATGTGGGAGCAGGATTTCCCTCCACCGCACCCCCCCCTAATTCCCACTTCAAATCCCCCCGGGGGTGTCCCAAGAAATATGTAGGCGAGACAGGCAGAGATCTGCAGTCCCCCTGAATGAGCATCGAAATGCCTCTAACAGAGACGATGTAAGGTACGCCTGTGTCCTCCACAGAGACTCCACGGGCATTTGATGAACTGGAATGAGGCACAACTCGTTTTCACCGAACCAGACCTCAGACGCCGACGGTGCCTAAAAGCCTCACTAATCGCCGTCACCGACACTATAGAACATAACACTGGAAACTACAAAATTTCAAAAACATTGTGTTGCAACCCCTGAATGGGTTGCAATGTATGTATATATATTACATGTGTATTACCTTTTCATATAATTTTATATTGCTTATATTTGCGATAATAGCTAAATCGTAAATGTATTGCTTTATATTGTTATTTGACTTACATCCTACCTAACCAAAGGAAGCTAACATATTATGTGCTCAGTTCAAGTCTTGATTGTCTAACTACTGTAATTATCGCTTGTGGCTCGTTAGACTGCCGGCTTCTGTTTCTGAGCTGCAGCTGTCCACGGAGCTATCACGTGGTCGAGGGGGGGTGTCCTCACCTCGCCTGAAGTATTCAGTCTGGTCTAGACTCGCTGGGTGGTTGGACGTATTCCAGACAAAGTGCCTAAATCTCCCTTATAGGCCCTTGTTGGAAGACCGTCTCTTGTCTCATTATTGTTAGTTCTGCGAGACTGTTCACAGAACATTGTATAGACTTAGTGATTTTCGACGTTGTACTGAGGTTGTGTCTCATAGACACTCGAAACAACTCAGGTCCTGAGCTGTAGCTTCTGACCTAATTTGTACTGGAATCTGTGTATTGTCACAGTCGAGGATTTTCTTATGCTGAACATAGATTCAGTAGTATGGGAGTTTTGTGACTTTTGCGGAGGATCTGCAGATGGTCCCTACTTAGTGTTGTTATATTATCTCCTTGTTCCTGATTTTGTGTCGCAGTTGCTTGTTATATTGCTATTGGGTTTAGCATTCTTTTTGTTGTTCAAGCAGACTGTTCTGATTGCCAGTTGATCAAGAAGTTAGTTTATTTGAGGACTTTGTCAGTCACTTGTTTAAGTCTAGTCGAGTCTTGAGACATAGCGAACTACTTAGAGCACTTACACACATACACAAACTTACTTGTACATATTTGTAATATCTCATTAAATGTTAATGTACCAGACGGTACTTAAGAATTATAAATGTGATATGTGCAGAAAGTGTATCTGACGAAAAGATTCGTTCAGCGATGAGTCCTTACTTTGCGAGAGGTAAAGTAGGATTTGGCGAATCACATCTAACTGAGATAATTACTTTCAGAGACACTGGCAGTTATCTCACGTTATTAAGAAAAGATGTACTGACCATAACTAACGATACCTATACCAAGATAGATGTATTGTTAGAAGCGTATGGTGGGGCTGTGATAAAAGTACTTCTTCACAAGGTATACATTGAGACAAGCTATTATACTGGTTATATTTCAGTGGGTATACCCAGTGGTGTATTTCCCATCAGGTCAGTGGACTTGTTGATAGGGAACGATATCTTTCATGCTGGTATATGTAAGGAACCACTTGACTCACAAAATCGTAATGACACGATTGCAAACAAACCATACCCCGGCCGGGATTGAACCCGCGGTCGGAGAGTCTCAAAACTCCAGACCGTCGCGTTAGGAACCACTTGTGATTGATAATAACACTGATGATAATTATTAACACCAACTCCCCCTTGTACATAACAGTAAGGCTGATGCCACTACTAGAACTTCTGCCAGATAGAATCAGGGACACTACACATTTGCTAGCAAAAGTGGAAAGAATAAGGAAATAAGTAAGGACAGCCCCGACAGACCTAAGGATGGTCTCTTCGGATATATTCCCTGTATCCATCTATATCACAAGAAGAGGCAAGGGAGGTATCAGAGTTCTATGAGGACAACATAAATAAGATTAGAAAGGATTTATTAAAGTTGGGAATCAAGAAGCCGCCAGTGGCCAAATAATGCAGAGAGCACTAGTACACATATGAAGGATACTGTCCTTAAATTTAACAGTAAAGTCTACAGGCAAAAATAGGAACAGTAATAGGGTTTCTGTGAGCGTCGCTGTAGCCTGCAAGAATGACGGTGACTCCGCTGGCTGCGTTTGCAGAAATGCGCAATAAGTGTAAAAGTAATGTGTAAGTAAATAATGAAGTTTACTTAGGTATAGGTACACGCCAAAAAGAGTTACACAATTTATCATACATAGTAACATATGTGTAAATTACCCAGGATAACCCAAAAAAAAAAGCCAGACAAAGGGACTTCTTTCACACTGTGCGCAGACGCTTGTTAAACATGCGAGTCTTGCAATAATAACATAAATAACCAAATAAAAATATAAACCTCAAGACTTATTGCAATTCTTGTGGGAGGTCGACAAACAAATTAACAAACGAACACTCATCCACACAAAATAAACTTCTACAAACTCGCTTAAACTATAAATTAACTAAAAATCTTATATTTAATGTGTATAAATCGTATAACATAAACAGAGCTCCCAAAATTTAATTGAATTGCCTCATCTTAGTGGGGGAACTGGACGGTAGCTTGGCTGCGTCTAGCTGACCTATGGTCTAGACTGTCTTGGTGGGTATAGGACGCAGATTTCTGTGTGTCCCCTCCTGTAATTCCACCCACCTGGACAGTCTCTACCGTAGACCAGCTAGACAAGACCTCGTTCTCAATTAGCTAGATCACTGAGGGTGGCTGAGCTGACTTCGGGATATATAACCTGGGGAAGACTGAGACTGGAAGATACCCTAAGGGAAGTGAGGAATGGGAGACATCCGGGGGCCCACGGATTGATTCCTGGATACATGGACCTGGGAAAGGCGAGGTTACCTTGGGGAAGTGGTGAAGGGAGAATATCTGAAGGCGGACAGATGGACTCCTGGACACATGAAACTGGGAAAGAGGAGGATACTGGTTGTGCAAGAATGGTATATAATACCGAAAAGATGAAATTAAGACACATGTGCAACATCTGGGTATCTTTATTGTAGACGTTTCGCCATCCAGTGGCTTTATCAATACAAATTCCAGGACATAACTTGAAAACAGTAGGACTATATACAGAAGATGAGGTAATCAGTCCCTCAACCTAGGAGTAGGTGCGAAGAGCACCGTAGTTGTGGAGATTCTGAAGCAGATTCTAAGGACATGTACATAACCTTCACGACTACGACAACTACTACTACAACTAACCCATCTCTTTGGGAAAGGACCTACTTCCACTGGGGAATCCCGCCTACCAGTGACTATGCCCTCGTTTGCTACACCTGACGTTAGTATATAAGCGCCAGGCTCCTTACTTCTGCTTCAGAATCTCCACAACTACGGTGCTCTTCGCACCTACTCCTAGGTTGAGGGACTGATCACCTCATCTTCTGTATATAGTCCTACTGTCTTCAAGTTATGTCCTGGAATTTGTATTGATAAAGCCACTGGATGGCGAAATGTCTAAAATAAAGATACCCAGATGTTGCACATGTGTCTTAATTTCAGGATACTGGTTGCTGAGGCAGACCTTAGGGACGTGGGGAAGGGAGACTATCTGAGGGGACACAGATGGACTCCTGGACACATGGACCTGGGGAAAGCATCAAAAAACACAGTAGGTGGTTGGGTGGAACTTAAGACTGAACCACTGGCTCCACGTGACAAGGTCTGGTAACTCAGAGGTAATCTGAGGCTGACAGGTGGTACAAAAAAAAATGACAATTTCAATTTTCTTGTAACTTAATAATGTGATTAAATTTACCCAAATCAATTATGATATAATTATGATAACATGATGTGTTGCATCATATATGTCACACACACTACTCTCATATTTTGTAAATAGTTCTACTGTATTCCAATTATGCCCTTGAATTTGTATTGATAAAGCTACTGGATGGCGATGAAAAAATTTATACTTTATTGACTATGTTTCGCCCCCGTAATGAGTACATAAAGTGTGGAGCGTCAGGTGGGTGAAAAGTGTTTAATTTTTCCATCGCCATCCAGTGGCTTTATCAGTACAAATTCAAGGACATAATCATAATCAGCCTTGGAGTTGGTGTGAAGAGCACCGTAGTCCTGATGATTCTGGAGCGCAGGCAAGAAGGCAGGTGGAAACGGACGGGTAACAATCGAGGGCATAGTCACTTGCAGGTGGATGTAGGATTATATCCGGGCACAGGTTAGTGGTGGTGGTGGTAGTGGTGGTAGTAGTAGTAGTAGTAGTAGTAGTAGTAGTAGTAGTAGTAGGAGTAGTAGTAGTAGTAGTAGGAGTAGTAGTAGTAGTAGTAGTAATAATAGTGAAGAAGGTTATGTAGATGTCCTCTGAACCAAGATTCCATGATGTTGCAGTGTCTGACAAGTTGAACATGAAAGGTATTCAATACCGACAATAGGAAAAATTAGACACATGTGCAATTTTTGTGTCTAATTTTTCAACTTGTCGGCATTATATACCGTTCATGTACAACTTGTCAGACACTGTAACATCATGGAATCTTGATTTAGAGGACATCTACATAACCTACCTACCACTACCACCACCACTAATCCGTGCCTCGGGTATGACCTAATTCCACTGGTGAATCCCACCTACCAGTGACTATGCCCTCGATTGTTACCCGTCCTACTTCCACTTCCAATTGTTTAAATTTTCCAGGGTTAGTTGGTGCTGCCCACTCAAATCCATTTTATGTTATAATAATATGAGAATTGCAGGTCTATTAGCCTACGCTAAGGAGGTCCAGTTCACACACAACTTATCCCATTTATAAAAACATAAACATGGAGGAACATTGAAAAAGCCCATTTATTCATTTTATGTAGATCCTGTCACACATACACATTCCCACTCATAGAGGGACAAGACAGTAAGACTACTGGCGACTGCTGTATAGGTCTTATACCAAACTATTACAACTCATACTGACATTACACACAGGAACACTGGAGTAGGCTTACTGGCCACTGAGATGCTGATGCAACACACATTCAACAATGCTCCACTCATTTATTTTCCTAATATATTTTTTAAACTGCATATGATATAGCCCAACATATGCAGCTTGATACGTAAAAGTTACAATTATCGTGACCACACAATTAAAATATCAAGATTTTTTCAAGGAAAAACTTTGTCTACCGTTTTTTTTTTGTTTATCAAGATACCGGTGGTCTCACACCGAGGCAGGTGACTCGAGAAAAAAGAAAACCTTATAGTTTTCATTATTATTTTCAGTAATTTATACAGGAGAAGGCGAGGCCTAATTATGACAGGGCCGCTGGGGCGTTGACCCAGCGGCCCTGTCATGATATACGAGTTATTTATGTATTGTTTCAGTCAGGGTATTGTGCCTTTTTGTTGTTTCTCGGTAGATACTTTGATGTTTTATTTTCACGAGACTGGTGATTTTTCTTTATAAAATACATAAATGATTAAAAAAAAAACTGTACCAAACATTAATTACAGTTGTTCACAAACTGACCTCAGTCCATCAAAATTAAATAACTAGATTTTACAAAACTCTCCACATTTTTTCTGATGACAGATGTGCTGGATAACCTCATTCACACGCCATCCCATAAACTGTGACACTGATTTATTAAAAAATAACTGTAAAAGGAAGACTTCGACACTGAGTTCGACCTGCCAAGAGTAAGAACACTACCAGTCGACCCCACAGTCTGGCTACGGATCTTCCTGATATGTTAATATGTCAACACTTATTTAAACCATCTTCCAGATTCTGAGGCAAAATTCATAAGGAAAAATGTAAGATATTTTAACAATTTAATTCTAGTTCTTTTAAAAGCACTGTATCAGCTTGAACATTTGTGTGTGTGCGCCCTTAAACAGACTTTTTTCCATTTATCACTGTTTGGGAATTATTGTAGGGTATTATAGAGTGTATACCTACATTCTAGCTACCTACAATGTATTTGCAAAGTGGGCGGTACCTTCCCCTGGGGGCGGTGGAAAGATCCAAGGGGGAGGGGCGTTGAGGAAAAGAGGGCGGCAGGGGGACATCAGAACCAAGTGAGAGTTTGATTTACAAGATCTGTATGACAAAATATAAGTCACAAACCCCTAAGTAGGTTCATATGTTTCTTGAAAAAAGCTCAACCTGGTGTGTTTAGCAAGGCGAGGCTCAGTACACGACTCATGTTGAGAAGCTGATGTTCCTGCACCAAGCATATCCATCTCATTAAAATTATGATGACAGTGTAGTTACTGATGAGATGTAAATTTACCCTTTCAAATTGTTAATAAACTTGTTTACCGTGTCAGTTTTTATTTGTGAAATAAATACTACGTTTGTTTATAATGTTCGATTAGTTGTTGTTTTAAATTTCCCAGTAAATCTAATGCCAAGAAAGAGGTGTATTTGTGTGTTTGTGGGGAGATGGGACGCTAGGAATGTGGCCTGGGAACCAAGGGGACGACAGTCTGTAAAAGTTTGGGACGCTAGGAATGTGGCCTGGGAACCAAGGGGACGACAGTCTGTAAAAGTTTGGGACGCTAGGAATGTGGCCTGGGAACCAAGGGGACGACAGTCTGTAAAAGTTTGGGACGCTAGGAATGTGGCCTGGGAACCAAGGGGACGACAGTCTGTAAAAGTTTGGGAACCACTGTTCTAGAGAGATGAAAGTTAGAATACGGGAAGGGTCTCTTCCCACCCTACACATCTTAGTCACATTGACAAGGATGCCACACAGCCAAAGATGATATATCGGAAAGATATCTCCACATTTTCCAAACATTTCAGCAAAGCAGTCGACTTGAAAATTTGAATAAGATTTTTTTATTAATTTGTGCTGACAAACAATCACGAATATTTAGCAGGAAGAGTAGATTACTGATTACTGCTAGAATTAACACCAGTGCTGTAATTATTACTACTAGTATACTTATCATTACTACTATTTTTTCATTACTGCTATTATTATCATTACTATTACTACTATTATCATTACTAGTACAATTATTACTTTTAGTACTACCATCATCATCAGTGCTACCGTCACTACTACTGCTACTATCATTACTGCTAGTACTATCATTTCATTACTACTACTATTATCATTACTACTAGTACTACCAGACTACAGCATCATTACTTCTATTACTACTATTATTAATTTTAATACTATTATCGTTACTGCTATTATCATACTACTACTATTTTCATTACTACTGCTACTATTATCATTACTACTACTAACATAACTATTACTATTATTATCAATACTATTACTACTATTATCATTACTGCTAATACTACCATCATCATTACTGCTACTACTACTATCATTACTTCTACTTCTATTATCATTAGTACTACTATTATTATTATTACTATTATTATTACTACTGCTACTTCTATTATCATTACTATACAACTATTAACATTACTACTATTACTATTATATTTACTACTATTATCTTACTATTACTACTACTATTATCTTGCTATTACTCTTATTATCATTATTATTAAAAGTCTTTACTATTATTCTTATTATCATTACTACTACTACTACTATTACTACTGTTATCCGTCTGTCTGATCATGTCCACCTGGAATCACATTTCTTCCTAACGATTTATACATAAAAAATCTCTCCAATTCGTGCATCCTCATTCAACATACTTAACTAATTGTTTAGCAGAGGAAACTGCCGTAACTCACGACACATTACTGACAATCACTCAGTTGTTACATTTGCAATAATGGCAATCTGAGAACTATTAGACTTTTGATTACTGGCTAAACTTAATCGTCTTTGCTTATTATGTTATTATTCCAGACAATTTATATAATAAAAACTAACTGTAATTAATTATTTTATAGTTTATGTTTTGTGTTTGATTATTATAATAAATACTGAAAAACTTTATAATAGTTGCATATCAATGGTATACAATGTGCAACATCTGGATATCTTTAATTTACTAGTTTTCACATTATCTAATTCTATTGTACTGATAAAACTATTGGTTGGCAAAACGTCTACAAGATAAACAGATGTTGCACGTTTCTTATTCTTTATAACATTTGTTGCACTCTCAACTTTCTCTGTAGTTCTTGCTACTCCTCAAATGCTCTATTTATTATGAAATATTCTTAGACTTTTTTTTCTTACTTTTTTTTTAACTGTTAGCAGTTATTCGTAAAGGGAAGTTTACTAATTTTAACTACTATGAGCAACACAATGTTCACTTGCGACGTAAACACCACCTAAACATTAACGTTAAGTATTACTTGTAGTATAAAGATTAAGACTGAAGAAATGAAATTGTGTGCCACACTAATGAAGATATAATGCATCCTAACATTTAAACATCAGAGTACATAGCGTTAATTTTATAATCGCTGACATTTATACATGACAGTATAACATAGTATTTTAGTAACAAAGAGACGAACTGACCTGTGTGCAAGAGCGATCACCTAAATTATTTTTGTGAAGGGATCGAATATTCCCGTTTGATTCTTTTTATTTTTCATCCCATAACATTCACAGTGTGTGTTGGGGAAGGGGGTAATATTTTATTATAGTCTAGAAGAGGTTAGTAAAGTGAAAATGCGCAACCGAGTGTAAAAACAAATATTGGTGATAATTAGTAAGTTTTCCTAGCTACAGGTACACGTAAATACAGTTACACAAATTATCAAACATAGTAACATATGTTTAAATTACTCAGGATAACCTAAAAAGTCAGACAATATGACTTATTTCTTATTTCCATTGTGCGCCTGTGACCCACTGCGGGTCTGGCAAATACATGAGACGAATAACTAAATAATAATATAAAGTTAAACAAATATTACACTTCTCGTGGAGGTGGACAAACAGATTAACACACGAACACTCATCCACAAACAATAAAATATTCACGAACACTGAAACTGCTAATTAAATAATAAAAAATATGTATATTTAATGTAAATGAACTGTATAACATAAATAGAACTCCCAAAATTTAATTGAATGGCCAGACCTTGGTGGCCGAACTGGACGGTAGCTTGGCTGCGTCTAGCTGACCTACGGTCTAGGCTGTCTTGGTGGGTGTAAGTATAGGACGCAGATTTCTGTGTCCCCTCCTGTAATTCCACCTACCTGGACAGTCTCTACCGTAAACCAGCTAAATAAGGCCTCGTTCTCACCTAGCTAGATCACTGAGGGTGGCTGAGCTGACTTCGGGATACATAACATGTGAAAGGCTGAGACTGGAAGATATCCTAAGTGAAGTGAGGAAGGGGAGACATCCGGGGGCCCACGGATGGTTTCCTGGGCACATGGACCTGGGAAAGGGATACCTTAGGGAAGTGGTGAAGGGAGAATATCTGAAGGCGGACAGATGGACTCCTGGACACATGGATCTGGGAAAGAGGAAAATATCTGAAGGGAGAATATCTGAGGGGACACAGATGGACTCACAGATGGACTCCTGGACACATGGACCTGGGAAAGGAGAGAATGCCTTGGGGAAGTGGTGAAGGGAGAATATCTGATGGCGGACAGATGGACTCCAGGACACATGGACCTGGGAAAGAGGAGGATACTGGTTGCTGAGGCAGACCTTGGGGAAATGAGGAAGGGAGAATATCTGAGGGGACACAGATGGACTCCTGAACACATGGACCTGGGGAAAGCATCAGAAACACAGTATGTGGGTTGGCGGTCCTTAAGACGAACCACTGGCCTCCACGTGGCAGGGTCTGGTAACTCAGAAAAAATCTGAGGCTAACACTAGTAGCAAATGATAATGATAAATAAATAAATAATAATTATAGCAATTTAAATTTCTTATGAAGAGCACAACTGATATATGATTATAAATGATCATTTAGGGCAAGCAGATCTTACCAAGCTCTTATTTTTTTGATAACAGATGATGTGATGGTTGATCTCGTTCACATATGATACCTCATTAATTATGCGACATTGATCTACATTAAAAAAAACTTACTTGTCCCCCACCCTGTAACTGTCATGCATGGGCATGTTGAGATATTTCTGCAGGGATAGTCGTGATCGTCACCAAACTCGTATTTTTTTTTTATTTTACTCGGCAGGACTTTTAGTTTAAATAATAGACCAAAAAGAAATGATTGATTAAAAAAAAGGAATCAACAAAGTGAAGTCTGGACTTGGTGAGAGAGATAACACCGTCGATCGCCCTCACAATCTAGCTACAGTTGGAGGGAGGTGTCTCGCCCAGTTATGATTGATAGTTAATGACAGTCAATGTGCATTCAAGATAACAAGTAAATCTTATAAACTTTCGAAGTTCAGTGTACAGCGTACATGGCAAGGATGGTTAAAATTGTTTTTCAGTACTAACCAATTAGATGGTGCAAACAATATGTGAGGGACTTATGGTAAACCATTTAGAAAGTTGTAAGGGATCTATGGGTCCGGGTTCGATTCCCGGCGTGTGTTTCTTTATACCGGTTGTCTATGTTCTCCATCAGGTAATGTGTATCTAGGAGTTAGTCGATTGGTGTGCGTTGCATCCTGGGACAAAACTGACCTAATTTGCCCAGAATGCTCTGCATAATATGTGGCTTTCTGTATAGTAGTATGTCATAGATGTCAACTTGGCCTGTATACCTTGTACATGTACTAGTAGAAATAAAGGTATTATTATATAGGAAGTTATGAGTGACCTATGAAGTTATACCTATGTCACATACCTGCCATTCAAGACTAACTGTTTCACTGCTACACTTAAGTGATTTAATCAGTTTCCTAAAAAAATGTTGTACCTGGTGTGTTCAGTGGAGCGGAGATCTAACACTCCTCTTAGTGGCTTCAAGTCTGATGTTGAGAAGCTGATGTTCCTGCACCAAGTTACATCCACATCATTAAAATCATGAATACGATGTAGTTACGGATGAGATGTAAATTTACATTTTCAAATTGTTAAATAAATTAGGTTACTATGTTAATTTTTATTTGTGAAATAAATACCTTTGTTTATAGTGGTAGATAAGTTGTTGTTTTGAATTCGCAGTAAATCTAATACCAAGAAAGGTGTGTTCGTATGTTGGTGGGGGGGGGGGGGGGCGCTCGGCCTGGGTGCCAAGGGGGCGACAGCCGGAAAAGGTTTGGGGTACCATTGAGGGAAAATAGTATACGGGAAATCACTCTCCCTACTCTGCACATCTTACTGTCACATTGACAAGGATGCCACACAGTCAAAGATAATATATGGGAAAGATATCTCCATATATTCCAAATCTTCCAGCAATACAGTCGACTTGAAAAAATTGAATAATTGTTTTTACTTATTTGTGCTGACAAACATTCATTAATACTTAATAGGAAGAGCAGAAGAAGTGTTTAGACTACAGGTGCAATGAACACTACTGATGTTATCATTACTGCTAGTACTACCATCATCATTACTACTACAATCATCACTACTAATATTATCATTGTTACTAATATTATTACTATTATAATTACTACTACTACTGCTACTATTATCATTACTACTATTACCATTACTACTAGTAGTACTATTACCATTAGTACTACTACTATTACTACCACTACTAATGTTATCCGTCTGTCTGATCATGTCCACCTGGACTCTCACTGCTTCCCAACGATTTATATATACAAAAATTCTCGCCAAATATTGCATCCGCATTCATCATGTGTAGTAAATTGTTTTGTTGAGAATGCTGTCATAACTTGTGGCAAATTACTGGTAATCACTGAGGTGTTACATTTGCAATAATGACTGTCTCACAATTATTACACTTTTGTTTACTGTCTAACTTAATCTTCCATCTTATCTTACTGCTTCGTACAGTTTCATTTTAATTAGTTGACTGTAATTACATATTCCATAATAGTATTTTGTGTTTTTGCCTATTATTGTAATAAATATTGATAAATTTCATAACAGTTGTATACGAATGGTACACACAAAACAACATAATGAAGAATTAGACTCATATGTAAAATGTGGTTGTCTTTAATTTGGTGGTCTCCACTTTACGCAATTCTATTGTAAAATTAAAACCATTGCTTAGCGAAACTTCTACAAATTCCAGAAACTCCAGATGTGTCTAATTCTTTATAATAGTTGTCGTACTCTCAACTTTCTCCTGGAGTTCTGGCCTCTTTTAAAATGCTGTTTGTAAAGAAAGTTCTTGGAGTCCTGTGTTGTATTCTTGTTACATTTTGCTCAGTTCTTCTACGATTTTATTTGAATTATGAATGATTACAACTTGCAAGAAAATTTTAACAGCTGAAAAATAATTAAGCTAGCAGTTATTGCTAAATGGAAGTTTACTATTTTTAGCTGCTAAGAGCAGCACGATGATCAGTACGACGTAAATGCACCTTAAACCTAAGTATTCTTAATGGCTTATACATTATGATTCAAGAAGCAACATAGCGTACGACACCATATATAGTATAATACATGCTAACAATTAAACATCGCGGTACATTACAACACATTAATTTTATAATATTCACTTATATTCACACAACACTAAACATGACAGCATAGTATGGTAACTTAGACATTAACAAAGAGGGACACTAACCAGCGTGAAGGAGCGACCACCTTAATTCTTGTCAAGGGATCGAAAATTTTCAGATTCTACTTTTTATATTCCTCCCATAGCATTTTGTGTGTGTGTGTGGGGGAGGGGCTAATGTTTTATTATAATCTAGAAGAGGTTAGGTA
Source organism: Cherax quadricarinatus (assembly GCF_026875155.1). Classification (NCBI taxonomy): domain Eukaryota; kingdom Metazoa; phylum Arthropoda; class Malacostraca; order Decapoda; family Parastacidae; genus Cherax; species Cherax quadricarinatus. The sequence goes on along the minus strand of NC_069459.1, from coordinate 8,579,796 downwards.
AGTGAGAATGTGAGAATATAGAGAAACTTGGTAAATTGTTCATAGTGATTTCTAGCTAAACTTAATCTTTCTTAAGATAATTCATAATTCTTTACCTTACCCACAAATGTCTCAAACTAGTCACTTTTCACACCTTTCACAATGATTGTCTTGATGCCAAAACCAACATTAACTATCAGAATATTGAAATATATAAAGTTCCTGAATTCTCGAACATTGAGGATGTCTGATTTTTTCTGGATCCAACTTTTTAATTTCATTTTAAGAAGACAAACATAATTTTAACAACCGTGAGGGAGAGAGCATATATGAATGGGTACAAACTTGTGTATATATGTCTGTGGAATAGGGGAACGTGTGTGTGTGTGTGTGTGTGTGTGTGTGTGTGTGTGTGTGTTTGTGCTCGTAGTTTTGTGCCTGCATGAATGACGGTGACTCCGCTGGCTGCGTTTGCGGAAATGCGCAAATGAGTGTAGAAATAAGTGTGTAAGTAAATAACTAAGTTTACTTAGGTATAGGTACACGTAAAAACAATTAAGCAATTTATCATACATAGTAACATATGTGTAAATTACCCAGGAAAACCCAAAAAAGCCAGACAAAGGAACTTATTTCCACTGTGCGCTTGTAAATCACCGCAAGTCTTCCAAATACGTGACATAAATAACCAAATAAAAATATAAAGTTCAACACTTATTACAGTTCTCGTGGAGGTCGACAAACAAATTCACACACGAACACTCATTCACATACAATAAAACTTTCACAAACACGCTTAACCTACTTATTAACTAAAAAATATATATTTATTGCAAATAAATCGTATAACATAAATAGAACTCCCAAATTTTCATTGAATGGCCAGACCTTAGTGTACGAACTGGACGGTAGCTTGGCTGCGTCTAGACTGTCTTGGTGGGTGTAAATACAGGACGCAGATGTCTGTGTCCCCTCCTGTTATTCCAACCACCTGGACAGTCTCTACCGTAGACCAGCTAGACAAGGCCTCGTTCTCCTCTAGCTAGATCACTGGGGGTGCCTAAGCTGACTTCGAGATACATAACCTGGAAAAGGGTGAGTCTGGAAGATACCCTAAGAGAAGTGAGGAAGGGGAGACATCCTGGGGCCCACGGATGGATTCCTGGACTCAAGGACCTGGGAAAGGCGAGGTTGCCTTGGGGAAGTGGGAAGAGAGAATATCTGAAAGCGGACAGATGGACTTCTGGACACATGGACCTGGGAAAGAGGAGGATACTGTTTGCTGAGGCAGACCTTGGGGAAGTGGGGAAGGGAGAATATCTGAGGGGACACAGATGAACTCCTAGACACAAGGACCTGAGAAAGAGGAGGATACTGGATGCTGAGGCAGACCTTGGGAAAGTGAGGAAAGGAGAATATCTGAGGGGACACAGATGAACTCTTAGACACATGGACCTGAGGAAAGCATCAAAAACAGAAGGTGGGTGAGTGGACCTTAAAGACGACCTACTGGCCTCCACATGGTTCGTCTTTACTGTGCCGTTCTTCGGTGTTACTGTATCTTTTTTGAGTGCTATTGTACAGTTGTTGTATGTTGATATGCTGTTCTTTCATGTTGGTGTAATATTCAAGTATGCTGTTATACTCCACCTTTCACAGTAATGTCTCCCATTAATGTCTCTCAAAGCAATGTTAATGCAAAATAACACTATGGAAGACACCAAAAAACTAACTCGAGAAAAATAATTTTAGCAGCTGATCCTGCAACCTTGCAAGTCTACCGTATTGTTGATCCTGCAACCTAGCAAGTTTGCCACATTGTTGATCCTGCAACCTGGCAAGTGCACTACATTGTTGATCCTGCAACCTGGCAAGTTTACCACACTATTGATCTTGCAACCTGGCAAGTCCACTACATTGTTGATCCTGCAACCTGGCAAGTTTACCACATTGTTGATCCTGCAACCTGGCAAGTTTACCACATTGTTGATCCTGCAACTTGGCAAGTTTACCACATTGTTGATCCTGCAACCTGGCAAGTCCACCACATTGTTGATCCTGCAACCTGGCAAGTTTACCACATATTTGATCCTGCAACCTGGCAAGTCCACCATATTATTGATCCTGGAACATGGCAAGTCCACTACATTATTGATCCTTCAACCTGGCAAGTTTGCCACGTTGTTGTTATATCCGATACAGCTGTTTTATACAAATATTTATTGCTATACTGCTAAATTATGTTGTTTTATGGGAACACTTTTCCATCAGTGTCAATCACAATTTTGACCTACACAGTTGCACAAACAAATTGGGACACTCTCACTCACATTGCTGTCATCTCACTCACCCTGCTGTCATCTCACTCACCCTGCTGTCATCTCACTCACCCTGCTGTCATCTCACTCACCCTGCTGTCATCTCACTCACCCTGCTGTCATCTCACTCACCCTGCTGTCAGCTCACTCACTCTGCTGTAATCTCTCTCGCCCTGCTGTCATATCTCTCACCCTATTTTCAGCTCACTCACCCTGCTGTCATCTCTCTCACCCTGCTATCATGTCTCTCACCCTGCTGTCATGTCTCTCACCCTGCTGTCATCTCTCTCACCTGGCTGTTTTCTGTTCCTCAATAAACATGACAATTTTCTTTGATATTCTGAAAATATTTTAGTACTCTAATCTATTTATTATTATCCCTTCTAAGATATTTTATAGGCACTTGTGAGGCAACTTTATTTTGCAGTTCGTTGACAACTTACTATTTAAAGCAAGTAGTGGAAATAGTGCCTGTTGTTATAGATTTATCTGTAGTAATGTGGGATGTGAAGGATTGTGTGTAGTATTTCTGCAGTGATAGACCAGATTTTGTGACCCTTTTAAACTAGGACAGTAAAGGTGAAATTCTGGGTAAGAGGAGGAGAGGGGATGGATATAACATTGCCTGTATCAAATGAAAGATTTGTTAGTAAGAGAAATGAGATATTTGGGTGAAGTGTTTGTGGAGGGGGGTTGCTGGGGGGGGGGGGTTGCTGGAGTTGTTAGTAGTCAGCCTTTATTAATTGTCTTGTGGTTTCTTGTGTCGCCTCGCATACAGTTGATTTGATGTAAATTGTTTTCTGAAGCATTTACATCACATTTGTCTCTATAGGTTATTCTCTCTCTCTCCCTCTCTTTTTTTACACAGGGTTTCACAAGGTTAAGGATCCCTAACTTTATTGACAAGCTATTTACAGGTTAAGGATTCCTAACTTTATTTGCAAGTTAAGAGCTGTTACCTTCATCAGCTCATTTGAAAACATTTTTATTGTTATGAGGCATACAAGTAGGGAACAGGATGAAGTTGGAGCCATCTGTGGGCCAGCATTTTCATTTGATCAACTGACTTTATCTCGTTGACATCATTATGCTGTACGAATATGTTTCAGACTCGAGTCATCCTGGGTATATATGATCTCAGATGGAGTGATGTTCTGGAGAAGGGTACAGCCAGAGTGAAGTTGCTGCTTTCTGCCCGTCTTGTGGCATAAAAGCTTGTTTCACGCTGTCCTCGAAGTGGATCCAAGTGTGGTACTTTGACAATATTGGCCTTGTACATAACAGTAAGGCTGATGCCATTACTAGAACTTCTGCCAGATAGAATCAGGGACACTACACATTTGCTAACAAAAGTGGAAAGAATAAGGAAATAAGTAAGGACAGCCCCGACACACCTAAGGATGGTCTCTTTGGATATATTCCCTGTATCCATCTATACCACAAGAAGAAGCGGCAAGGGAGGTATCAGAGTTCTATGAGGACAACATAGATAAGATTAGAGAGGATTTATTAAAGTTGGGAATCAAGAAGCCGCCCAGTGGCCAAATAGTGCAGAGAGCACTAGTCCACATTATGAAGGATACTGTCCTTAAATTTAACAGTAAAGTCTACAGGCAAAAGATAGGAACAGTAATAGGGGTTTCTGTGAGCGCCGCTGTAGCAGAAATTTTTGTACACTGCACTTTGGAAAGGGACAGAGAGAAGGGACCGGACACAATTACCTACATGAGATACATAGATGACGTTTACTGTGATAATAGGGGGAGACGAAAGGGTGGAAGAATTAAAAACTTGGGCAAAAAGAGCACACCCATCCCTGAAGTTCACTTCAGGACATAGCAGTACAGATCTGCCATTCCTGGATACAGTGACTTACCTGAATAAGGAGAGAGAAATATACAGCAAAACCTATTACAAACCAGGTAATGCCCATCAATACTTTCTATGGACATCGTCGCACCCAAGAAACTTGAAGCATCATTTACACTACTCCTTAGCATTAAGGATCAAACGAATTTGCAGCGACGATTTCTGTTTTGAAAACTCCCTAAAGGATATGTGGAATTTCTTCTAGTCTTAGGCTTGCAGGACGAAAACTCAAGGCAGTCAGAAGAGAACAGCTTCTGGCATCGAAAAACAGAGGCAAACACAAGGAACATTCTACCATCCTTGTACAGTCAACTATCTCTCGGGGAAATCAAGACAGCTAAAGGAGCTGTGGACATGGATCATTGAAGAATTCCAACAAGCATTTTGGATGGAGCACTTTCCTGATGAACCCCGATGATCGCCTGGAGGAAGGATGAGTTTCTAAGGGACAAACTTGTGAGAACAGATTTTCCGAGGAAGAAGAAGCAGTGAGGACGGATCTGGAAACACTTGAGGGCAGCTACTAACACACACAAAAATGTACTTTCATAATAGACCGAATAGGTTTGAAACTGAGAGTTGAAACTCAATTTTCCCAATGGTCTAAATGTGTAGAAGGGCTATCATAAATTTACCCTCAAAACGAAAGAGAAATTGAATGTAACTTGGTATACTTTCGCCTACATAAAGGGATGTTAATTTTAGACGTTCCCGGCATACCCTATTTTCGACATGGGCGGGACAGGATCTCAGAAGGGTGAAATGTATAGGACAGGTGTTACGAACACTGGTCTAATGTCATCAATTCTCATAAGGACCAGTTACATAATGAACAATCAGGGGGTTTTTGTATAGCATTTCCCAGCTTAAGATTTTGCGCATGACATAAACAGATATCGAGTTTGTACATTGCACTTATTTACTTCGCCACAGATGGGCAAAATCTTAGATGGGTGAAACGTGCAAGGCAGGTGTAGAGAACCTTGATCTAATGTCATCAAATCCTTATATGCACTCATTCCAAAGTGAGCAATCCAGGATTTTTTTTATAAATCCCTGCTTAAAATTTTGCACAATTGACTCTACTAAACAGCTGTTGAGGTTGTATATTCCATCACTTGAATTATGTAAGACATTCCTATCATGTTTGATGAGAGAGGATTCAATTATGTTCCTTTCTGTAATGAAACTATTGGGTACAATGACCTGGTCTGCTGCCCACCCCAGCGGATGATTGCAAGTACTAAAATGATCAAAAATTGCATTCAACTCCTGAACCTTCTGTACTGAATACTGATGTTGGGCCAATATGATTTCTATTGTTTGGATTAAGTTTCGCTCTCACAACTAGGAATGTTAATTATGTAGATATAGCTAAGTTGTTTTGTATCTTGGAGAAACATATTGACCACCAAATACCTTTAATATCTGCAAAGGGATGGTCTATGGTACCTTACTGCATCCAGTGCTTCTCAACTGCCCTCTATGATTTATGAAAGCACATAGCGATCACCGTAACGATCAGACCTTGCATCTTACGCAAGCTGATAAATCTAACAAATTTGTCATTTTAGATGAAACTGAATATTCTGATAAGATGAACAGCTTACTAAGTGATAATGGAAAGTACGAACCTCTAGGAACCTCCTCGAACACATCAACTTACTTCAATGAACGACTTAAAAAGTTATTGAAGGGGAATGATGAATTAAATGTCTGTTATCCAGGACGACAACTGTACCGTATCTTTATAACTTAATTACAGCCCATAAAACCAGTAACCCAGGCTGTCCTATTATAAGTTCAGGAGGCTCGGCTGCACGCAGTCTATCCAAATGGCTAGTTAAGCTTCTAACTCTTATGGTCGGAAAGATTTCAGATGCTCATATTAAGAATAATGTCACCTTACAGAAAGGCTCCAAAAATTAAATGCATCACATAAGTTTACTCTTGTGCATTTTGATATCACAGCATTATTAACTAGAATCCTTGTCTTTGATTTGCTTATGTATCTAGAAGAACTAAAAATCTTCTTCATGCCCTACACCACTAACATAATTATTGAATTCATTAAGCTGTGTGTGATGGACTGCAAGTTCGTACTTGAAGGTAAATACTTTGATCAAAAACAAGTCATGGCCTAGAGAAATCTGCTTAGTCTATTAATCATCAACTTGTATATGGAATTGTATTTGACTAGAATCCTTAAAGATACTTCCAAGTAAAGTCAAGTAGTTCAGATACGTAGATGATATTCTGTGTAGCCTAGAGATGTCGTATTGATGAGTTCCGTCTAAAATTCATTTGATTTTGTACCATCAGTTAAGTTTATAACAGAGCACGAATTAGATAACAAATTGCCTTTCTTAGATGTTTTAATCCATCATGAATCATAGGTTAAAAGGAGTGTTTTTCTGACATTGTTCTTGAGACCTTTACGTATTTGTAGACCGGAATATTTGGATGATGAAATTAATAAAATATTCAACATAGTCACTAAACTGAAATATCCTGGGGATTTTGTTGAGACGGCATTACTGACAGCCAAGAAGACTTTCTACAGGACTGAACCTAGGGAAGTACCTTCCAGGAAAACTATATTGGTTTTGCCTTACAATGAGACTATGGCTGGTCTGTTTGATGCATTAAATAAGCTCAGAATACTGTCTTCATGAACATGGGGACAATGTAGCAGTTGATTAAGAATGTTCCATCCAACATGTTGATGGTGAATATCAAAATGATATTCAATACCGACAAGTTGGTATGAAAGGCACATAGGCAACATTTAGGCATCTTTATTCCGAAACGTTTCACATACACAGTAAGAGAAACGTTTCAGAGTATGAAACAGAATTCTAATCCAGCCTGAGGGACTGACATCCATCAAGGGTGATGGACTGATTACATCGTCTTCACATCTCTACTGCCCCTGCCTACTTTCTGTACTCGACTAGAGAAACTTATTGTGTAGGCGAAACGTTTTGGAATAAAGATGCCTAAATGTTGCCTATGTGTCTTACCAACATTGTAGATTGTGCTCACAATGTCCCAGGCACACAATGCTTTCTTTCGTATGTCGGGCAGAAATCAGATTAGCCCAACATCAGATCTCGGCATGAACGGCTAAGGAATCAAATGCAGTCTTTAATCACATTTGTATTAACAATCATCCGATGGGGTGGGCAGCAGTTAAGGTCATTGTACCCAATACAACCGGGGTGGACTGGTGGGGAGGATGAAGGACTGTGTTTCCAGAAGTCCATCTGTGTCCCCTCAGATGAACTCCCTTCCAAACTTCCCTTGTTGGTGATGGACTGGTGGTGAGGGTGGTGGACTGGTGGTGAGGGTGGTGGACTGGTGGTGAGGGTGGTGGACTGGTGGTGAGGGTGTTGGACTGGTGGTGAGGGTGATGGTCTGTTGGGGAGGGGGAAGGACTGGTGGTGAGGGTGATGCACTGGTGGTGAGAGTGATTGGAGGTGTGGGTGATGGATTAGTGGTGAGGGTTGATGGACTGGGGGTGAGGGTGATGGACTAGTGGTGAGGGTGATGGACTGGCGGTGAGGGTGATGGACTGGTGGTGTGGGTGATGGACTGATGGGGAGGGTGATGGACTGGTGGGGAGGGTGATGAGATTTTTGGAGAGGGTGATGAGACTGGTGGTGAGAGTGATGGACTGGTGGTGAGGGTGGTGGATTAGTGGTAAGGGTTGATGGTGAGGGTGAAGGACTGTGTTTCCAGAAGTCCATCTGTGTCATTTCAGGTGAACTCCCTTCCTTACTTCCTTTGCTGGGGAATGGTTTGTGGTGAGGGTGATGGATGGGGGGGGGGGGTGATTGATGTTGGTGGGGGTGAGGGGACTGGTGGTGAGGGATGGATGGTGGTGAGGGTGATGGACGGGTGGTGGGGTGAGGACTGGGGAGAGGGTGAGGGGTCTGGGGGGGAGGGTGGGGTCTGGTGGGGGGTGATGGACGGTGGGGGGGGTTTTAAAGGACTGTGTTTCCAGAAGTCCATCTGTATAAAACTCAAGAACTCCCTTCCCCCTTTCCTTGAGTGAGGACTGGGGGGTTTGGGGTGGTGGTGGTTGGGGTGATGGACGGCTCCAGGTTTGGTGTTAAGATGGGGGATGTTGGTGAAGAGGGGGAAAGGTGGGAGGATGGCTGGTGGTGAGGTTTTTAGGGTGGGGGGTGATGAATTAGTGGTGAGGTGTGGGCGGTGGTGAGGGTGTGGCGGTTGGTGGGGTGATGGAGGTGAAAAAGGGTGACGGACTGGTGAGGAGGGTGATGAAGGGGGGAGGGGGGTTGGAGACTTTTGGGGGTGGTGATGAACTGAGGGAAAGAGTGATGGATTGGGGGGTTGGGGGTGGGGTTTAGGGTGAGGGTTGAGGGACGGGGGGGAGGGGAAGGTGTGTTTCCGAAGCCCATCTGTGCCCTTTTCGATGAACTTCCCTTCCTTACTTCCTTTTCTGGGGATGGGTTGTGGGGGTTTGGGACGAACTGGTGGTGGGGGTTGGATGGTGGTGAGGGTGATGGATGGTGGGAGGGTGTGGACGGGTGGGAGGGTGATGGATGGTGGGTTGGGAGGGTGGACTGGGGGGGAGGGTGGTGGACGGTGGGGAGGGTGGGGAGGGTGGGGGGGGTGTGCTGGTGGGGAGGGGGGTGGAGGGGGGGGGATGGGGAAAATGTTTCCAGAAGTCCATTTTGGCCCCCCCAGAGAACTCCCTTCACACTTCCCTTGGTAGGGGGGATGGGGGTGAGGGTAGGTCGGGTTTTGAGGGTGATGGACGTTGGGGGGGGGGGAAATGGACTTGGGGAGTGAGGGATGAATGAGAGTGGGGGGTTGTGTGGGGGTGATGGATGGTGGTGATGTGTGTGTGTGTGTTGTGTTGTGTGTTGGTGGTGTGTTGGTTGGGGTTTTTTTCCTTCCCTAGTATCATGTCTCCAAAAGTCCATCTGCGCCCCCTCACTGAACCCCCTTTCCCACATTCCCTTGTTGGTGTGGTGGTGGTGAGGGTGATGGTTGGGGGTGAGGGTGATGGACTGGTGGGGAGGGTGAGGGGTTTTGGGGGGAGCGTAAAGGTTGGTGGTGAGGGTGATGGTCGGGTGGGAGGGGATGGGATGGAAGGGGGTGATGGTCTGGGTGGGGTGAGGACTAGTGGTTGGGGTGAATGGGGGTGAGGGTGTGGATGGTGGGGGGGAAGGATTTTTCCAATTCCATCTGGTACCCTCAGATAAAACCCCTTTCCCCTTTGGGGGTGAGGTGATGGTTGGTGGGGGGTGATGGAGGGTGAGGGAGAGGGAGGGGTGTGAGGGTGAAGATGTTTTCCAGAAGTTCCACATTTCCCTTTTTGCTAGTTCTGGATGGGGTGGGGGTGATGGTCGGGTGGTGAGGGTTATGGACTGGGGGTGGGGGAAAGGAGGGGGTAGGGGTGGATGGTGGGGAGGGTAGGGTCTGGGGGTGAGGTGATGGGACTGGGGGGAGGGTGAGGGTCTGGTGGTGGGGGTTTTATGGATGGTGGGAGGGAAAGGGACTGGTGGGAGGGTGATGGACTGGTGGTGATGGAAAGGGATGGTGGTGAGGGTGATGGTCGGGTGGGGGGGTGATGGTCTGGTGGTGAGGGTGATGGATTTGGGGGAGGGGGGGAAGGATTGTGTTTCCAAACCATCTTGTCCTTTCAGATGAACCCCCCCTTCCTGGTGGTGAGGGTGTGTCTGGTGGTGAGGGTATGGACGTTGTGAGGGTGATGGACTGAGGGTGAGGGTGTTTATATGGGGAGGGTGAAGGACTGTGTTTCCAGAAGTTCACACTTCTTTGCTAGTATGGACGGGTGGTGGGATGATGATTGGTGGGAGGGTATGGTTGGGGGGTGATGGGGGGCTGGTGGGGGGTGAGGCTATTGGTGTGGGTGGAGGGGGGTGGGGGGTTAAGAATGGTGGGAGTGTGATGGACTGGGGAGGGTGAGGGACTGGTGGGTGGGTATGGCTTTTGGTGAGTGTGATGGATGGTAGGGAGGGTGAAACTAGCTTCCAGAAGTCCATTGGGTCCCCTCAAAAGAACTCCTTCCACATTTCCGCTGGTTATTGACGGTGGGGGGTGATGGGTGGTTGTGGGGTGGGGACTTGTGGTGATGGTATGGTTGTATTGAGGGTGATGGACGGGGGGGAGGGGAGTGGATGGTGGTGGTTTGTGTGTTTTTGTTCCCCCTTTTTCCCATGTCCCAGAACCCATCTGGGGTCCTCAGATAACTCCTTCCCACACTTCACTTGTTGGCGATGGGTTTTTTTGGGGTCTGGTGGGGGGGGTTTTGAGGGAGGGTGGTGAGGGGATGGACTGGTGGGGGGTAGGAAAATGGTGGTGAGGGTGATAGACTGGTGGTGTGGGTATGGCTGGTGAGGGGGGGATGGATCAGGGGGTGAGGACTGTTTCCGAATCCATCTTGCCCCCTCAGAGATTCCTGTGATTGTGGTTAGAGTGATGGATGGTGGTGGGGTATGGACTGTGGTGGGGGTGAGGCCCGGTGGTGAGGGTGATGGACTTTTTGGTGAGGTGATGGACTGGTGGTGAGCTGATGGTGGGGGTTTGGGGGATGGACTCGGTTGAGGGTGATAGACTGGTGGTGAGGGTGAGGACTGGTGGTGGGGCGTGATGGCTGGTGGTGAGGGTGACGGACTGGGGGGGGGGTGAGGTTAATGGTGGGGGTTGAGGGACTGGTGGGAGGGTGTGGCCCTTGTGGGGGGGTGAGGACTAGTGGTTGGGTGACTGGTGGTGAGGGTGATGGGTTTTTGGAGAGGGAAGGATGGTTGGGGGTGATGGACTGGTAGGGGGGGGTAAAAGGACTGGTTTCCAAAATTCCATCTGGTCCCCCAGTGAACTCCTTTCCCTGGTGTGGAGTTATGGTCGGTGGGAGGGTTGTTTAGGGTGTGGACGACGGTGGGGGGAGATGGCGGGTGGTGGGGGAAGGACTGTTTTTCCAAAGTTCCAACTTCCTTTGCTATTCGGGATGGGGGTTTGGGGGTTGAGGCTGGTGGTGAGGTGATGGACTGGTGGTGAGGGTAAAGATGGGGGTGAGGGTGAGGACTGGTATGGGGGGTTTTGGGCCTATGTTCCAGAAATCATCTGGTCCCCTCAGATGAACCCCCCTTCCACATTCCCCTTTCCAGTGATGAATGGAATGGGGGTTGGGGTCTGGTGGTGGGGTGATGGTCTGGCGGGGGGGTGAGGGGCTGGTGGTGAGGGTGAAGGACCGTGTTTCCAGAAGTCCATCTGTGTCCCCTCAGATGTACTCCCTTCCCTGGTGTTGAGGGTGATGGTCTGGTGGTGAGGGTGGACTGGTGGGGAGGGTGAAGGACTGTGTTTCCAGAAGTTCCACACTTCCTTTGCTAGTGATGGACTGGTGGTGAGGGTGATGATCTGGTGGTGAGGGTGATGGACTGGTGGTGAGTGTGATGGACTGGTAGGGAGGGTGAAGGACTATGCTTCCAGAAGTCCATCTGTGTCCCCTCAGATGAACTCCCTTCCACACTTCCCTTGGACTGTTGCTAAGGGTGATGGACTGGTGGGGAGGGCCACGGACTATGCTTCCAGAAGTCCATCTGCGGGCCCTCAGATGAACTCCCTTCCGCACTTCACTTGTTGGTGATGGTGTTGTGTTGTGGTCTGGTGGTGAGGGTGATAGACTGGTGGTGATGGTGATGGACTGGTAGTGAGGGTGATGGACTGGTAGTGGGGGTGATGGACTGGTGCTGAGGGTGATGGACTAGCGGTGAAGGTGGTTAACTGGTGTGAGGGTAAATGGATGGTGGTGATTTTGTTGTGTTGTGGTCTGGTGGTGAGGGTGATGGACTGGTGGTGAGGGTGATGTGCTGGTGGTGATGGTGATGGACTCGTAGTGAGGGTGATGGACTGGTGCTGAGGGTGATGGACTAGTGGTGAAGGTGGTGGACTGGTGGTGAGGGTGATGGACTGGTGGTGAGGGTGATGGACTGGTGGTGAGGGTGATGGACTGGTGGTGAGGGTGATGGACTTGGTGGTGTGTGTGTGTGTGTGTGTGTGCTTCCCCTAGATCCATGTCTCCAGAAGTCCATCTGCGGGCCCTCAGGTGAACTCCCTTCCACACTTCACTTGTTGATGATGGGCTGGTGGTGATGGTTATGGACTGGTGGTGACGGTGATGGACTGGTGGTTAGGGTGATGGACTGGTAGTGAGTGTGATGGACTTGTGGTGATGGACTGGTGATGAGGGTGATGGACTGGTGGTGAGGGTGGACTGGCGGTGGTGTATGTGTGTGTGTTTGCTTTCCCTAGTTCCATGTCTCCAGAAGTCCATCTGCGGGCCCTCAGATGAACTCCCTTCCACACTTCACTTTTTGGTGATGGGCTGGTGGTGATGGTTATGGACTGGTGGTGACGGTGATGAGGGTGATGGACTGGTGGTGAGGGTGGACTGGTGGTGGTGTATGTGTGTGTGTGTGTTTGCTTTCCCTAGTTCCATGTCTCCAGAAGTCCATCTGCGGGCCCTCAGGTGAACTCCCTTCCACACTTCACTTGTTGGTGATGGGCTGGTCGTGATGGTTA
>NC_069459.1:8544556-8562056 GCF_026875155.1 Cherax quadricarinatus | reverse complement strand
ATTGTACTCTACTGGTCTTCTGTGTTAATGAACTGTATTGCCAGTCTCTGTTATAGTACTTCTCTGGTCTTCCGTGTTACTGTTCTGTACTGGTCTTCTGTGTTACTGCACTCTGTTTGTCTTTTGTGTTTCTGTACCGTACTGGTCTCTGCGTTACTGCGTACTGCACTGGTATTGTGTGTATTATACTTTGCTGGTCTTCTGTGTTATTAAGCTTTACTGATCTGTGTTAGTGTACTGTGCTGGTCGTATACTGTTATGGTATTCTGTGTATTGTTCTGTACGGGTCTTCTGTGTTATTTTACTGTACTGGTCTTCTGTGTTATTTTACTGTACTGGTCTTCTGTGATTTGAGCTCTTTTGGTTTTCTGTGTTTTTGTACTGTACGGGTCTTTTGAGTTTCTGTGCCGTACTGGTCCTCTGTGTTACTGTACTGTACTGCGCTGGTATTGTGTGCATTGTACTGTTATAGTCTTCTGTGTTATTGTACTGTGTTAATGTACTGCGCTGGTATTCTGTGTATTGTTCTGTACTTGTCTTATGTGTTAGTGAACTGTACTGGTCTTCTGTGTTATTGTAATGTACTGGTTTTCAGCGTTATTGTACTGTATTAGTCTTCTGTGTTATTGTACTATACTGGTCTTCTGTGTTATTATACTGTACTTTTCTTCTGTGTTATTGTACTGTACTGGTCTTCTGTGTTATTGTTCTGCACTGGTCTTCTGTGATTTGTACTGTACTTGTTTTCTGTGTTTTTGTACTGTACTGGTTCTCTGTATTATTGTACTGTACTGGTATTCTGTGTTACTGAACTGTACTGGTGTTCTGTGTTACTGAACTGCACTGGTCTTCTGTGTTAATGTACTGTTCTGGTCTTTTTGTGTTATTGTACTGTACTGGTCTTCTGTGTAACTGTTCTGTATTCGTCTTTTGTTACTGTACTAGTCCACTGTCTTACTGTACAGTGCTAGTCCTCTGTGTTATTGTACTGTACCGGTGTTCTTTGTTACTGTACCGTACTGGTCCACTGTGTTACTGTACTGTACTCGCATTCTGTGTTATTGTACTTTTCTTTTGTGTTACTATACTGCACTGGTCTGTGTTACTGTACTGTACTAGTCATCTGTGTTACTGCACTGTACTGGTCTTCTGTATTGCTGTGCTGGTCTTGTTTATTTTACTGTACTGGTCTTCTGTATTACTGCACTGTACTGGTCTTTTGTGTTATTTTACTGTACTGGTCTTCTGTGTTATTTTACTATACTGGTCTTCTGTGTTACTGCACTGTACTGGTCCTTTGTGTTACTGTACTGGTCTTCTGTGTTACTGCACTGTACTGATCTTCTGTGTTATTTTACTGTACTGGTCTTCTGTGTTATTTTACTGTACTGGTCTTCTGTGTTTTTGCACTGTAATGGTCTTTTGTGTTATTGTACTGTTATTTTCTTCTCTGTTATTGTATTGTACTGGTCTTCTGTGTTACTGTACTGTTCTTCTGTGTTATTGCACTGTACTGGTCTTTTGTGTTATTGTACTGTACTCCACTTGTCTTCTGAGATATTGTGCTGTACTGGTCCTGTGTGTTAATGTACTATACTGTTCATCTGTGCATTTTTCTGTACTGGTCTTCCGTGCTTTTGTACTGTGCTGGTCTTTTGTGTTTCTCTACCGTACTGTTCCTCTGTGTTACTGTACTGTTCTGTACTGATATTGTGTGTATTGCACTGTACTGGTCCTGTGTGTTATTGTACTGTGTTGGTCTTCTGTGTTAGTGCCCTGCGTTGTTTTGTGTGTTACTGTAAAGTACTGATCCTGTGTGTTACTGTAAAGTACTGATCCTGTGTGTTACTGAACTGTACTGGTTTTCTGTTCTTGTAATGTACTGGTATTCCGTGTTATTGTTCTGTACTGGTCTTTTGTGTTACTGTGCTGTACTGTAAATTGTGAATTCATTACCTCTGTAACTTGCCCAGCTATCAAAACTTTGGAGTCCAGTCCCTGGACCAATTATGTACCTCTGTAATCTTTTGACTACCGCCCACAGGATGGGTATGGGGTGCATAATAAACATATTAAACTTAACATAGTGTACCACAACATTCAGTGTGTAATATATGTTAACATTGATACATCACAGTACATAACAACAGTCTGGGAGACATTAACACACAGTCGTACTGGCCAGGTTGTGGCAGCCATCACCAAAATTATTATTATCAGTAGATCGTATTATCCAGGTTGATAGTTTTTATTTTCATCATCGAAAGTTTTTTTTTATCCATCTGTTGTGGTGAATGTTTCTTATGTCATTATTGAAGAGGTGAGAGAAGAGTGTATGAGAAAACTGAGAGAATTTTGTAATAATTCTAATTAAACTAAATGTTTATTAAGATAATTTATAAGAATATCTCTGTTTTAACTCCAAGTCTCTGAAGTTAATCACTTCTTCACATATTTATATCCTTTTCCAAAATATTTCATCAAAATATTGTAACACTCATTCCAGTTTCTTAAGAAAATTTAAATAACATGATCAAGAATTTTCTTAATTTTCTTACACTATTCATATAGAATTCATTAACTTAAACAGTAGTGTGGGAGAGTGTAGATATGCTTATGAGAACGTGTACACATGTATATATATGTGTACGTAGTAGTGTGTTTGTAGTGATGTGTATGTGTACACATGTATGTATATATGTGTACGTAGTAGTGTGTTTGTAGTGATGTTTATGTGTAGATGAAAGTGAAAAGTAAACTTCAGAAGAAAGCTTGTATGAACTACATAATAATTCACAATAAAGAAGAGCACAGTTCCGTGGTACAGCTGTCAGACTAGCTGACTCTGCTGTCAGCCTGGCTGACTCTGCTGTTAGCCTGGCTGACTCTACTGTCAGCCTGGCTGACTCTGCTGTCAGCCTGGCTGACTCTGCTGTCAGCCTGGCTGACTCTGCTGTCAGCCTGGCTGACTCTGCTGTCAGCCTGGCTGACTCTGCTGTCAACAGTTAGTCAGAATAAAAGAAATGAGTCAATAAGAAGAAAAAAAACTGGAAAATTTTTAGAATGTTTTAAAAAGATTAAAAGTTTGTGAGGCATTTTTTAAATAAAGTTCGGGAAAATACTTAAAATGTTTTTTTCCCAATAATGTTTATAAAAAAAAGGGGAAAAAACTTAAAGAATGTAAAAAATTAAAGGAAAAAAAACTGTTGACCATAAAGTGGGTGTCAGAAATATGATGGATGAAATGAAAAGGAAAAAGGCCCCAAAAATTAATTGCGTAAAAAAAATTGTTTCAAAGGGAAAAAATTTAAAAGGAACAAGGGAAAAATAAAATGTGAAAAAAACCTATTTATGGGAAAGAACCCCTTAAGGGGGGGTTTTTGGGGTTTTGGGAAAAAAATATATTTTTTTGGGTATTTCGGGGGGAAAAGGGGTTTTAGGCATGGGGTTGTTTAAAAGGGGTTAAATAGGAAAAAAGGGAAAAGTTTTTTTAAAAAAAATTTTTTGGGGGGTTTTTTGTGGGGGGGTCCCCGGGGTTTTAAAAGGGTTGGCCCCTGGGGGGGGGAAAGTTTTCCCCGGGTGGTTAAAGGGGGGGGGGTTCCCGTTTGTTGGGGATGTAAAGGTTTGAGGGGGTAAAAGGAAAAATTTTTGGAGGGATATTTTTTGGAAAAGGGGTGTTTTAAAGTTTTGAAAATTTTAAAAAAAATTTATTAAAAAAAAGGTAAATTTTTGGGTGGGGGGGTTGTTTTTAATAAATTAAAATTATTTGTAAAAAAAATTTTAGTTTTTAAAAATTTTTTTGGGGTTTTTTTGGGGGAAATTTTGGTTTTTAAATTTGTTTTTTTTAATTGTTTTTTGGGGTTGGTTTGGGGGGGGGGGGGAAAAAAATTTAAATTTTGTTATTAATTTTTAAAAATAAATTTAGAAGGAAAAGTTTTATAAATTTGTTGGGGGGGGGGTTATTTTTTATTATATTATTTAATAGAATGTGGAAAAAAAAAAAAAAAAAAAAAAAAGGGGGGAAAATTTAAGTTTAAAAAAATTTGTTTTTGAAAAATTTTTTGTTTTTTAAGAGGTTTAAATTTTTTAATGTTTTGGGGAAGGTTTTTGGGGGTTGGTTTGTTGGAAGTGGGTTAGGGTTAGGTGGTGTGGGAAAAGGGGGGGTTTTTTAAAATGGGGGGGGTTCCCCCCAAAATTTTCCCCCTCCCGGAAGTCACAAAACCGTAAAATACTAAAAAAACCTTTTTTTTTTAGAAAGGTCACTGGGGTGAAACCGTTGACCGGGGGGAAGGGGGGAAGGGGAGCCCCAAATCATGACACAAAGGGGATTCCTGGAGACCCTGACCCGGGGGAAGGGAAACCCGCTGCCCAAAGGAAAGGGGGGGGAAGGGGAAGACACCCCGGGAGCGGGGCGGATGGTTTCCCTTTGATACTTTAAACTTGGGGAAGGTTTTTGTTGAGGCCCCCCTTTGGGGAAGGGGGGAAGGGGGAGACATCTAAAGGGTTTCCGGGATACATAATCTGGAAAAAGCATGAATACGTGAAATTTTGAGCTGACCTTGGGAAAGTGGGGGGGGGGGAAAAGACATCCGGGGGGTAACGGACCCGATTCCGGGATACATAACCTGGGAAAAGCAAGAATCCCGGGCTGACTTTGGGGAAGGGGGGAAAGGGGATTTCCACCTGAGGGGACATCAAGTGGAACTCCTGGAAACACTAAACCGGGAAGGAAAGACCTAACTCGCTGACCTTAGGTAAGTGGGGAAAGGGGAAGAAAACCGGGGCGGGGCGGAGGATTCCTGGATACATAAACGGGGGAAGGTTGTTGTTGAGGCAAACCCTTTGGGGAAAGGGGGGAAAGGGGAGACAATTTTGAGAGCGAGGGGATGGTTTCCCCCGGGATACTTTAACCGGGGAAAAGTGAATACGTGCATTTAGGCTGCCCTTTGGGGAAAGTGGGGAAAAGGGAAACATCCTGCGGTAAAAGGGAATCGTTTCCTGATACATGAACCTGGGGTGGGGCATAATACGGGTTGGGTGGGGCCCTAAACCGGGGAAAAAGTGAAAAAGGGGGAAAAACATCCGGCTGCGGACGGATAAATTTCCCTGGATACTTAACCCTGGGGAAGGGCTGGGGGCGGGAAGGGCCGAAAGAAGAGATGGGGGAGGTGCCCTTGGGGGAAAAAGTGGGGAAAAGGGGTAGACACCCGGGGGCCCCGGAGGGAATTCCTGGACAAAAATAAAAACCTTGGGAAGGCGGGGGGAGGCCCCTTAAAAAACAAACCCCCCTGGCCTCCCCTTGCAAGGTCTGGAAACCCTCAGAAAAAACCTCTGGGGCTGAAAATGGTCGCAAATTTTTAAACGTTTTTTAAAATTTTAAAAAAATTGGGCAAAATTTGGGATTCAAAAGCGCTACCAGGGTGGTATTTTTTCCCCAATCCACCCACTCTCATAGAGCCACGGTAGTGTTTTTTAATTTTGTTCTTCACCGGATTAACTTTAAATTTAAAAATAAATTAATAACAAAAATTGTTCTTTTTTTTTTGGTTAACAACAACAAAAATAAAAATTGCAAAAAACAAAGAAAGGGCGGGAATATAATGTTTGAGAGCCCTTTTGGAGGAGGAGTGAAAGGGCAGGTCCGGGGTACAAAATTGCCGGGTACTCTAAAAATAACGTAGGTCATTTTGGAAAAAAAACCCCGGGGCCGGGGCAATCCCCGTGGGGGGTTGCTGGAGTGAGACCCAAACATTTGGGTTTGTTTTCCCAATAAAAAAAAAACCTTTTCCCTCCTACACAGAAAGGCTTTTTCAGTTTAATATAGAGGAAAGCAGCAGGGCAGGGGAATGAAGGGCTGATTTAATTATAATTAGGGCTGATCCCAGAAAAGGTACCCCGGACCCAAAAAAGGAACCCCCGTGATCCCAAAAAGGGTATCCCCTTGACCCCCAAAAAAGGAAACCCCGTGATCCCAGAAAGAAAATTCCCCGAACTGGGCAAAAAACCCTTTAAAAAATTTGTTCTTTCTCTTTTTTGCTGTACATTTTTTTTTTGGGCTACTGAAACGGCTTTCTTCTGATTTTAAAACCGTTCTTTTTTTTTTAATTTTTTCGTATTTGGTCTCTCTTTTTACTGTACTAAATTCTTCTGTTTTAAACTGAAACGGGGTCTTCTCTGTTACTGTACTGGTTTTCCCCTGTTTACTGAAAGGGTTCCCCCTCTGTTACGGGAACTGTATTTGTTCTCTGTGTGTCTGAAACTGGTCTTCTTTTTGCTACATGCCGGGGGAAACGCCTTCCTTTTAAACAAAAGAAAAAAAATAACAAATGAAAAAAACCTTGATGGAAAAAATTTTAATTTTTTTCCCAAAGGGGATTTTAAAATTTAAAAAATAAAAAAAAATTAAATATTCCCGGGTGGTTCCAGTAGGATGTTGGGACAGGGAAAAATTTTTAAGGCCCAGGAGGTTTTTCCCTGTGATTTTTTTAGAAGAAATGGGGGGGGGGGGGGGGGGAACCCTGGGTGGCGGGGTTGGGTCCCATGTTCTAAAAATTTCCTGTCACTATTTGGGGTTTGTATCACCACAATTCAGATTTTAGGGGTTTGAACCCGAATTTTCCCCACTTACATCCTGAAGACGGGGATTTTGTTTCCAAATTTAAACCCTAGCGTCTACCCGGGTTTGACCAGGTCAGCAGCAGATTTAAATAATAAAGAAAAAAAAGGTTTAAAATAAGTTTTAAAAAAAGAAATGACATAGAAGAAAGACAAAGGCGGGGTTTTTCTCCCTTCAATGTCATGCCCTTTAACCGGGTAAATTAGTATAAATTTGAACAGAAATACCCCCTTGAAATTTTAAAGACAAAAAATTTTCAACACCTGGATTTTTTTATTGTAGACGTTTCGCCCATCCAGTGGCTTTTTTCAATACGATTCGGGAAAAAATTTTGGGAAGTTTACCTCATTTTTGTTATATAGTTCTACTGTTTTCCCCTATTATGCCTAGAATCTGTTTTGATAAAGCCACTGGATGGCGAAACGTCTCAAAAAGATATCCCCAGGATGTTGCACATGTGTTTTAAAACCTTTTCATTTTGGGCCCGGTATTTTTTTTCCTTTTCTTTAAACCAGAAATACCCCTTTTGGAAAGATCACCGTACCTGATCATGAGAAGAGGGGGAGGTTTAAGTTATTTTTAAAAACTTCAACCCACACCAGGTAAGGGTTTAAAAAATTTCCAGGAAAGAAATTAAAGCAACTCAGAAAGCTAGGGGAAATGAAGTTTTTCCTCTGCCCAATAATGGAAAAGTGGGCGGGAACACGCTAGTGGGTTTCCCGGGTGTCCCGAACAACCAAACCTCCCACTTTTTTAAGTTTTTTTTTTTTTTTCCTTTAAAAAATCCCCCCTTTTCCAAAAATTATAGTCGGGAAACAGTAAAGTTAAAAGTTTTCTAGGGGAAAAAAAAATACTAAAGTTCACCCCCGGGTTTAGCCCAAACTGAGAAATGGTTTTTCCCAGTCCATATATATATAAATATATATATATAAAATATTTATATATTAAAAAAAAAATAATTTTAATATATTTTATATAATATATTAATATAAATATATATATATGAAAAAACTTTTTAAACTTTTAAGACTGGATACCATCCTTTTTAAAAGTTTGGCTACTTGAACCTTTTAAGGTTTCCAGGTACATCAGTGGGTTGCGAACATTTTTAAGCCCCAAAGGGTTTTCCCAAAATAAGTAGTAAGGGTTTAAACCCCCTTAAAAACCCCATACCAAAGCAATTAAACCCTTCCTTCTCCACATGGAGTAGTTTTCCCTTTCCCCCGCAGAAGCTTATGTTTTAAATTTTTTCCCTTTCTGACCTCAAAAAATATTTCAGTGTAATTTTGAAAATATTTACATTTAGTTTTTGTCTGGGAGGGTCATCTTTCTAACTGTCCGTGTTTTAAAAAGGGCTAAGAGCTCATTGGGCCTTTCAATCAAAAACCCCAGAAGTGTTTTCCCTTTTTGGGTATTTCAAAGGGACAATACCTTTTGGGGTTTATTATTTCTGACAGTAATTTTAAACCCCCCCTCTTCCCTAACAAGACGAAAGCATTTTTAGAAAGCTCCTTCCTAACTCAAAACAAAAAATTTCTAAGAAGTTTCCCTTGGGGCAGTAAATTTTTAAAAAAAGAATTTTTGGTACAAAATTTAAAAAGGGCTACTTCCCATTTCTCACAGAAAATTTTTAAAAATATTAAAGGAAAAATTTTGGGTTTTTTTTTGAAAAGGCTGTAGAAAAAACTTCCCAACCCAAAATAAAAATACCTTTTTCCCAAACCCCTTTTTTAAAAATTTCCCGTTATTAATAAAGTCTTTTTTTCCCCCCAAAAAGGATGCCTTTCCCCTTCCCGGACCGGTGCTGTTTTCCCCTACATATTATAATGAATTCACTTCCCTATATCTTCCACCCAAAAAAAGCTTTTGCGAGGGGGGAAAAATACTCCACTGTGGGAAGGAACCCTTAAAGCATTGGGATGGGGGGGTAAAATGGGTTTTTAACTACTACTATATGGAAAAAACCCCTTTTTGCTTGAAACTGATCGCAAGCCACTGATTTTGGGCCCGGGAAACCCCAAAGGTTTTTACGTAGCCCGAAATCTTAAGATAGGGTATCCAGTCTTAAAAGTTTTAAAATTTTTCACAATATAATATATGAAATCGGAAAAACCCCCTTCTCAGATTTGGGTGAACCCCAGGGTGTACATAGTACTTTTTTCCCCCTGTTACTTTAAAATACCTTTCTTCCACTAAAAATTTAAGAAAGGGGAAAATTTTTTTAAAAAAAAAAAAAACTTTAAAAAAAATGGGAGGTATGGTTTTTTCAGAAAAACCCGGGAAACCCCTAGCGTGTTACCGCCCACCTCTTTTATCAAATGGGCAGGGCTAAACTTTAGTTCCCAGCTTCCCGAGTTGCTTTAATTTCTATTCCCCGGGATATTAAACCTTACCCCGGGTGGGTTGAAGTTTGAAAAAATAACTTCACCTTTCCCCTCTTCTCATGAACAGGGGAAAGGGGATCAACAAGGATAATTTTTGTGAAAGGGAAAGGGGATAAAAAACCGGGGGGGGGGGGGGAATATGAAAATTAAGGGCACATGTGGGAAAATCGGATACTTTTTTGTAGACGTTGCCAAAACCAGGGGGGGGCTTTTTTTTCAGTACAGATTTCTAGGGCATAATAGGGAAAACAGTAGAACTATATAAAAAAAGATAAAGGGAATTTTTTTCCTTTTTAAGTTTCCCAAAATTTTTGTATTGATAAAGCCACTGGAGGCGGGAAAAAGGGCTACAATAAAGATATCCAGATGTTGCACATGTTTCTTAATTTCAAGGAAATATTTCTGGGTTTATTGATACTAATTTACCTGGGGTTTCAAGTCATGACATTGAAATGAATACCAACCTTTGTCCCTTTTTTCTATTCATACTTATTTAAACCATTATATAACCAAATGTTTTTTTTATTTTTCAAATCTGCTTCTGACCTTTTCCAAAAAGGGGCCGGTTTAAAACCCCATTTAAAAAGGGGCAAGATCCCTGCTACAGGGGTAAGGGGACATTACGACTCCTCACCTCTAAAATCTGAATTGTGGTTTAAACAACCAAGTAGTGACAGGATTTTCAGAAAAAGGGAAAAAACACCGCCCACCCCCCCCGGATAACCACACCATTTCTTCCCAAAACATCCTTTAGAAACCATCCGGGGATAAGATTTCCATTTTCCCCAAAATCCTACTGGAAAAACCCCAGCGGGGCCCAAAATTTAAATTTTTTTTATTTTTTAATTAAAATCCTTAGAAAAAAAAAAATTAAATTTTCCAAAAAGTTTTTCATTTTTTTATTTTTTTCCCCCTTTTTTTGTTCAATAGGAAGGCGTTCCCCTGACACGGTACACAGAAGACCATACAGACCAACAGGAAAAAACAAATACAGTTCAGTAAAAGAGAAGACCTTTTCAGTAAAAGAGACGACCAGTACAGTAACACAGAAGAATGAGTACATAACAGAGACGACCATTTCAGTAACAGAGACGACCATACAGTAACAGAGAAGACCAAACAGTAACAGAGAAGACCAGTACAGTAACACAGAAAAATGAGTACAGTAACAGAGAACCCACCAGTAAAAGTTTAAAAGAAGCACCCGTACAGAAAATTGAAACAAAAGAACGGTAGAGTGCAGTAAAAGAATGCAGTACAGTAGCAAAAAAAAAATGTACAGCAAAAGAGATGAAACAAAAAAAAGGTTTTTGGGAGTACGGGGGAAACCTTTCGGGATCACGGGGGGTACCTTTCTGGGATCACGGGGGTACCTTTCAGGGAAACACGGGGGATATTTCTGGGATCCGGGGGTACCTTTCTTGGGGTCACGCTATTATAAATTTCATCACCTTACATTTTACTGGGCCCCTGCTGCTGCTTTTATATTTAAAATGAAGAAGCCTACTGTGTAGGAGAAACTTTTTGGGGGGGGAAAAACACCTAACTGTTTTTGGGCTCACTCCAGCAACAAACCCCCGGTAAATTCCCCCGGCCCCCCGGGGTTTTTTTTTCCAGATGACCTACTTTTTGTTTGAGTACCAGACATTTGTACCCAGGGGAAACCCGTCCCCTTCACATCGCTCAAAAGGGCTCTCCAAAAATATATTACTGCCATTTCTAGTTTTTTTTTCAAAAAGTTATCTCTTTTTGGTTTTAAACAAAAAAAAAGAACAATATTGTTATTTAAAGTTATTTTTTTATTAATGTTTAAACTCCGGGAAAGAACAAAATAAAAAACCCCTAACCCTTGGGGCCCCAAGAAAAGTGGCTGGGTTGGGAAAAAATACCACCCTTTGGGGGAGACGCTTTTGAAAACCAAATTTTGCAAATCTTGAAATTTTAATAAAATTAATTAAAATTTTCGACCATTGTCCCCTCCCAATTTTTCTCTGAGTTCCCCGACCTTGCCCCGTGGGGCCAAATGGTTGTCTTTAAGGTCCGCCCCCCCCCGCCTTCCCCCCGGGGGGATTGTCCAGGAATCCCCCCGTGGGGGCCCCCCCCGGGGGGGGGGGTTTGGGCTAAACCCTTTTCCCCACTTTCCCCAAGGGCAGCCTCCCCATCCTCTCCCCTGCCTTCCCGCCCCCAGCCTTCCCTAGGGGTTTTTATCCCCGGAATTCATCCGTCCGCCGTCGATTTTTTCCCCCTTTTTCACTTTCCCAAAGGGCAGCCTCACCAAAACCCGATTCATGCCTACCCAGGTTCAAATTTCCAGGAACGAAACCTCCCACCGGGAGGAAGTCTTTCCCCTTTCCCCACTTTTTCCCCAAAAGGGCAGCCCCCACTGGGGGGGGGGGGGGGGGGGGACGTATTCCAAAGCTTTCCCCAGGTTCATGTATTTCCCGGATCCATCCCTCGCTCCCAGATGTCTCCCCTTTCCCAAATTAACCCCCAAGGTTTGCCCAACAACAACCTTCCCCCCAAATTTATGTATCCAGGAATCCATCCGCTCCTCCCGGGGTCTTCCCTTCCCCCCCTTAAACCCAAGGTCCCCGAGTTTTTGTCAGTGCCTTTCCCCCGGTCAGTGTCCCCCAGGAGGGCCACTTGGGGTCACCTCATTTTGGGAAAACCCTTCCCCCCTTCCCCAAAGTCAAAAGGGGATTCTTGCTTTAACCAGGTTCATGTATCCGGAATCGATCCGTTCCCACCCCCGGATGTCCCTTTCCCTTTCCCCACTTTTCCCCCAAGGGCAACCCCAAATGCACGTATTTATGCTTTTCCCCCGTTTCATGTATCCAGGAAAAACCCTCCGCCCGCCTCAGATGTCCCCCCCTTCCCCCCTTACCCAAGGTTTAAACCCCAACAACGACCTTTCCCCAAGTTTAGTATCCAGGAATCCAAACCCCTCCCCTCCCCCCATGTTTTTCCCCCCCCCAATTACCTAAGGGCAGCGGGGCCCTTTCCCCCGGAAACAGTGTCTCCAAAATCCACTTGTGTCACTGAGTGGACTCCTTCCCCAATTTTCCCCAAATTTTTCCAAACGGTTTTCCACCCCAGTGACCCCTTTCTGAATGGGAAAATTGGTCTTGTCTAGCTGGCTACGGGAGTGACTGTCCAGGGAGGTGGGAAATTCTAAGGGGACACACAGTAAAAATGCGTCCAAATAATTAAAATCCACCAAAAACAGCCTTTGGGAACCCTTAAAAACCCCCTGGGCGGAAAGAAGCTCCCAAAACAGCTCCCGGGGGCCCCCTCGGGGGGTAATTTAAATTTCAAAATTTTGGGGAAATTTCCCCTTATGTTAAAAACTATGAATTTTTTACTGAAAAACAATTTTTTTTTTAAAATTAAATTTAAAATTTTTTAAAAGTGTTTTTTGGGGCGACTTCTTTGAAAAAATGTAAAAATGTAAACTGAACAAAGTTTGAGACACTAGTGGAGGACTGTGTTTCGTGTGTAACATGTTTTTTTGGGATAAAAAAATGTAAATTTTCTACGGTTATTGTATATTGATTTTCATATGTACCTGTTTTTGTGTTTCCCCGAAAAGTCAAGTGGGACATGTTTTTTATGTATGAAAAAGTATCAAATTCAAAACTCTAAATTTCCTCTATGAAAAAATATAAAAAAATTTAAAATAATACTATTTCGGGTGTTTCGTAAATGAATTTAAAGGAATTTCATGGGCGCGCACACATATATATTGTGTGGGTATAACAGAGTTTTACATAAGTTAAAATAAAGCTGTGTTGAGTGACACCTGGTTACATGAGGGCTTATTTGTAATACTTCTTCTGAGCAAAGACAATGACTCAAAATTTTTAAAAGCCCAAAGGGTGACACACACAACTTTTTTCTAAACCAATTTTTTTGTGTAAATCTTACCCTTTTTCTTGATTTTATAACTTAATTAACACTATTGCTCTAAAAACATTTGCTAAGTTTAAATCTTTTTTAAAATTATATATTTTTATAAAAACCTATAAACCACCTAAGTTTTGTTTCCCTTTTATTAAGTGTTTTTCATTTGGGTATTTAATTGTTTATCATGATGATATTTAAATTTTCCCCTTTCGAATTCACCCCTTTTCTTTGTACGCAATTTTGTCTTTTCCCATCATTTCATCCTATATTATGACACACTTTATGGTCAACAGTTATTCCATTATAATATTACATTCTTTAAATTTTTCCCCTTTTCTTTTATAAACATTTTGAACAAAAACTTAATATTCCAGAACTTATTCAACTGCCCCCAAACTTCAAACTTAAAAACTTTTTAAATTTTTCCCGTTTTTTTTTCTTATTGCCCCCTTACTTTTATTTCTGACTAAAGTTTACAGCAAGTCACCAGGCTAAACAGACTGTCTACGGTACCACGGAACTGTGCCTTTTTTTTTTGTGAATTTTATGTGTTCATGTAAGTTTTCTCTGTTTTTACTTTTTACTTTCATCTACAAATCCATCACTACAAACCCTACACGTACCATTATAATACATTTACACTCTCGGAAGATTCTGCACTCTCCCCCCACACTGTTAAGTTAAAGAATTCTTATGAAAATGTAAGAAAATTAAGAAATTCTGTCAAATTTTTTTTTAAATTTTTTAAGAAAATGGGGAAAGAGTGTTACAATATTTTGAGAAATATTTTTGGGAAAAAGGCATAAATTGTGAAGAAGTGATTTAAATTCGAGACTTGGAGTTAAAACAAGATATTTTTTATAAATTATCTAATAAAAATTTAGTTTAAATTTAAATTAAATTAAAAATTCCCAGTTTTCTCATCTCTCTCTCTCACCTCTTTAATAATGACTAAGAAACATTCAAACAACAGATGGGAAAAAAAAAAAAATTTCGATGATGAAAAATAAAAATTCAACCTGGATGATTCGATCCTTTAAATAATAATTTTGGGATGGCCCCACAATGGCCCTACGACGCCACAACCTGGCCAGGAGCCACAACCTGGCCCCCTACGACTGTGTGTTAATTCTCCCAGACTGTTGTTTTTGTACTGTGAGATCAAAGTTAACAATTTATACACTGAATGTTTTGGTGCGCTATGTTAAGTTTTAGTTTATTATCACCCAACCCATCCTGTGGGGGTAGTCAAAAAAATTACAAGGGACTAATTGGTCCAGGGATGGACCCAAAGTTTTGTAGCTGACAAATTACAGAGGTAAGAAAATTTAAATTTACAAAGGTTAAAGAACACCAGGTAGGTCTATCACA
Organism: Cherax quadricarinatus; assembly: GCF_026875155.1. Taxonomy (NCBI): domain Eukaryota; kingdom Metazoa; phylum Arthropoda; class Malacostraca; order Decapoda; family Parastacidae; genus Cherax; species Cherax quadricarinatus. Next base: position 8,547,782 of record NC_069459.1, on the reverse strand, counting down.
ATCAAGACAAGTTAAAAAAGGATTTTTCAGAATACGAGGTACGTAATGGGTCCGGGGGCTGGGGGCCCCCGAGTTTGATGGCTGAACTAGGTAAAGGTAAGAACTCACAAGTTACAAAAGGTAATGAAAACCCCGTAAGAAAGGTTATCACTTTTTTAAAATGGTACAATCATGAACAAATTTGGTGTAATGACAATTCACACTTCCCCACCCGGGCACAACGTAATGGTTTTTGGTGCAAATATTTTTGTTGGGGACACACACCCCCACAATTACAAATTCATACACAAAAAACCCCAAAATTAAACACCCACACACACACACACACACACATAAAACACACAACCCCAATACACAAACTCATACAAACACCACAAATCTACCACCAACACACACAAACACCCACCATACACACACCCACCCCCACTCATACACACCACACACACTATACAACCCACCACACACACTATACACACACCCCCAACACCCCCACCCCAAAACCCCCAACCAACCACACCAAAAACCCCACAACACCAAAAACCAAACCAACCAAACACGGACACAAACACACAACAACACCACACACAACCACAACACACACAGTTTGGACACGACCCCGCAATCTCAATAGGTGAATGCCCCACACACACACACACACACACACAAACCCAACACAAAAACAAAACCAACACACACACACACAAAACACAACCACAAATAACCCCCACATGTGGAAAATGCTTTTTTACAGCTAGCAAAGTCAGGGTATTTCTCCAGAATGGTCTGCAATATACCACGGGGAAAAAATACTTTGCCATTTCTTGAACATTTTTGGGGGGTTGTTTCTAAATTAATTTTATCACACTCAAGTACATAATGAGCAGGGTGTGACAATAGTCCATTTCAAAGTTTTCTTTTTTTTTTTGGTCTACTCTGGTTGGTGATTTAAAACCCGCCCAAAGTACTTGTAACCCCCGCCGGAGCCCGGGGAGTGTGACATCCCAAGAGTTGCTTATTTTTTTTGGATGACCGTGAAATGGGGCCCCTCTTGCATGATAGATGATGATAGATGGACTCACGGTGTCATCTCCCTGAGCCTTAATCCATAAAATTCAGTTGAAGTTTTTTTGTTTTAGTTTTCAAACTACTCCCTGAAAGCCCAAGATTTAATCTACTCCCTTTTGAAAGATACAGCTTGAAAATTTATATTTTTATCATCTTTGAAGACCAATGTGGATGGAATCCAAGCTGTGCACCTGTTTTCCCACTGTCCAAAATCCTATTTTTCCGGTCTGGCTTTGCAAAGCTGCCACAATGAGTTGGAGCTTTTAAAAGGATACAGAGAATCATTTTCAATTAAAAAAGGGGCAATCTTTGATACATAGTGCATTTCTTGCAAGGAGTAGGGAAAAACAGTTCTTTTTTGGGGTGGGCCCCAATTATTATGCTGCTCCAATTTCTTTAAAGAGAGCCACCTCTGTACGCAACGCGCACCCCAGCTGCACCAGTGGATTGGTGAACGAACCCACGTAATTAATTTGGGGAAGTTTTTTTGCTGGGACAAAGTTATCAAACAGTTTAAAGGCCCTCATGTTTGGTTAAAGGGCGAAGTTTTGGTTGTGATTTAAGAAGTAGTTGGGGGGAAAATAGGAATGGTGTTTGGAAAGGGGGGGAATATTCCAGGAGGGGAAAAGAGCCGCTGTTGCTTACTTGCATAGATCTAATTTTTGATTCATGCGAGGGCGGTTCCCGTTTTTTCGATCCCTTGGGGAGTGCTCACCAGTGCTGGGAAAGTTTGGAGGGCTTCGTGCAGGGTTTGAAAAGCTTGCCTGAGCAAATTTTCCCCCCAAATTTGGATATTTTTTTGTAACAGATCTTGATGCTTTGGAATTCAAGTCTTTTTGGGGATATTTAAAATTTTTTCAGACAAAAGGGGATCCAAAAAAGATTATTGCTTTTTCGCTTTTTTCCAGCCCCCAAGCTTCCAGTCGATACAAAAGGGAAGTATGGCGCAGCAAACAAAAAATGATCAAAATAACAGATACTCATTTTCAAAAATTTTAACTTAGCACCATACCTGGGGGGAAACCCCCCCAATCTAAGTGCTCTTGCTTTCTTTGATTTGGGGCAAAGTTTGTTACAAAAGGGCCAAGTAGGGAACCCAAACCTAGATCTGTATCTATTTCATATTCTAGAAGGACCCATCAGAATGATCTGACGAAAATGTCCTTCTGTCGAGAGGCGCCTATTTAGTATCTTTTTTTTTATCAGTAGAGATTTCAAACCCCCGGCCTGACCAGGTAGTACTGATTAAGAAAGTTTTTGGGGGTTGGAAATCCGTGGGTGAATCATTTTTCATCAGCAAAACTAATCACATTGAAATGGGCGACTAGGCATGCATTTTAATAAAGCTTAAATTTAAAAATTGAACAGTGGTGGGGTGAGCACACCTCCCTGTGGGGGGCCTAAAATTTTAAAGTTTTAGACACTTTTATGTCCCTGGAACAAAAACCAAAACGATTTTCTGTTTTAAGGGGCCTTTAAACACGGAAACCCCCTCCCAAATCCATTTGGCAAATTCCTTGTTAATTCGGGGGGGGGTACTCGAAAGCGGATTTAAGGTCAAGGAAAGGGAGTGTATGAGCTGTCAGTGTGCAGATGAGAAACGTGGGATCAATGATGCACGCCCTTCCTTCATAACCCCTGTAACCGGGGGGACAAAAATTGTTTGATTTGTACATGAGACGATAAGAAAACTTCTCTCAAATGTTTTTACACAAGAGTAGTAGAGAAATTGGGCAAATGCTTTTTTTTGTTGGGCTTTGGGAATTGGGTTGGGTGTTGGGCCCCAAGATTGGGGGCTCCCCAGTTACATAGCTCAGTTTAAAAATTCAAGAAAAGGATTACCCGGTACTCGACACAGCATTGGTTGTTGTAAAATAATACCATCCTCACCACGACGTGGGTTGCCCTTAGTGGGGCATCAAATTTTATAATTAGTGAAAGGAATTTTGCGTCTTTGCCTTTTGAGCATAAAAACAAACAAGTCCTTTTCCTTTATATATTTGTCATTTTAATTTTGCCTGTGTGGTCTGGGAGAAAATCATACTTGTAGCAGCCCAAAACTGCTAACTCATTGCCCATAAAGGGATGAGGGTGGCGATCTGCCCGTTCTTTTTCCCTTAATTCTTTTTTGTCCCCCCATGCCCGGTAAATGGGGGGGTTG
>NC_069459.1:8516098-8544056 GCF_026875155.1 Cherax quadricarinatus | reverse complement strand
GGGAAGGAAAGGGCCCTGTCTTTCGTACTGGAACCACCCACCATCCGCAGTATAGAGAACAATACTACGGAAACCTTAGCAACACTAGAAAAACAGATTAATAGAGACTTTGAAAATGCTTTCGTTTTAGATATGACAAGAGAGAGACTGAAGAACACAAAAATAGGACTAACCACCTTTGAAAAATATATGAGGCCGCTCAGGGAAGAGATGGAACCAGCCATGAGACTCCCAGGACTGAAGAAAAAGATAGACGATATCAAACAAGCACTAAGGAAAAAGAAGCATAGGAGATATAGACCTAGCCTTAAAGCAAGTGAGAAGACCAGCCTGAAGACCCTGAAGAGCAGGGAAGACATAGTGATCTGGGATGTAGACAAGGGTTCGGAGATTGTAGTCTTCAAAGGGTCCAACGACATAAAAGCAGGTAACAAGCATGTTAACAATAGGGAAACATATAAAGAATTAACAGAACCAGAAATTACATTTCAGGAAATTAAGAACAGTGGTAAAGAACTAATTTTAGACCTATATAACAACGAGGGGAAGACAGAGTTATATCAGTAGCCTTAAGAGAGAGGCTACTCAGTTTTAAATCCAGAATACCTAACATGTACTTTCTTCCCAAGACACATAAGGACAAGGGCACAGAAACGGACGTTCAAGACTAGACCAGTGTTCTCAGGATGTGCAGCACCAACAAGACCCGTAGACAAGGTGATGTCGGCCCTGCTGATGCCACTACTAGAACTTCTACCAGATAGAATAAGGGACACTACATATTTGCTAACAGAAGTGGAAAGAATAAGGAAATAAGTAAGGACAGCCCCGACAGACCTAAGGATGGTCTCTTGGGATATATTCTCTGTATCCATCTATACCACAAGAAGAAGCGGCAAGGGAGGTGTCAGAGTTCTATGAGGACAACATAGATAAGATTAAAGAGGATTTATTAAAGTTGGGAATCAAGAAGCCGCCCAGTGCCCCAAAAAGTGCAGAGAGCACTAGTCCACTTATGAGGATAACGTCCTTAAATTTAACAGTAAAGTCTACAGGCAAAAAATAGGAACAGTAATAGGGGTTTCTGTGAGCACCGCTGTAGCAGAAATTTTTGTACACTGCACTTTGGAAAGGGACAGAGAGAAGGGACCGGACACAATTACCTACATGAGATACATAGATGACGTTTACTGTGATAATAGGGGGAGACGAAAGGGTGGAAGAATTAAAAACTTGGGCAAAAAGAGCACACCCATCCCTGAAGTTCACTTCAGGACATAGCAGTACAGATCTGCCATTCCTGGATACAGTGACTTACCAGAATAAGGAGAGAGAAATATACAGCAAAACCTATTACAAACCAGGTAATGTCCATCAATACTTTCTATGGACATCGTCGCACCCAAGAAACTTGAAGCAATCACTACACTACTCCTTAGCATTATGGATCAAACAAATTTGCAGCGACGATTCCTGTTTTGAAAACTCCCTAAAGGATATGTGGAATTTCTTCAAGTCTTAGGCTTGCAGAACAAAAAACCCCTCAAGCAGTCAAAGAGAACACTTCTGGAAACGAAAAACAGAGGCAGACACAAGGAACATTCTCCCAAATCCTGTTCATCAACTATTCTCGGGAAATCAGACAGCTAAGAGCGTGGACATGGATCAATGAAGAATTTCCAACAAGCATTTTGGATGGAGCACTTTCCTGATGAACCCCGATGACGCCTGGAGAAGGATGAGTTTCTAAGGACAAACTTGAGAACAAAATTTTTCCGAGGAAGAAGAAGCAGTGAGGACGGATCTGGAAACACTTGAGGGCAGGCTACTACACACACACAAAAATGTACTTTTCATAATAGACCGAATATGGTGAAACTGAGAGTGAAACTCAATTTCCAATGGTCTGAATGTGTAGAACGGGCTATCATAATTTACCCTAAAAAGGGGAAAGAGAAATTGAATGCTAACATTGGTATACTTCGCCTACAAAAAGGGGATGTTAATTTTAGACGTTCCCGGCTACCCTATTTTCGACATGGGCTGACAGAATCTCGGAAGGGTGAAATGTAAAGGACAGGTGTTACGAACACTGGTCTAATGTCACTCAAATCCTCATAAGGACCAGTTACATAATGAACAACCAGGGATTTTTGTATAGCATCCTAGCTTAAGATTGTGCGCAACTGACACTAAACAGATATCGAGTTTGTACATTGCACTTATTTACTTCGCCACAGATGGGCAAAATCTCAGATGGGTGAAACGTGCAAGACAGGTGTAGAGAACATTGATCTAATGTCATCAAATCTTTATGTGCACTCATTCCAAAGTGAGCAATCCAGGGATTTTTGTATAACATCCTTGCTTAAGACTGTGCACAATTGACTCTACTAAACAGCTGTTGAGGTTGTATATTCCATCACTTGAATTATGTAAGGCATTCCTATCATGTTTGATAAGAGAAGATTCAATTATGTTCCTTTCTGTAATGAAACTATTGGGTACAATGACCTGGTCTGCTGCCCACTCCAGCGGATGATTGCAAGTATGTACTAAAATGATCAAAAATTGCATTCAACTCCTGAACCTTCTGTACTAAATACTGATGTTGGGCTAATATGATTTCTATTGTTTGGATTAAGTTTCGCTCTCACAACTAGGAATGTTAATTATGTAGATATAACTAAGTTGTTTTGTATCTTGGAGAAACATATTGACCACCAAATACCTTTAATATCTGCAAAGGGATGGTCTATGGTACCTTACTCTATCCAGTGCTTCTCAACTGCCCTCTCTGATTTATGAAAGCACATAGCGATCACCGTAACGATCAGACCTTGCATCTTACGCAAGCTGATAAATCTAACAAATTTGTCATTTTAGATGAAACTGAATATTCTGATAAGATGAACAGCTTACTAAGTGATAATGGAAAGTACGAACCTCTAGGAACCTCCTCGAACACATCAACTCCAATGAACGACTTAAAAAGTTATTGAAGGGGAATGATGAAATGTCTGTTATCCAGGACGACATCTCTACCGTATCTTTATAACTTAATTACAGCCCATAAACCAGTAACCCAGGCTGTCCTATTATAAGTTCAGGAGGCTCGGCTGCTAACTCCTATGGTCGGAAAGACTTCAGATGCTCATGTTAAGAATAATGTCACCTTATAGAAAGGCTCCAAAAATTAAATGCATCACATAAGTTTACTCTTGTGCATTTTGATATCACAGCATTATTAACTAGATTCCTTGTCTTTGATTTGCTTATGTATCTAGAAGAACTAAAAAACTTCTTCATGTCCTACCCCACTAACATAATTATTGAATTCATTAAGCTGTGTGTGATGGACTGCAAGTTCGTACTTGAAGGTAAATACTATGATCAAAAACAAGTCATGGCCTAGAGAAATCTGCTTAGTCTATTAATCATCAACTTGTATATGGAATTGTATGTGACTAGAATCCTTAAAGATACTTCCAAGTAAAGTCAAGTAGTTCAGATACGTAGATGATATTCTGTGTAGCCTAGAGATCTCGATATTGACGAGTTCCCTCCTAGACTCGGTGATATTGTACCATCAGTTAGGTTTATAACAGAGCACGAATTAGATAACAAATTGCCTTTCTTAGATGTTTTAATCCATCTGTTGACAAATTTAAATTTACAGCAAATCAACTGTGTCGTCACACATTCACTGTTATTCCAATCATGAATCAGAGATTAAAAGGAGTGTTTTTCTGACATTGTTCTTGAGACGTTTACGTATTTGTAGACCGGAATATTTGGATGATGAAATTAATAAAATATTCAACATAGTCACTAAACTGAAATATCCTGGGGATTTTGTTGAGACGGCCACAGACCGGGCCGCGGGGGCGTTGACCCCCGAAACTCTCTCCAGGTAAACTCCAGGTAAACAGCACTGAACCTAGGGAAGTACCTTCCAGGAAAACTATATTGGTTTTGCCTTACAATGAGACTATGGCTGGTCTGTTTGATGCATTAAATAAGCTCAGAATACTGTCTTCATGAACATGGGGACAATGCAGCAGTTTATTAAGAATGTTCCATCCAACATTGTTGATGGTGAATATCAAAATGGTATTCAATACCGACAAGTTGGTATGAAAGACACATAGACAACATTTAGGCATCTTTATTCCGAAACGTTTCACATACACAGTAAGAGAAACGTTTCAGAGTATGAAACAGAATTCTTCTCCAGCCTGAGGGACTGAAATCCATCAAGGGTGATGGACCGATTATATCGTCTTCACATCTCTACTGCCCCTGCCTACTTTCTGTACTCGACTGCAGAATCTTACTGTGTAGGCGAAACGTTTGGAATAAAGATGCCAAATGTTTTCCTATTGTCTTACCCAAAATTTTTATTGTTTCCACAATGTCCCCGGCAACAAGTTTTCTTTCGAATGTCGGGCAGAAATCAGATTACCCCCAAAATCAATCCGGCATTTAAAGGCTAAGGAAACAAATACAGTCTTTAATCCCATTTGTATTAAGCAATCATCCGATGGGTGGGGGCCCTTTTTCTGTTAGGCTGAGAATGGTTTTTACGAGAAATTGGATACACAAGATAATCGCTATCTAATTCGAGCAAGAAGAGCATAGTTATTTAAGCCAAACTCGCAATTTTACCTATTCGCAACGACATATATGTAAGATCTTAACTGTTTTAAATATGTATACTTTTTATTATTTTATGAATAAACTTAATTTCCTGGGCAAATACTGCGCATTAATTTAGATTGGATGGTGATGTTTGAAAATTTTAAAAATAGCACTTCATAATTATCTATATTTCTTGTTTACCACACGTTTACAAATTATAGTATATTATATAACTTATAAGTGTTGATAAAATTTTAGTGTTTGGATGATACGTGCATATGTGAAGAGATATAAGTGCCAGTGAGAGAGATATAAGTGCCAGTATGAGAGATATAATGCCAGTGTGAGAGATATAAGTGCCCATGTGAGAGATATAAGTGCCAGTGTAGAGATATAATGCCAGTGTGAAGATATAAGTGCCAGTGTGAAGATATAAGTGCCAGTGTAGAGATAAAGTGCCAGTGTGAGAGATATAAAGTGCCAGTGTGAGAGATATAAGTGCCAGTGGTGAGAGATATAAGTGCCAGTGTGAGAGATATAATGCCAGTGGCGAGATATAAGTGCCATGTGAGAGATATAAGTGCCAGTGTGAGAGATATAAGTTGCCAGTGAGAGAGATATTAAGTGCCAGTGTGAAGAGATATAAGTGCCAGTTTGAGAGAAATAATGCCAGTGTGAGAGATATAAGTGCCAGTGTGAGAGATAATAGTGCCAGTGTGAAGCTATAAGTGCCAGTTGTGAGAGATATAAGTGCCAGTGTGAGAGATATAATTGGCCAGTGTGAGAAGATATAAGTGCCAGTGTGAGAGATATAAGTGCCAGTGTGAGAGATATAAGTGCAGTGTGAGAGATATAAGTGCCAGTGTGAGAGATATAAGTTGCCAGTGTGAGAGAAATAAGTGCCAGTGTGAGAGATATAAGTGCCAGTGTGAAGAGATTGCAGGACAAAGAGCAGGGCAAAATTTGAAGTTTCTTGTAGTAAAACAACAGTGTGGAATCTTTAGAGCTGACGTCAACAATACAACAAGCACGTCAACAATACAACAAGCACGTCAACAATACAACAAGCACGTCAACAATACAACAAGGCACTCAACAATACAATAAGCAGTCAACAATACAACAAGCACGTCCAACAATACAACAAGCACGTCAACAATACAACAAGCATCTCACAATACAACAAGTCACGTCAACAATTACCACAAAGCACGTCAACAATACAACAACAACGTCAACAATACTACAAGCACGCAACAATAACAACAAGCACGTCAACAATACTACAAGCACGTCAACAATACAACAAGCACGTCAACAATACAACAAGCACGTCAACAATAGCAACAAGCACGTCAACAATACAACAAGCACTTCCAACAATACAACAACACGTCAACAATACCACAAGCACCGTCAACCATACAACAAGCACGTCAACATACAACAAAGCACGTCAACAATACAACACGCAACGTCCAACAATACAACAACACGTCAACAATACTACAACACGCAACAATAAAACAAGCACTCAAACAATACAACAAAGCTAGGAAATACAACAAGCACGTCAATACAACAAGCACGTCAACAATACTACAAGCACGTCAACAATACAACAAGCACGTCAACAATACAATACAAGCACGTCAACAATACAACAAGCACGTCAACAATACAACAAGCACGTCAACAATCATCTACAAGCACGTCAATTCTACAGATCGTCAACAATTCTACAAGCACGTCAACATTCCAACAAAGCACGTTCAACAATACAAAAGCACGTCAACAATTCTTACAAGCACGTCAATAATTCTACAAGGCCACGTCAACAATACAACAAAGCACGTCAACAATACAACAAGCACGTCCAACAATACACAAGCATCGTCAACAATCACAACAAGCACGCCAACTAAAGGCACGGAAAAGTATACGCATAAACAGAACACCAACAAATAAGAAGAGTACAAGAAATTAGAGTATAATAAAACAAAAAGGTAAGAGTAAACATACAAGACAGTGTAGTAACACATAACAGTTTTTAGTAACTGAGAAAGAATAGTTTGTTAACGCACAAAAAGTCACTCTCAATATGTAGTGTAGTAAACACTGGAGAGTACAACCATATAGTAAACACACAAAGTGCAGTACACTTAACAATAGTAGTGTAGTAACACGGGAGAGTACAACCATATAGTAACACACAAAGTAGCAGTTAACACTTAACAATAAGAGTGTAGTAACACTGAGAGTAAGAACCATATAGTAACACACAAAGTGAGTTACACTTAACAAAGTAGTAGTAGTAAACACTGGAGAGTACAACCATATTAGTAACACAGACAAAGTGAGCAGATACCTTAACAATATGTAGTGTAGTACCACTGGAGAGTACAACCATAAGTAACACACAAGTGCAGTTACACTTAACAATAGTAGTGAAGTTAACACTGGAGAGTAGAACCATATAGTTAACACACAAAGTGCATTACACTTAAACAATAGTAGAGTATTAACACTGGAGAGTACAAACCATATAGTAACACACAAAGTGCAGTTACACTTTACAATATTAGTGAAGTAACACTGGAAGAGTACAACATATAGTAACACACAAAGTGCAGTTACACTTAACATAGTAGTGTAGTAACACTGTAGAGTAGAACCATATAGTAACACACAAAGTACATTACACAAACAATAGTATTGTAGTAACACTGGGAGTAAAACCATATAGTAACACGAAACAAAGTACACTTACAACACATAACAATAGTATGTATGTAACACTGGAGAGTATACATAAAGTAACAACAAATTACACTTTCACATAACAATAGTAGTGTAGTAACACTGGAGAGTAGAACCATATAGTAAGACACACGAAAGAAGGTGAAGTTACACAAAATACATTTCATAAGGAACGTACAATAAAGAAATAACAGAGCAGTACAAATATAACAACGTACCAGCAACAAGAACCTACACGAATAATACAGTAATATACGGACAGTGTAGCAACATTCTAATACATATAAGAGAATCAGAAACAATAACAAGAGAGATTCTAGCAGCCAGGTTGTGGGGATCAGCAGTTGAAAATTCTTTTTGTCAAGACGTCGATCTACAAATTGTCCTAATTCCTTCGTGATTTTTATTTTTGTCTTTGTGAATATATTTTTTCATTATACGAAGATAACACACAAGAAGACACGAAAAATTACAAAGTGAGACTGTCCTAATTAATAATTATTTCTAGTTTACATCTTACCTTCCATTATGATAATCATAAAGTAATGTCTGCTGTATCTAAAACAGAACTTTCTGTGATCTGTCACTTTTTTATATTCCCCTATATAATTAAAGGATCTCTATATATAATATACTATATACTACATATATCCTAAACTATACTAAAACGTAGAACAGTATAGTATGCTATACTATATAAATACCTAAAAATTTTCCCGATGCACTATACTTTCAATCACACTTTTTTCCAGAATTCTATTACTATATAATACTTAACTATTTCCAATATCTGCCCGTCATATGCCTGTGTATTATAATTTAGTTCTAACATCCGAGTGAGACAGTGTAGAATTGCATGGAAATGTGTGCACCTGAGTGCATAAGAGTTAGAATGTAAGATAATGATCGAAACGTGGGAATATTACATGCATCGTCGTAGACCTGTGATGAAAGTATTAATGTATCTTCAAGTTTGTGTGTGTGTGTGTGTGTGTGTTGTGTTTGCCTGTGTGTGTCGGTGTATGTGTGTGGTGTGTGTGTGTGTGTGTGTGTGTGTTGTGCCTGTGTGATGTGTGTGTGTATGTGTGCCTTTGTGTGTGTTGTGTGTGTGTGCCCTGTTGTGTGGGTATGTGTGTGTGTATGTGTGTGTGCCGTGTGTCTGTGCTGTGTGTGTTGTGTGTATGTGTGCCTGTGTGTGTGTGTGTGTGTGTCTGTGCGTGTGTGTGTATGTGTGCCAGTGTTGAGTTGTGTGTGTGTGCCTGTGTGTGTGTATGGTGTGTGTATGTGTGTGTGCCCTGTTGTCCTGTGCCTGTGTGTGTGTGTGTGTACGTGCCCTGTGTGTGTGTGTGTGTGTGGTGTGTGTGTGGGTGTGTGTGTGTGTGCCTGTGTGAGGGTTGTATGCCTGTGTGTTGTGAGTTGTATGCCTGTGTTGTGTGTGCCTGGTGTTGTGTTTGTGATTGTGATGCGTGCCTTGGTGTGTATATATATGTGTGTGTGTGATGTTCGTATGTGTTGTATATGTGTGTGTGTGGGGTGTAATGGTTCCTGTCATTAGATCGAAAACTGATGGCCATAAAATTAATAAAAACTAAGAATTTAACTGGTAAAGAATTATTTCCTACAACTCTCCTTTCACAACTTTGCAAATATCTTCTTTGCTTTAATTCTTATACAGGTATTTCATTCGACTGTCAAGTCTCTCCTCTTCACATCTTCTAAAAATAATTGAAAATATTTCTATAACAACATTTTACTAACGATTTATTGCTTATGGAATACAATTCCCAATTTTAAAGGAGTAATAAAAAACGCAGAAATGATTATGAGAATGTGGTGTGTGTGGTGTTTGGTGTGTGTGAGTGTGTGTGTGTGTGTGTTGTTGTGATGTGTGTGTGTGTGTGTGTAGATTCTGCAAATTACATAATGGCTTATTTGTAGACATATGAACAAATAATAACACTTATACAGCTAATTAAGTAAAAAACAAAAGAAATTAAAACATAAACACTATATGAAACATAAATAGAAAGTCCGAGATTTTATATCAGTAACCCCAGCTGGTGTGCCGAGTTGGTGGCAGTCATCTCGTCTGGCTGTCCTAACTTTTCCAGCTGTCTTGGTGGGTGTAATTACAGGACGCAAGATTTCTGTGTGTCCCCCCTCCTGTAATTCCACCCACCTGCAGTCCTTCGGCAGTAGACAAGGTAGACAAGACCAATTAACATCCAGCAAGGTCACTGGGGGGGGCCCAACACCTGCTGAACCTGGGAAGTGAGGAAGGAAGTTCATCTGAGGGCCCGCAGATGGACTTCTGGAGACAAGAGAACTAGGAAAGCAAACACACACACACACACACACACACACACACACATACACACATACACCAACACCAGTGTCACCCTCACCACAATCTATCACCACCAGGTCCATCACCGACACACCAGTCCATCAACCCTCACAACCATTTCCATAACCCACACGACCAGCCCATCACCAACAAGTGAAGTGAGGTAAGGAAGTTCAACTGAGGGCCCGCAGATGGACTTCCAGGAGACATGGAACTATGAAAGCGCGCGCGCGCGCGCACTACACACACACACACACACACACACACACACACACACACCACCACCACCACCAGTTCCACCTTCCACCACCAGTCCCATCACCTTCCCAACGTACGATCCATCACCCCTCACTACCATTCCATCACCCTCACTACCAGTCCATCACCACCCTCACCAACATCCATCCACCCTTACCAACAGTCATCACCCTCACCACCAGTCCATAACCATCACCACCGAGTCCCATCACCACAAGTGAAGTGAGGAAGGAAGTTCATCTGAGGGCCCGCAGATGACTTCTGGAGACATGAACTAGGGAAAGCAAACACACACACACATACAACCATCACCACCAGTCATACTTCCCTCACCAACAGCCCATCACCCTCACCACCATTCCATCACCCTCAACACCAGTCCATCACCCTCACCACCATTCCATCACCCTCACTACCAGTCCATCACCACCAGGTCCACGACCTTTCTAGAGGGAGAGTAGAGACGGTAAGTGATCTACAACTCCCAAGTAAGGTAAGTGGTGTGACTCCTCCCAGAGTAAGGTAAGTGTGGGACACCTCCCAGAGTAAGGCAAGTGGTGGGACACCTTCCATATAAGGTAAGTGGGAGGGACACCTCCCAGAGAAGGTTTTCGAAGGTTTTCTCTTCCCGCAAATCTTCCTGTTCAATAAATAAAATTTTTGACGATAAATCCTTCTTTGTAATAAAAATTAATATGAGGATTTTTCATGGTGAAAGAGAGAGTTTCTTCCTTTACCAGGGAATATATCCTGTAACTCAATACATAATATCCCAGAGATTTATGACCAGAGAGAACTAGAGGGGGGATTATAAATTGCCGGATTATATATTTAATCCCAACTGAGATCTGCAAAGGAGCCCAGACTTATATGCGGTGAACATGTGATGAGCCTACAAGTAATTATTTTTCTTTGATTTATCAGTATGAGGTCTAGAAACTGACATCTTTTTTATATAATTCAAATCCACTGTTACCACCTAGACGCTGTGTTTTCCAGCCAAATGTCTAAATTTTCTCGTTACATGTAATTAATAGTTCTAATGCTAGGTATAAAATTATGGATGGTTGCTGTGATCGGGCATTGTCTATAATTTAAGTTTTCAATTTGTTCTGATATTCTGCGATGAGATGTTATTTGTATGACAACTGAATCTTCCCGACGTTTTAGAAATATATTTATCGATAGGTCTTGTTCGCTCGATGTGTGGTGTGTCATCGATATTCAAGTTTTTTCTCTGGCAGTGATTTCACACACAAGAATGTCTGGCTTTCCAAGTGCACGTACCTTTATACTTCTCAAACCTTACGAGCCTTCTCAAACTTTACTTAGGTCCCGCACAATATGAAGCTTCTTAGAATTTTCTAGTGGGCCCCAGACACCCTTCGCAGACCTTGCAAGTGCTATTGTACCTGTGTGATCAACCAGGGATATGAACCGTATGTCGTCATCCAAGACCTTCCTAGGTCACATATACCATGTATTGTCCTAACAGACTTGGTATAGGCGGGCTCCTGTAAACTTATGTGATTATATGTGACTTGTTCCAGATAAGGACTTATGTTCATGCGTGGGACGGCAGACCTTGCTAAGGGCTCATGCAGTTTGAGGTCATCAACAGACCACTCTAAGGGGTACATGTTGTATCGCTTCTTAGACCGTTGCTAGGAGCCCATGCAGAGGGTGATGACGGTGGGGAGGGTGAAGGAATGTGTTCCCAAAGTCCAATGTGACCCTTACAGATGACTTCCCTTGATAGAGATGGTGTTGTGGTAGGGTGAAAGGACTGGTGGTAAGGGTGAAGGCAACTGGTGTCGAGTTATGAAACTGGCGGTGCGGGTGATAGACTTGGGGTGAAAGAGATGGACTGGACTCATAGTGATAAACGTGGAGTGAGAGAGATGGACTGGAGGTGAAGTGGATGGACTGGAGTGAGTGCGTGGTCCTGGAGGTGAGAGTGATGGACTGGGAGGTGAGGGGGATGGAGTGATGGTGAAGGGAATGACTGGTGGTGAGAGTGATTGACTGGTGGAGACGGTGATGGGACTGGTGGTGAGGGTGTGACTGGACGAGAGGGTTGATGGATTGGTGGCGAGGGTGATGGACAGGCGGTGAGGGTGATGAGACTTGTGGTGAGGGCGATGGACTGGTAGTGTGGGTTTACGGATTAGTGGTAAGGGTGACGATTAGTGTGCGGTGACGACTCGTGGGGAGGGTAATGGGCAGAGGTGTTGGGTGATTGGACTGGTGGTGAGGGTGAATGATGGTGGAGAGGGTGATGTACTCTGGTGTAGAGTAATGGACTGGTGGTTGAGGGTGAAGGAACTGGGGTGAGGGTGATTGACATGTGGTGAGGGTGATGGACTGCTGGTGAGAGTAGTCCTGGTAGTGTGGGTGATGGACTGGGGTGATGGTGATGGATTGGTGTGAGGTGATGGACTGCGTGAGAGTAATGGACTGGTGTGGAGGGTGAGGACTGTGGTGTGGGTGGTGGACCTGTGGTGAGGGTGATGGGACTGATGTGAAGGACTGGTGGAGAGGGTGATGGACTCTTGCTGGAGGGTGATGTGACTCGTGGTGTGGGTGGACTGGTGGAGATGGAGATGGTCTGGTGGTGAGGGTGATGGACTTGGTGGTGAGGGTGCAGGTCTGGGTGGTGAGTGTGAATGGACTATGTGATTGGTCTGGTGGTGAGGGTGATGGACGTTAGGTGAGAGGAATGGACTGGTGTGAGGGTGAATTGGACTGGTGAAGAGGGTGATGGACTGTGTTGATGCTTGTGTGTGTGTGTGTGTTGTCGTGTGAGTGTGTTTGTGTGTGTGTGTTTCCTCCCCTAGTTTCATGTCTCCAGAAGTCCCCCTGCTGGACCTCAAATGAAACTCCCTTCCACAGTTCCAATGTTGGTGAGGGTGAAGGACGTGGTGAGGGAGATGTCAGGTGTGAGGGTCCATGGTCCCCATGTGGTGAGGGTGATGTACTTGTAGGAGAGGGTGACAGACTGGTGGTGAGCGAGGAACTGAAGGTGAGGTGATGGACTGGTGGTGAAAGTGATGGACTGGTGGTGAGGGTGACGGACTGGTGGGGAGGGGTGAAGGTCTGGTGTGGAGGGGTGATGAGACTGGTGGGGAGGGTGAAGGACTGTGTTTCTCTGAGAAGTCCCTGTTCACCTCAGATGAACACCCTTCCACACTACCCTGCTTGTTGATGGACTGGTGTTGAAGGTGATGGACCTGGTTGTGAGGGTGATGGACTGGTGGTGAGGGAGAGATGGTACTGGTGGAGAGGGTAATGGAACGGTGGTGAAGGGTGATGGACACTGGTGTTAGGGTGATGGCCTGGTATGAGGGTGAATGGACTGTTGGTGAGGTGATGGCCTGGTGGTGAGGGTGATGGACTAGTTGGTGTGGGGACTGGTGGTTGAGGTGATGGACCAGGTGTGAGGGTGATGGAACTGGTGGTGAGGGTGATGGACTGATGTGTGAAAACTGGTGGCCAGGGTGATGGACTGTGGTGAGGGAATGGACTGGTGGTGAGGGTGTATTGGACACTTGCTGGGTTGGGTGATTGACTGGTGGTAGTGGTTGATGGACTAGGTGGTGAGTGTGATGGACTAGAAGGGACGGTGAAGGACTAAGCTTCCAGAAATCCATCTGATATGCCCCCGTCAGCATGAACTCCCTTCCACACTTCCCTGCTGTGATGGACTTGTGGTGAAAGGTGATGGACAGGTGGTGAGGGTGATGGACTGGTGGGGAGGGCGATGGACTGGTGGTGAGGATGATGGTCTGGTTGTAAGGGTATGGATTGGTGGTGAGGTGATGGAAATAGTGGTTAGGGTGATGGACTGTATGAGGTGATGGACTAGGGGGGAGGGTGATGGACTGGTGGGGAGCGTAAAGGTCTGGTGTGGGGGGGGAGGGTGATATACTGGTGGTGAGGGAGATGGACAGGAGTGAGGGTAATGACAGGTGGTGAGGTGAATGACAGGTGGGGAGGGTTGTGGTCTGGTTGTGAGGGTATGGTCTGGTGGTGAGGGTGATGGACTGATGGTGATGACTGGTGGTGAGGGTAAAGATGACTGTTTGGTGAGGGGAATGGACTGGTGGTGAGGGTTGATGGAACTTGCTGGGGTGCGTGATGGACTGGTTGGTGAGAGTGATGGACTTGGTGTGTGTGTGATGGACGTGGTGAGTGTGATTGGACTGGTGGAGATGCTTGTGTGTGTGTGTGTGAGTGTGTGTGTGGCGTGTGTGCGTGTGTGTGTGATTGCGTGTGTGTGTGTGTGTGTTTCCTTCCCCTAGTTTCATGTCCTCCAGAATCCACCTTCGTGGCCCTCAGATGAACTCCCTTCCACACTTCGCTTGTTGTGTGGTTGTGTGAGGGTGAGATCTGGTGGTGAGGGTGAAGGACTGGTGGTGAGGTATGGACTGTTGTGATGTGATGGAGCTTGTAGTGAGGGTGGGTGAACTGGTGGTGAGGGTGATGGACTGGTGGTGAGGTTGATTGACTGGTGGAAGGTTGATGGACCGGTATTATAGAGGGTGATGACTAGTTGATGGGTGAATGGACTGGTGGTAACGTGAATTGACAGGGTGAGGGTGATGGTCTGTGGGTGAGGTGATGGTCTGGTGGTAAGGGTGATGGATGGTGGAGGAGGGGAATGGACTGGTGTGAGGGTGATGGACTGGTGGTGATGGTGATGGACAGTAGTGAGGGTTGATGGACTGTAGTGATGGTGATGGACGGGTGAATGGACTAATTGGTGAATTTGGTGGACTGGTGGTGAGAGGTGCTGGACTGTTAGGTGATGGTGATGGACTGGTAGTGATTGTGAATGACTGGTAAGAGATGAGGGGCTACTATATACTGGTAGTGAGGGTGAGACTGGTGGTGAGGGTGATGGACTGGTGGTGGAGGGTATGGACTGGTGGTGAGGAGATGGACTGGTAATGGTCTGGTGTGAGGTGATGGACTGGTGGTGGTTGTGTGTGTTTCCTTCCCATAGTTTCATGTCTCCAGAAGTCCACCTTGCGGGCCCTCAGATGAAATCTCCCTTTTCCACACTTCGCTTGTTGGTGTGTTGTGGTGAGGGTGATGGTCTGGTGTTGAGGAACGGACTGGGGTTTGGTGAGGGTGATGGACTGTGGTGAGGGTGTATGGACTGTTGTGAGGTAGATGGACTTGTATTGAGGGTGGTGACTGTGGTGGAGGGTGGATGGACTGATGGTGAGGGAGATAGACTGGTGGGGTGGAGTGTATGCGTGTTTTTCCTATTTCCATGTCTCTAGAAGTCCATCTGCGGGCCCTCAAAAGAACTTCTACCACACTTCACTTGTTGGTGATGGCTGGTCGTGATGTGGTTTATGGATAGGCTTTGTGAACGCTGGTGAATTTACTCGGACCTGGTGGTGAGGGTGATGGTCCTGGTGGGTGATGGTGGACTGGTGGTGGTGGTATGTGTGTGTGAGTGGTTTGCTTCCCTAGTTCCATGTCTCCAGAAGTCCATCAGCGGCCCCACCGATGAACTTTCCTTCCTCTCTTCCCCAGGTTCAGCAGTTTTGGCCCCCCCAGTACCTTGCGGGATGTTAACTTGGTCTTGTCTACCTTGTCTACTGCCGAGACGTCCAGTGGTGAATACAGGAGGGGAACACAGAAATCTGCGTCCTGGTAATTCCACCTCCAGACAGCCTTGGAACAGAAGACCCAGCCAGACGAGAACTTGAGCTGCCACCAACTCGGCCACCAATGCTAGGGGTTTACGATAAAAAAATTTCCCCCCCACTCGGACTTCTATTTATGTTTCATTAGTTTTTTATGTTCAGTTCTTTTGTTTTTTACTTAATAATCTGTATACGTGTTATAATTTTGATCATAGTCTACAAATAAGCCCATTTATGTAAACTTTGCATGACACACACACACACACACACACACACACACACACACGACACACGCACATTCCCATATGCATATCATGCTTTTTCTCTCACTTCTCATTAAAATTAATTAGCATTGCATAAGCAAAACGTAAAAAAATGTAATTTAAAATTATTTTCAAGTTATTTTTAGAGATGTGAAGTGTAGAGACTTGACAGTCGAAGAAAAACCTGTATAAGATAAAGCAAAGAAGTTATTTGCAATGTTATATGTGAAGGCCGAGTTGTAGGAAATAGCACACCGGCGCGCGCGCGCACGCAACACGACACACACACACACACAACACACACACATACACACACACACACACACACACACACACAGGGCACAAACACGCACACACACACACACCCACACACACACACACCACTCACACACACACACACATACACACACAGACACATACCACAGACACACACAGACACACATCAGACACACACACACACACACACACACACTACACACACACAGCACAACACACACACCACAAACTTGAAGATACATAATACTTTCAATCACAGTCTAACGATGCATGTAAACTTTAATTCCACGTTTACGATCATTATCATACATTCCATCTCTCATGCCTCAGGTCAGCACATTACCATGCACATATCTACACTGTCTCACGCGATGTTAGAACTAAATTATATACACAGGCAATGATGGGCAGATACGTAAATAGTTTAAGTAAATAGTAATAGAATCTGAAAAAAAATGTGATTGAAAGTATAGTGCATCGAATAGTATTTATATAGTACAACATATGCTTTTAGTATAGTATTAGTATAGTATTATATATAATAAAGTATATATAGATATCCCTTAATTATAAATGGGAATTTATAAAGAAGTGACAATTGACAAAAACTTATTTTAGATCAGCAAGTAAATACATTTAGAATTATCTTATGGAAGATAAGAATTAACAGTAAATACTATTAAGGAAGTCTCACTTGGGGTTTTATGTGTAAAGTAAAAGACACAATGCAACTAATGTGACATTTTATTGTGGCAAACGTTTCGCTCTCCAGGAGCTTTGTCAACCGTTACCTTGATAAAGCCCTGGAGAGCGAAACGTTTCACAATAAAATTACATTAGTGCAGCATGTGTCCTTTTAATTTACATATTGTGTAATTCTAACCAACATATTAGTTTTCATTCTTCACGGCTGTTATCTTCACGTCTGTTATCTTCCGTCTGTTTATCTCACGTCAGTTTATCTTCACGTCTGTTTATCTTCCACGTCTGTTATCTTCGACACGTCTTTAATCTTCACGTTTTTATCTTCACGTTTGTGTATCTTTCACTCTTTATCTTCACGTCTGTTACCTTCACTCCTGTTTACTTCCACGTCCTGTTATCTTCACGCCGTTTATCTTCACGTCTTTAATCTTCACGTCTTTAATCTTTACGTCTTTAATCTTTACGTCTTTAATCTTTACGTCTGTTATCTTTACGTCTGTTATCTCACGTTTATCGTTCACGTCTTTAATCTTACGTCTGTTATTCTTTACCTTCTGTATCTTCACTTTATCTTCACGTTGTTATCTTTTCGTCTTTCTTTACTATTCTCGAAAAAATATTCGGTAGTCAACCAACACAAAAAAAAAATAAAAAATTTTCGGAAGAAATTAAGGACAATTTTTGAAGACTCGACTCTTGACCAAAATAATTTCAACTGCTGATCCCACAACCTGGCCAGCTGGAACTCCTCTGTTATTGTTTCTGATTCTCTTATTATGTATTAGAATGTTGCTCCACTGTACCCGTATATTACTGTATTATTCTTGTAGGTTCTTGTACGGTACTTGTATATTGGTAAACTGGACTGTTGCTGGCTCGTTATTGTACTTTAATTAATTTCTTGTGTGTTACTGTACTGTTTTTATGTGTAACTGCACTTGTGTGTTACTATGTTTTTGTACTCTTGAGTGTTACTGAGCAACTGAGAGTGATTTTTTTTGTGTTAATGTACTATTCTATTACTACCTTGTTCTTGCATGTTTCTGCACCTTTAATGATATTGAAACTTATTGCATTCTTGTGTGCTGCTGTTTCGTTTTTGCGTAATACATTTCCGTTCCTCTAGTTGACGTGCTTGTTGTATTGACTTGCTTGTTGTATTGTTAACGTGCTTGTTGAATTGTTGCGGTGCTTGTTGTATTGTTACCCGTGCTTGTTGTATGTTGACGTACTTGTTGTAATGTTGACGTGCTTGTTGTATTGATAGACGTGCTTGTTTATTGTTTGACGTGCCTTGTTGTATTGCGACGTCAGCTCAAGATTCCTCAACTGTGTTTTACTACAAGAACTTCAATGATTCCCGCTGCAACCTTCAACAACAGTGTCCTCTACACTAACATTTATGTCTCCCTCAAGAGGTATTTTGCGCCACTAAAAATTACCAACACTTATAAACTTATAGAATCTAACTGTAAAAAATATCGTTAACAGAAATATAGATAAGTTATAAATGCGAATTAAATAATCGAAAACATAAAAAAAATAATAAATAAAGATTTGCCAAGGAAATTAATTACCATATTCATCCATATAATAAATAACAAAACTTAAAAATATTATTAAAAATATTTATTAAGTAAAAATTAATGAAATATCAATTATAATTTATACTGACATGTATTTAAATACAGATAATATGTCATTATGCTTGTTATGTGAATATACAGAGAGAATACTATCATAGCAAACACCTGGTCATCGAAGCAGGTGTTGTTCTGACACAGTGTGCAGTCTCTGACAACATGGTGGGCAGCTCTGACAACAGGTGCTGCTCTGACAACAGTGCAGCTCCTGACAGCAGGTGCAACTCTGACAACAGGTCTGGCTTTGACACAGGTGCTAGCTCTACAGCAGGTAGTTTGCTCTGACAACAGGTTCAGCTCTGACAGCAGTTGCCTGCGCTGACAGCAGGTGCAGCTCTGACAACAGTGCGAAACTCCAGACAACAGGTGCTGCATTGACAACAGTGTGCTGCAGACAACAGGAGAAAGCTCTGACAACAGTGCTACTCTGACAAACAGTTGCTGCTTTGACAACAGGTGCGGCTCTGACAACACTTGCAGCTCTGACAACAGATGCTGCTCTGCCAACTTACTGTGCCTGCCTCTGACAACAGGTGCTGCTTTGACAACAATTTGCTGCTCTGACCACAGGTCGCTCTGATAACAACAGGTGCTGCCTGGACAACAGTTGCTGCTTCTGACAAACAGTTCAGCTCTGACAAACAGGTGCGGCTCTGACAAACCGGTGCAGCTCTGACAACAGGTGCTGCTCTGACAACAGGTGCAGCTCTGACAGCAGGTGCTACTCTGACAACAGGTGCTGCTTTGACAACAGGTGCTGCTCTGACAGCAGGTGTTGCTCTGACAACAGGTGCAGCTCTGACAGCAGGTGCTGCTCTGACAGCAGGTGCAGCAATCTGACAACAGGTGCTACCTGACAACAGGTGCTGCTTGACAACAGTGCTGCTCTGACACCATGTTGGCAGAGCTCTGACAACAGGTGCTACTCTGACAACAGGTGCTGCTTTGACAACAGGTGCTGCTCTGACAACAGGTGCAGCTCTGACAACAGATGCTGCTCTGACAACAGGTGCTGCTAACTGACAACAGTCTGCTTTGACACAGGATGCTGTATTTCCCTGACAACAGGAGCTGCTCTGACAACAGTTGATGCTCTGACAACAGGTGCTGCTCTGACAACAGGTGCAGCTCTGACAACAGGTGCTGCTCTGACAACAGGTGCTGCTCTGACAACAGGTGCTGGTTCGACACACCGGAGGGTTTAACACCCAAAAATCTTAGTTCTATATCACTAGTTTTAGGAGTTTGGCAAAACAAGAAGTGCAATATTGACTACAATACAGACATTTTCACAAGTATGTTTTACAGTCTGCACGAAAAATAATCATGACACAGAACCTAACTGACAATACCTGCCAATACCTTAAGTTAATCACTTGTCTAATTCCCGACGCCAGATTAATCACATGAAAGTTACATCACATAAAGTACCACAAGACTCGTAAAATGTATCAACCAAGGTGTAGCAACGCACAAAACAAGCAAAACATAACAGATAACTAATCAGGGATGGTCACAATATAAATTATATATATATATATATATATATATATATATATATATAAATATATATATGGATGTATGTCCCGTGCCGAATATGGTAAACTTGTCAATTAACCGGAACTCATATAGAAATTAGTCCTTTTTCTGAAATTTTTTTCCTAATGCGTTTTAAAGATATAATTTTCTCATTAATGTTAATGTAAAACATTTTTAATTTTGCACCAAAAAATCTGTAGAAAACTTAACCTAACCTAGTACAAGCAAGAACAATTTATTTAGCCTAACTCAACTAAATAAATTTTTAGATTTTTTTTTAAAATAATTTAATACTAAACTAACACAGTGAAATATTATTCTTTTCGATAGTTTCAGAATGATTTTGGTAAAATTATTGGCTACAACAAACTTTCGCTTGTCTATAATGGCAAGATTGACGCTGCTATTTAAGCAAGATCGCAAGTTCTGCTCTATTCGCATGACATATATATATATATATATATCTAATAATATATTTATATATATATATAATATACATTATAGGTTTAAAAAAAAACTGACAAGTTGAATAATTAAAACACTTGTGCAATCGTTAGGACTCGTTTCCACCATAAACCTTCCCAAATGTTGCGCAAGGTCTGGTTTACACACAATATAATGCACATATACAATCATAGACAGAAGTTCCTACACTCTTAGCCAGATTAAAATCACGAAGCTTGAACATAATAACTGTATTAACTTAAAATGTAGAAGCAACTCTTTCCTGAGTCTCCTTATTATAACATGCCTAATTTAATTAAGCCTAAATCCCAACTAAATATATTTTAAGATTAAGTTACAGCAATTTTAATATAAACACAATGAAATATTTTTTTTTTCTGTTAGGCTGAGAATGGTTTTTACGAGAAATTGGATACACAAGATAATCGCTATCTAATTCGAGCAAGAAGAGCATAGTTATTTAAGCCAAACTCGCAATTTTACCTATTCGCAACGACATATATGTAAGATCTTAACTGTTTTAAATATGTATACTTTTTATTATTTTATGAATAAACTTAATTTCCTGGGCAAATACTGCGCATTAATTTAGATTGGATGGTGATGTTTGAAAATTTTAAAAATAGCACTTCATAATTATCTATATTTCTTGTTTACCACACGTTTACAAATTATAGTATATTATATAACTTATAAGTGTTGATAAAATTTTAGTGTTTGGATGATACGTGCATATGTGAAGAGATATAAGTGCCAGTGAGAGAGATATAAGTGCCAGTATGAGAGATATAATGCCAGTGTGAGAGATATAAGTGCCCATGTGAGAGATATAAGTGCCAGTGTAGAGATATAATGCCAGTGTGAAGATATAAGTGCCAGTGTGAAGATATAAGTGCCAGTGTAGAGATAAAGTGCCAGTGTGAGAGATATAAAGTGCCAGTGTGAGAGATATAAGTGCCAGTGGTGAGAGATATAAGTGCCAGTGTGAGAGATATAATGCCAGTGGCGAGATATAAGTGCCATGTGAGAGATATAAGTGCCAGTGTGAGAGATATAAGTTGCCAGTGAGAGAGATATTAAGTGCCAGTGTGAAGAGATATAAGTGCCAGTTTGAGAGAAATAATGCCAGTGTGAGAGATATAAGTGCCAGTGTGAGAGATAATAGTGCCAGTGTGAAGCTATAAGTGCCAGTTGTGAGAGATATAAGTGCCAGTGTGAGAGATATAATTGGCCAGTGTGAGAAGATATAAGAGCCAGTGTGAGAGATATAAGTGCCAGTGTGAGAGATATAAGTGCCAGTGTGAGAGATATAAGTGCCAGTGTGAGATATATAAGTTGCCAGTGTGAGAGAAATAAGTGCCAGTGTGAGAGATATAAGTGCCAGTGTGAAGAGATTGCAGGACAAAGAGCAGGGCAAAATTTGAAGTTTCTTGTAGTAAAACAACAGTGAGTAATCTTTAGAGCTGACGTCAACAATACAACAAGCACGTCAACAATACAACAAGCACGTCAACAATACAACAAGCACGTCAACAATACAACAAGGCACTCAACAATACAATAAGCAGTCAACAATACAACAAGCACGTCCAACAATACAACAAGCACGTCAACAATACAACAAGCATCTCACAATACAACAAGTCACGTCAACAATTACCACAAAGCACGTCAACAATACAACAACAACGTCAACAATACTACAAGCACGCAACAATAACAACAAGCACGTCAACAATACTACAAGCACGTCAACAATACAACAAGCACGTCAACAATACAACAAGCACGTCAACAATAGCAACAAGCACGTCAACAATACAACAAGCACTTCCAACAATACAACAACACGTCAACAATACCACAAGCACCGTCAACCATACAACAAGCACGTCAACATACAACAAAGCACGTCAACAATACAACACGCAACGTCCAACAATACAACAACACGTCAACAATACTACAACACGCAACAATAAAACAAGCACTCAAACAATACAACAAAGCTAGGAAATACAACAAGCACGTCAATACAACAAGCACGTCAACAATACTACAAGCACGTCAACAATACAACAAGCACGTCAACAATACAATACAAGCACGTCAACAATACAACAAGCACGTCAACAATACAACAAGCACGTCAACAATCATCTACAAGCACGTCAATTCTACAGATCGTCAACAATTCTACAAGCACGTCAACATTCCAACAAAGCACGTTCAACAATACAAAAGCACGTCAACAATTCTTACAAGCACGTCAATAATTCTACAAGGCCACGTCAACAATACAACAAAGCACGTCAACAATACAACAAGCACGTCCAACAATACACAAGCATCGTCAACAATCACAACAAGCACGCCAACTAAAGGCACGGAAAAGTATACGCATAAACAGAACACCAACAAATAAGAAGAGTACAAGAAATTAGAGTATAATAAAACAAAAAGGTAAGAGTAAACATACAAGACAGTGTAGTAACACATAACAGTTTTTAGTAACTGAGAAAGAATAGTTTGTTAACGCACAAAAAGTCACTCTCAATATGTAGTGTAGTAAACACTGGAGAGTACAACCATATAGTAAACACACAAAGTGCAGTACACTTAACAATAGTAGTGTAGTAACACGGGAGAGTACAACCATATAGTAACACACAAAGTAGCAGTTAACACTTAACAATAAGAGTGTAGTAACACTGAGAGTAAGAACCATATAGTAACACACAAAGTGAGTTACACTTAACAAAGTAGTAGTAGTAAACACTGGAGAGTACAACCATATTAGTAACACAGACAAAGTGAGCAGATACCTTAACAATATGTAGTGTAGTACCACTGGAGAGTACAACCATAAGTAACACACAAGTGCAGTTACACTTAACAATAGTAGTGAAGTTAACACTGGAGAGTAGAACCATATAGTTAACACACAAAGTGCATTACACTTAAACAATAGTAGAGTATTAACACTGGAGAGTACAAACCATATAGTAACACACAAAGTGCAGTTACACTTTACAATATTAGTGAAGTAACACTGGAAGAGTACAACATATAGTAACACACAAAGTGCAGTTACACTTAACATAGTAGTGTAGTAACACTGTAGAGTAGAACCATATAGTAACACACAAAGTACATTACACAAACAATAGTATTGTAGTAACACTGGGAGTAAAACCATATAGTAACACGAAACAAAGTACACTTACAACACATAACAATAGTATGTATGTAACACTGGAGAGTATACATAAAGTAACAACAAATTACACTTTCACATAACAATAGTAGTGTAGTAACACTGGAGAGTAGAACCATATAGTAAGACACACGAAAGAAGGTGAAGTTACACAAAATACATTTCATAAGGAACGTACAATAAAGAAATAACAGAGCAGTACAAATATAACAACGTACCAGCAACAAGAACCTACACGAATAATACAGTAATATACGGACAGTGTAGCAACATTCTAATACATATAAGAGAATCAGAAACAATAACAAGAGAGATTCTAGCAGCCAGGTTGTGGGGATCAGCAGTTGAAAATTCTTTTTGTCAAGACGTCGATCTACAAATTGTCCTAATTCCTTCGTGATTTTTATTTTTGTCTTTGTGAATATATTTTTTCATTATACGAAGATAACACACAAGAAGACACGAAAAATTACAAAGTGAGACTGTCCTAATTAATAATTATTTCTAGTTTACATCTTACCTTCCATTATGATAATCATAAAGTAATGTCTGCTGTATCTAAAACAGAACTTTCTGTGATCTGTCACTTTTTTATATTCCCCTATATAATTAAAGGATCTCTATATATAATATACTATATACTACATATATCCTAAACTATACTAAAACGTAGAACAGTATAGTATGCTATACTATATAAATACCTAAAAATTTTCCCGATGCACTATACTTTCAATCACACTTTTTTCCAGAATTCTATTACTATATAATACTTAACTATTTCCAATATCTGCCCGTCATATGCCTGTGTATTATAATTTAGTTCTAACATCCGAGTGAGACAGTGTAGAATTGCATGGAAATGTGTGCACCTGAGTGCATAAGAGTTAGAATGTAAGATAATGATCGAAACGTGGGAATATTACATGCATCGTCGTAGACCTGTGATGAAAGTATTAATGTATCTTCAAGTTTGTGTGTGTGTGTGTGTGTGTGTTGTGTTTGCCTGTGTGTGTCGGTGTATGTGTGTGGTGTGTGTGTGTGTGTGTGTGTGTGTTGTGCCTGTGTGATGTGTGTGTGTATGTGTGCCTTTGTGTGTGTTGTGTGTGTGTGCCCTGTTGTGTGGGTATGTGTGTGTGTATGTGTGTGTGCCGTGTGTCTGTGCTGTGTGTGTTGTGTGTATGTGTGCCTGTGTGTGTGTGTGTGTGTGTCTGTGCGTGTGTGTGTATGTGTGCCAGTGTTGAGTTGTGTGTGTGTGCCTGTGTGTGTGTATGGTGTGTGTATGTGTGTGTGCCCTGTTGTCCTGTGCCTGTGTGTGTGTGTGTGTACGTGCCCTGTGTGTGTGTGTGTGTGTGGTGTGTGTGTGGGTGTGTGTGTGTGTGCCTGTGTGAGGGTTGTATGCCTGTGTGTTGTGAGTTGTATGCCTGTGTTGTGTGTGCCTGGTGTTGTGTTTGTGATTGTGATGCGTGCCTTGGTGTGTATATATATGTGTGTGTGTGATGTTCGTATGTGTTGTATATGTGTGTGTGTGGGGTGTAATGGTTCCTGTCATTAGATCGAAAACTGATGGCCATAAAATTAATAAAAACTAAGAATTTAACTGGTAAAGAATTATTTCCTACAACTCTCCTTTCACAACTTTGCAAATATCTTCTTTGCTTTAATTCTTATACAGGTATTTCATTCGACTGTCAAGTCTCTCCTCTTCACATCTTCTAAAAATAATTGAAAATATTTCTATAACAACATTTTACTAACGATTTATTGCTTATGGAATACAATTCCCAATTTTAAAGGAGTAATAAAAAACGCAGAAATGATTATGAGAATGTGGTGTGTGTGGTGTTTGGTGTGTGTGAGTGTGTGTGTGTGTGTGTTGTTGTGATGTGTGTGTGTGTGTGTGTAGATTCTGCAAATTACATAATGGCTTATTTGTAGACATATGAACAAATAATAACACTTATACAGCTAATTAAGTAAAAAACAAAAGAAATTAACATAAACACTATATGAAACATAAATAGAAGTCCGAGATTTTATATCAGTAACCCCAGCTGGTGTGCCGAGTTGGTGGCAGTCATCTCGTCTGGCTGTCCTAACTTTTCCAGCTGTCTTGGTGGGTGTAATTACAGGACGCAGATTTCTGTGTGTCCCCTCCTGTAATTCCACCCACCTGGACAGTCTCGGCAGTAGACAAGGTAGACAAGACCAAGTTAACATCCAGCAAGGTCACTGGGGGGGGCCAACACCTGCTGAACCTGGGGAAGTGAGGAAGGAAGTTCATCTGAGGGCCCGCAGATGGACTTCTGGAGACATGGAACTAGGGAAAGCAAACACACACACACACACACACACACACACACACATACACCACCACCAGTTCACCCTCACCACCAGTCCATCACCACCACCACCAGTCCATCACCGTCACAACCAGTCCATCACCGTCACAACCAGTCCATAACCATCACGACCAGCCCATCACCAACAAGTGAAGTGTGGAAGGAAGTTCATCTGAGGGCCCGCAGATGGACTTCTGGAGACATGGAACTATGGAAAGCGCGCGCGCGCACACACACACACACACACACACACACACACACACACACACACACACACCACCACCTAAACCACCACCACCACCACCACCACCAGTCCACCTTCACCACCAGTCCCATCACCCTCACTACCAGTCCATCACCCTCACTACCAGTCCATCACCCTCACTACCAGTCCATCACCCTCACCAACAGTCCATCACCCTTACCAACAGTCCATCACCCTCACCACCAGTCCATAACCATCACCACCAGCCCATCACCAACAAGTGAAGTGTGGAAGGGAGTTCATCTGAGGGCCCGCAGATGGACTTCTGGAGACATGGAACTAGGGAAAGCAAACACACACACACATACACCACCACCACCAGTCATCTCCCTCACCACCAGCCCATCACCCTCACCACCAGCCCATCACCCTCACCACCAGTCCATCACCCTCACCACCAGTCCATCACCCTCACCACCAGTCCATCACCCTCACTACCAGTCCATCACCACCAGTCCACCTTCACCACCAGTCCACCACCTTCACCACTAGTCCATCACCCTCACCACCAGTCCATCACCCTCACTGCCAATCCATCACCACCAGTCCACCACCTTCACCGCCAGTCCATCACCCTCACTACCAGTCCGTCACCCTCAGCACCAGTCCATCACCCTCACCACCAGTCCACCACCCTCACCACCAGACCATCACCCTCGCCACAACACCATCTCCAACAAGTGAAGTGTGGAAGGGAGTTCATCTGAGGGCCCGCAGACGGACTTCTGGACACATGGAACTAGGGGAAGCAAACACCCTCACATCACAACACCAGTCCATCACCATCACTACCAGTCCATCACCATCACTACCAGTCCATCACCCTCACTACCAGTCCACCATCACCCGCAAGTCCATTACCCTCACCACAAGTCCATCACTCTCGCCACCAGTCAGTCACCCTCGCCACCAGTCCATAACAAGCAAGGGAAGTGTGGATGGGAGTTCATCTGGGGGGACACAGATGGACTTCTGGAAGCATAGTCCTTGACCCTCACCACCAGTTCATCACCCTCCCCACCAGTTCATCACCCTCCCCACCAGTCCAGCACCCTCAGCAACAGTCCATCACCCTCATCACCAGCAAGGGAAGTGTGGAAGGGAGTTCATCTGAGGGGACACAGATGGACTTCTGGAAGCATAGTCCTTCACCCTCCCTACCAGTCCATCACACACACCACCAGTCCATCACCCTCACTACCAGTCCATCACCCTCACTACCAGTCCATCACCCTCACCACCAGTCCGTCACTCTCACCACCAGTCCATCACCCTCACCACCAGTCCGTCACCCTCGCCACCAGTCCATAACAAGCAAGGGAAGTGTGGAAGGGAGTTCATCTGAGGGGACACAGATGGACTTCTGGAAGCATAGTCCTTGACCCTCCCCACCAGTCCATCACACCAGCAGTCCATCTCCCACACCAGCAGTCCATCACCCACACCACCAGTCCATCACCCTCTCCCCCAGTCCATCACCCTCTCCACCAGTCCATCACCCTCACCACCAGTCCGTCACCCTCGCCACATCCATAACAACAGGGAATGGGGGAAAGGGAGTTCATCTGGGGGGACAC
>NC_069459.1:8496777-8515598 GCF_026875155.1 Cherax quadricarinatus | reverse complement strand
AAAAGGCTGATTAGATTATGCCCTTGAATTTGTACTGATAAAGCCACTGGATGGCGATGGAAAAATTAAACACTTTTCACCCACCTGACGCTCCACACTATATGTACTCATTGCGGGGGCGAAACGTAGTCAATAAAGTATAAATTTTTTCATCGCCATCCAGTAGCTTTATCAATACAAATTCAAGGGCATAATTGGAATACAGTAGAACTATTTACAAAATATGAGAGTAGTGTGTGTGACATATATGATGCAACACATCATCTGTTATCATAATTATATCATAATTGATTTGGGTAAATTTAATCACATTTAAGTTTACAAGAAATTGAAATTGTCATTATTTTTTGCTACCACTGTCAGCCTCAGAATTACCTCTGAGTTACCAGACCTTGTCACGTGGAGGCCAGTGGTTCGTCTTTAAGGTCCACCCAACCACCTACTGTGTTTTTGATGCTTTCCCCAGGTCCATGTGTCCAGGAGTCCATCTGTGTCCCCTCAGATAGTCTCCCTTCCCCACGTCCCTAAGGTCTGCCTCAGCAACCAGTATCCTGAAATTAAGACACATGTGCAACATCTGGGTATCTTTATTTTAGACATTTCGCCATCCAGTGGCTTTATCAATACAAATTCCAGGACATAACTTGAAGACAGTAGGACTATATACAGAAGATGAGGTGATCAGTCCCTCAACCTAGGAGTAGGTGCGAAGAGCACCGTAGTTGTGGAGATTCTGAAGCAGAAGTAAGAGCCTGCGCGCTTATATACTAACGTCAGGTGTAGCAAACGAGGGCATAGTCACTGGTAGGCGGGATTCCCCAGTGGAAGTAGGTCTTCCCAAAGAGATGGGTTAGTTGTAGTAGTAGTTGTCGTAGTCGTGAAGGTTATGTACATGTCCTTAGAATCTGCTTCAGAATCTCCACAACTACGGTGCTCTTCGCACCTACTCCTAGGTTGAGGGACTGATTACCTCATCTTCTGTATATAGTCCTACTGTTTTCAAGTTATGTCCTGGAATTTGTATTGATAAAGCCACTGGATGGCGAAACGTCTACAATAAAGATACCCAGATGTTGCACATGTCTTAATTTCATCTTTTCGGTATTATATACCATTCTTGCACAACCAGTATCCTCTTCTTTCCCAGTTTCATGAGTCCAGGAGTCCATCTGTCCGCCTTCAGATATTCTCCCTTCACCACTTCCCCAAGGTAACCTCGCCTTTCCCAGGTCCATGTATCCAGGAATCAATCCGTGGGCCCCCGGATGTCTCCCCATTCCCCCACTTCCCTTAGGGTATCTTCCAGTCTCAGTCTTCTCCAGGTTATATATCCCGAAGTCAGCTCAGCCACCCTCAGTGATCTAGCTAGATGAGAACGAGGTCTTGTCTAGCTGGTCTACGGTAGAGACTGTCCAGGTGGGTGGAATTACAGGAGGGGACACACAGAAATCTGCGTCCTATACCCACCAAGACAGTCTAGACCATAGGTCAGCTAGACGCAGCCAAGCTACCGTCCAGTTCCCCCACTAAGATGAGGCAATTCAATTAAATTTTGGGAGCTCTGTTTATGTTATACGATTTATACACATTAAATATAAGATTTTTTAGTTAATTTATAGTTTAAGCGAGTTTGTAAAGTTTTATTTTGTGTGGATGAGTGTTCGTTTGTTAATTTGTTTGTCGACCTCCCCAAGAATTGCAATAAGTCTTGAGGTTTATATTTTTATTTGGTTATTTATGTTATGTATTTGCAAGACTCGCAATGTTTAACAAGCGCTGCGCACAGTGGAAAGAAGTCCCTTTGTCTGGCTTTTTTTTTTGGGTTATCCTGGGTAATTTACACATATGTTACTATGTATGATAAATTGTGTAACTCTTTTTGCGTGTACCTATACCTAAGTAAACTTCATTATTTACTTACACACTTACTTTTACACTTATTTGCGCATTTCTGCAAACGCAGCCAGCGGAGTCACCGTCATTCTTGCAGGCTACAGCGACGCTCACAGAAACCCCTATTACTGTTCCTATCTTTTGCCTGTAGACTTTACTGTTAAATTTAAGGACAGTATCCTTCATAATGTGTACTAGTGCTCTCTGCATTATTTGGCCACTGGGCGGCTTCTTGATTCCCAACTTTAATAAATCCTTTCTAATCTTATTTATGTTGTCCTCATAGAACTCTGATACCTCCCTTGCCTCTTCTTGTGATATAGATGGATACAGGGAATATATCCGAAGAGACCATCCTTAGGTCTGTCGGGGCTGTCCTTACTTATTTCCTTATTCTTTCCACTTTTGCTAGCAAATGTGTAGTGTCCCTGATTCTATCTGGCAGAAGTTCTAGTAGTGGCATCAGCCTTACTGTTATGTACAAGGGGGAATTGGTGTTAATAATTATCATCAGTGTTATTATCAATCACAAGTGGTTCCTAACGCGACGGTCTGGAGTTTTGAGACTCTCCGACCGCGGGTTCAATCCCGGCCGGGGTATGGTTTGTTTGCAATCGTGTCATTACGATTTTGTGAGTCAAGTGGTTCCTTACATATACCAGCATGAAAGATATCGTTCCCTATCAACAAGTCCACTGACCTGATGGGAAATACACCACTGGGTATACCCACTGAAATATAACCAGTATAATAGCTTGTCTCAATGTATACCTTGTGAAGAAGTACTTTTATCACAGCCCCACCATACGCTTCTAACAATACATCTATCTTGGTATAGGTATCGTTAGTTATGGTCAGTACATCTTTTCTTAATAACGTGAGATAACTGCCAGTGTCTCTGAAAGTAATTATCTCAGTTAGATGTGATTCGCCAAATCCTACTTTACCTCTCGCAAAGTAAGGACTCATCGCTGAACGAATCTTTTCGTCAGATACACTTCTGCACATATCACATTTATAATTCTTAAGACTGTCGGTACATATTTTTTAAAACCCCCCCCAAATTTAATAAGATATTACAAATACGTACAATAAGTTTGTGTATGTGGTGTAAGTGCTCTAGAGTAGTTCGCTATGTCTCAAACTCGACTAGACTTAAACAAGTGACTGACAAAGTCCTCAAATAAACTACCTCTTGATCAACTGGCAATCAGAACATCTGCTTGAACAACAAAAAGGAATGCTAAACCCAATAGCAATATAACAAGCAACTGTCGACACAAAATCCGGAACAAGGAGATAATATAACAACACTAAGTAGGACCATCTGCAAGATCCTCCGCAAAATCACAAAACTCCCATACAACTGAAACTAAGTTCACATAAGAAAATCCACGACTGTGACAAATACACAGATACCAGTACAAATTAGGTCAGAACTACAGCTCAGGACCTGAGTTGTTTTCGAGTCTATGAACACAACCTCAGTACAACGTCGAAAACACTAAGTCTATACAATGTTCTGTGAACAGTCTCACAGAACTAACAATAATGAGACAAGAGACGGTCTTCCAACAAAGGCCTATAAGGGAGATTTGGGCCCACTTTGTCTGGAATACGTCCAACCACCCAGCGAGTCTAGACCAGACTAAAATACTTCAGGCAGGTGAGGACAACCCCCCCTCGATCACGTGATAGCCCGTGGACAGCTGCAGCTCAGAAACAGAAGCCGGCAGTCTAACGAGCCACAAGCGAAAATTTACAGTAGTTAGGCAATCAAGACTTGAACTAAAGCACATATTTAGCTTCCTTTTGGTTAGGTAGGATGTAAGTCAAATAACAATATAAAGCAAAAACATTTATGATTTAGCTATTATCGAAAATATAAGCAATATAAAATTATATGAAAAGGTAATACACATGTAAATATAAAAAAATACATTGAAACCCCATTCAGGGGTTGCAACACAATGTTTTTGGAATTTTGTAGTTTCCAGTGTTATTTTTCTATAGTGTCGGTGACGGCGATTAGTGAGGCTTTTAGGCACCGTCGGCGTCTGAGGTCTGGTTCGGTGAAAACGATTGTGCCCCATTCCAGTTCATCAAATGCCCGTGGAGTCTCTGTGGAGGACACAGGCGTCCCTTTAAACATCGTCTCTGTTAGAGGCATTTCGATGCTCATTCAGGGGGACTGCAAGATCTCTGCCTGTCTCGCCTACATATTTCTTGGGACACAACCCACAGGGGATAGTGTAGACGCCTGCTGTAGAAGTTAGAGGTGGGGTTTGCGTTTCGTAGTGAGGTCTTTGACATTCCTCAGGTCACGTGCGTCACACCTCACTCTCCGCCTTATATATAATGTCTTTCTACCTCTTATGCTACAAATAGGCAGACCGGCCCGAGTAGTACATAGTACACACACACCACACACTCAGTTCACGGAGTTCACTCCCTTTATCACAAGATAACGCATGGTTTATTCCGAAAAAAGAGGCCACGATGCTCCATGAACACGACGAGGACTCGGATTTGGAAATGTGGGGCGCAATTCTAGCGAAGAAGTTGCGAGAGGAAGAGGAAGACCTGCTCCATTGTAGCAGATCTGACAGTTCCAACCATGGAGCCACGACAATGGAAACAGGGGAGGAAATAAACACCCCCAACCCCCGAAAACCAAGAGGGATGGAACACTGTGGACAACAAGAAGAAGCGCCGTCCGGTCCAAGGAGCAGGCAAACCAGCTCAACCGACCTGGCAAATTCAAGGTGAAGTTTATGGGCCCAAACAGAACCACTAGGGCGTTGTTTCATACCTGGAATAAACGACACAACCTGAAGTTTCAGATATGGTTCAACTTGAGGGGAGAACCAATATTGACTCCTCTCAACAAGGAAATGTTACCCCCTTTGAAAGACCAGGAACAGATCGCTCATTCCCCCTGAGGAACTGACTCCGGCAGAAAGCCCCAAAGGGGTGTAGTGAGGCGATACCGTGTTTGATGCCCAACGAGGCAGTAGCAGCTGCTACCCAGTGTGGTGTCAGCTAAGTCTCAAGGCAAAGACGGCAGGCAACGCACCAACCCGACAGGTCCTCTTTCAGCAGTAGAACCACTGCCATCCCAGCTGGACCTCGGTTCTTGGCAAGTACGATTAGACTTCACAGCAGAACCATTCGCTTTTCAAGTGTCAGCGATATGGACACCTGGGTTTGCACTCTTTTCGAACAGAAAAAACTGCTTTTGTCTGCAGCCCCCACCCTACGAGGAATGCAAATCACCAAGCTGAAAAATGCTCCCCACCCACTCCACAATGCCCGAACTGCAGCAGAAACATAAATGCGGGAATCCCGATGCCCGAAGCTTCGCCAGAATCAAGGATCGGGAAGAGCCAAGAATCGCAACAGCTACGATGGATCATCACTCTCAGCAGACGAGGGGTCCCAGAGAACGCTGCCATACCGCAGATTCTCTCAGCAGCTAACCCAAGTCAATGCCCAGGAATTCCCAACCCTCGAAGTCCAACCAGGCGTCAAGGTCAAGAACTTCCTGCACCACTACCTCAACGAAGAAACAGAAACAAGAGGAACAGGAGGCGTCAACAGGGGAAATCTGGTCAATGCGATCAGCAGGTGGCACTAAACGAGCCCCCACCGGCCATAGCCCCAACAATGCAGGCACTCCTTACCCGGCACAGTGCTTTGCAGACTCAACTGGCCCCTCACCAGCAGATCCCGGCTACCCAAAAGCAACAGACCACGGGCATACAATTAAAGAAAATCCAACCCCTCCAGCAGTCCCTACAGACCACAACAGCCCAGATAATTTTCCACTGTTTCGAACCCAACCCCAAATCAGGCTCCACCAGGAGGATCTCGTAGCACCATCAAGGTGTTCACAGATTTTAAATTTGCACAACAATCAACTCCACGGAACAACAGAGCACATTCGGCAGATGTCAATACGCTCCTGAGAGTGTGCTTGCTGACCGAGGAGGAGACAAAGGATGCCATGAATTTTGCAGGTTCTCAGAGCGGGCAGGACTCAGTCTCCAGCTCAGGAAACAACAGCGAGGGAATAACCTCGGTACCAAATCACACCCTCAAGGTTCTACAAGGGAAAATTCAGGGCCTAAGGAGCAAACAGCACCCTTTCTGGGCAGTAAATTCGGGATGGGGTTGACAATCGTCTTGCTACAAGAAACTCTGACTGTCCCGACTATTGCCCAAGACTACCCGGTTTTTGCTGGGATTTTCGGCACATGGACTCGGGCGTTACTGCAGAGGCACAGCTATATTTATACCCCAATACAATACCTCAACGGGGTTATAGCCAACCCCTTTGGACTGTGGGGAGGATGTCGAGGTACAGGCCATCCTTGTGCACATACCCAAACACACCCTCGACATTGAAGAGCTCCTCGCACTACACGCATTTGAGTTATTATTGTTGGTGGAGATTTCAACGCACATCACCCAATGCTGCACACTAAACTCAGCAACCAATGCTGCTGGCAGACACATAGCAATGCTCCTACACGATTTTCCAGAGGTAAAAGTTGCTAAACAATGGAGACCCCACACACCGTTGGGTGGCTGCCTCGCCCTTAAACCTTTTGGGGTCAAGACAACTCGCAGCAGGAGCCACATGGGAAACTCATCCTCACCTTGTCATTGACCACTTTGCAGTAAATCACCACCTTCAACATCAACAGGCCTCCCACATTGTGCTGCCTCCTAGATGGGACGTAAAGAGGGCCAAATGGAAGGTGTTCCAGGATTATCTTCATGACTGGTGGTCCACATACTCTCTATCTGAAGACTGTGATAGGGCTGAACAGGAGCTAATCACTGTTCTCATCCAGGTAGCAAAAGTGCGCAATTTCCAAAGAAGTCCGCAGGACGCACCCCACAAAAGAGGAACTGGTGGTTCTAAAACACGAGGTTTGCGGAGCAGAACCACCGCATAAACTCTTTTAGGAAGCTATACAGGCGTAACCTTAGGGCCCGAGAACAGAATACTCTGAGAGCCATTGTGCAGCATGCCCCAGAATCTCTCTCAGAGTAAAAACTGAGAAATGGCTGGAGTGGTGCTCAAAATTCGGGCATCACACCCCCTTATCTGAGATATGGGGCAAGCTCAACATAGCAACTGGCAAGAGCAAGCCGAGGCCACCAGCACACCCGAAACCCATCCCAGGAAGCAGAGAAACTAGTGGAGCTTTTCACTTCCAGGGGAGCCTCCACTCAGCTCCCACAGGACATCCGGAATATACAGACGGATTTTTCTGCCACAGCACCAGCTAACGATACAAGCTGCATGTGAGTCGGAAAGATGTGACTGATGTAGACCTCACAGACTTGGAACTCCGACGTGCCATTAAGAACAAAAGTGACACTGCCCCGGGCAAACGATGGTGTGACGTACTCCATGATTGCACGGGCGGGCAGAGTGGATGGGAGGGCCCTAATAGACGTCATTAACAAGTCGTGGAGGGCCAGGACACTCCAGCACTTGGAAGAAAGCTACAATTCTACCAATTCCAAAGCCCAAAGGACCCAGGGAGTATGAGACCCATATCGCTGACCACTTGCTTAGCCAAGACTGCTGAAGGATGGTGTTAAACCGCCTCCTATGGAAACTTGGGGCCCTCTCATCATCACATATTTGGCTTCACCAAAAGGAGGGAACAAACAGAGTGCATAACCACTCTACTAAACCAGATTGCGATAGCAACAAAAAACCTAGTATCGTCGTTTACCTCGACCTTGAAAAGGCATTTGAGCTAGCCAGCCCCACAGCAATTCTGGCAATACTAGCTCGGAAGGGAATCAAAGGACGCCTCCTGGCCTGGGACAGAGTCCTACCTTAGGGGCAGGCAGGCCTGTGTCAGCTTTCAGGGACACTACTCTTCCCTTTAAAACCCTGGAAAACGGTACGCCACAAGGAGGTGTGCTCAGTCCTACCCTGTTTAACATCCTTATGCAGGAACTTGTGAGCCTTCCCTTTCATAGTGGTACACAGCTCCTGAGCTATGCTGATGATCTTGCACTAGTATGAATGGGAAAAAGGGAATTTAGAATGACAGGCTCAGAGAGCTTTGGACCTAATTACGCAGTCTTGCAAGGAACTAGGCCTCAAGATCTCGGCCCAGAAATCTTTGCAATGATGTTGAAGGGACAGATCCTGTGAATAGATTACGTTTTTCAGGATATAGAACTTGAGTGGACAGGCTCCTACCTGTACTTGGAATCTACATTGATAAAAACTGACCTTTCAGAAACAGGCCGAGTATGTCAGGTCACGTGCTCTACTCAGACTCAACGCCATGAGAGCCATGACGAGGCACCGTGCAGGGGGCAAGCAAAGATGTACTTCGCTTGTTTCTATATACAAGCTATACGCTCGCTCATTGACTACGGTGCACCGGCCCTTTTGCTCATCTCTTCCTGCAGAGCAGGCAAGGGTGGAGGTCGTACAAAACCAGGCGATAAGAACTATGCTTGGTGCCCCCATCTGGACCAACACAGTATGTCTCAGATCTGAGGCCCGGCTTCCTTCCTTGGGTGACAGAGTAAGATACATAAACGCCTGCAAAGTGGCCACGATTCTGCACCGCACAAGGTACCCCACTAAGAGACGGATATTAACAACCATGTCACAAGATCCCACACTCTTCACGACTACTCCTGGAAATTTGTTCGTTTTTTTGCTCCGGGCGGAAGCTGCTGCCTGTACAGCTGCTCTGTGAGAAGAGTTGTGACCTTCCTGTTGCTGGGTACCACCACCACCTCCTGGCGCCCAGATCCAGCCGATGTTTTCATCATGCAGCTACCCTCTCTAAGTGTCTCTGCAGCAAGACACCCTCAGCAAACATGCTGAGACAAGCATGGCACTGGCAGAGGGAGGCACATGTGCAGTGTATTTACAGATGGTTCTGTCGACCCTGACAGGAAGAGAGCAGCAGCTGGACTGTACCACAAATGGTCACACACAAGGCTGACGACTCCCAGACCACTGCACGATCCTTCAAGCTGAGCTGTGGCGATTTCATCAGCATTGTCACATGCCCTACGACATCGACTCCGACCTGTCATACATGTTGATTCCACCTCTGCAATCAATGCCCCTCCCATCCTCAACCACAGGATAATGTTCACCCCCATCACATCGATCCTGAGCATAATGACAGCCTTAGAGTTCAGGGGAATAGATCGACATTGAACTGGATCCCCAGCCCTGCTGGCATCCGGGGGAAAAGAGGCGCAGATGATGCAGCCAAGGCAGCAACAGACTATCCACATGTTGGGATTACTGTCCTAATCAGCCTACGACAGACCAAACTGGTGGCTGCCAGAGCCCCGAAACTTATGGGGAGGTCTTAGGTGATACCCTGTTACAAAAAACGCGATTCCAAAAGCTTAGAGATCTCCAGTGAATACTAGAAAGGACTGCCCTTCTAGCATCCAGCCCGTTACTGGGTTTTCGTAACAAGTAGTCCAGTATCCTTGTCCAATTTTCCATAGAATTCAGTATGATTCAATAGTGCTTCAGGATTACAACTGGTAGGCTACAACTAGAGAAAATTAAAATTTTAAAAAATTTATAGGTCTAGAGGTATATTATCAAATTACATTAAATTAAATTAATCACAGTAATCAAAATAATATCACATCTCTAGGGTACAATATTATTGTGCTGAAAGCACATATCACATTTATAATTCTTAAGTACCGTCTGGTACATTAACATTT
Organism: Cherax quadricarinatus; assembly: GCF_026875155.1. Classification (NCBI taxonomy): domain Eukaryota; kingdom Metazoa; phylum Arthropoda; class Malacostraca; order Decapoda; family Parastacidae; genus Cherax; species Cherax quadricarinatus. The sequence continues at coordinate 8,505,956 of NC_069459.1, read as the reverse complement.
AAATAAGATTTTTACAAATATGTACAAGTAAGTATGTTGGTGTAAGTGCTCTAAGCAGTTCGCTATTCTCACGACTCGACTAGACTTAAATAAGTGACTGACAAAGTCCTCTAATAAATTAACTTCTTGACTGACTGGCAACCAGAACAGTCTGCTTGAACAACAAAAAGAATGTTAAACCCAATAGCAATACAACAAGCAACTGCGACACAGAATCAGGAACAAGGAGATAATATAACGACACTAAGTAGGGACCATCTGCAGATCCTCCACAAAAGTTACAAAACTCCCATACTACTGAATCTAAGTCCAACATAAGAAAATCCCCGACTGTGATAATACACAGATACCAGTACAAATTAGGTCATAAGCTATAGTTCAGGACCTGAGTTGTTTAGAGTGTCTATGCGACACACAACCTCAATACAACGTCGAAAATCACTAAGTCTATACAATGTTCTGTGAACAGAGTTCTACAGAACTAACAAGAATAATGAGACAGACAATCTGTCCAACCTCCAAGAGAGTCTAGAGCAGACTGAATACTTCAGGCGAGGTGAGGACACCCCCCCTCGATCACGTGATAGCTCCGTGGGTTGCTGTCACTGCCCAACAAGAAGCCGGCAGGGAAACAAGCGAAGAGCGCTAATTACAGTAGTTAGACAATCAAGACTTGAACTGAGCACATATGTTACATCCTACCTAACAACATAACTACGTCAAATAACAATATAAAGCAATACATTTACGATTTAGCTATTATCGTAAATATAAGCAATATAAAATTAAATGAAAAGGTAATAATTATATATATACATAATCATTGCAACCCTTTCAGGGGTTGCAACACCCCCCCAACACGACAGACGGTCGCACTAGGAGTTGCATTAATGTCTCACATTATTACTGATTACTCAGGTTACATTACTAACAATATAATATAAAAATTAATCAGAGTCACTCTCGTGCCAAGCACCTCTACAATTTCACAGCGTCCGTCACTAGGATATGCCCCTAGTACTTGGGCAGTACACAGTATCGTATCTCTGCATACTCGTGGTTATGTACATCAGTGTAGAGACAGGATAGCGTAGATGAGCAGGGCACTATGAGGCTCGATCATAGTAGAGGAGACTGCATTCCACTCTTAAGTAGTGGTTGTGGAATGCTATGAAGTATGGACATCTGAGTATGAAACAGCTTAAGGTGTGTAGTGAAGGGGGGGGGGTCTGCGGCAGGACAGTGTTCCGCCAAGCAGTAACATCGCCCACACGACACTACCCACTCATCACTCAGCTTGTGTCTCCTTACACACAACAATACTGTGAATATATAAATTTTAATAATTAGATATGAGTATATATAGTTAATATGGGCTGGAAGGATTAAGTTACTTTACTGAATTTGGCATAGCAAGTAACAAAAGGTATTTGGGCATAAAATTACGTTAATTTAATGTAACTGATAATTATTAAGGACGTGACAGAGCGTCAGCAATTACATTACAATGACCACTTATGTGTTTTATACTAATAGAATAAGGTTGGATTCTGAGAGCCCACCTCATGATCCTAGCATTCTTACTCTTCATAGTGTTTATGTAGGTGAGTGGATTGTGGTCTGAAAAAACGTTAATTTTAAATGGGGAAGTGCCCAAATACACGTCAAAATGTTCCAAGGACACCACAAGAGCTAGAGCCTCTTTCTCAATAGTGGCATAATTTTTTCTGGTGTCGTTTAAGCTTAGATGAATAGTAACATATAGGATGGAGAATGTCAGTGGATGTTGACTGTTGGAGCAGCACAGCGCCCACTGCATAACCACTCGCATCTATATGTAAAAAAAAGGGGAAGATTGAAATTAGGACTCTTCAACACAGGAGCAGAGGATAGCAAGCGCTTCAAACCTTTCGAACGAGTCTGAACCAATCTCTAGTCCAGGTGAACTGAACTTTGCTACTAGTAAGCTCAGTGAGAGAGCTGCAATCTGAGAAAAGTTTGGACAGAACCTGCGATAATATCCTGCCATACCCAGGAATCTCTGTACTCCCCTTTCCTATCCTGTGGCACTGGAAATTCAGAATTGCACGAACCTTAGCCTCAATAGGAGCAACCTCACCTTGGCCGATACAAAAACCTAGATAGGTAATCTTGGCTTGACCAAAACTACATTTAGCTAAGTTAACAGTGAAGGTTGTAGTGCGGCAGTCTCTCAAACAAGCAACTGTGACACAGAATCAGGAACAAGGAGATAATATAACGACACTAAGTAGGGACCATCTGCAGATCCTCCACAAAAGTTACAAAACTCCCATACTACTGAATCTAAGTTCAGCATAAGAAAATCCCCGACTGTTGATAATACACAGATACCAGTACAAATTAGGTCATAAGCTATAGTTCAGGACCTGAGTTGTTTAGAGTGTCTATGCGACACACAACCTCAATACAACGTCGAAAAATCACTAAGTCTATACAATTTTCTGTGAACAGAGTTCTACAGAACAAGAATAATGAGACAGACAGCTGTCCAACCTCCAAGAGATTTAGACAGATGAATACTTCAGGCGAGGTGAGGACACCCCCCCCCTCGATCACGGATACCCTCCGGGGTTGCTGTCGCTGCCCAACAAGAACCCGGGCGGGGGAAACAAGCGAAAGCCGTAATTCAGTAGTTAGACAATCAAGACTTGACTGAGCAATAATATGTTACATCCACCTAACAACAAATACTCAAAAAAAATATAAAGCAATACATTTACGTTTAGCTATTATCGCAAATAAAAGAATATAAAATTAAAATGAAAAGGTAAAATTAATATATAACAAAAATCTTGCAACCCCACTCGGGGGTTGCAACATACCCATCTCAACAGGGGAAAAGAGAGCGACTCAGGAAACCCCCCCTCCATAGATAGAAGCTGGTCCAAGCGGTGACCGCCATCCATGGGTTTCTTTTGGGTTTTTCCCACAGCCAAGATGATGGTAAAAAGGGCGGGATAGATGTGCCATACGTCAGCATTTGTCCATGGCCCCTAAAACTATCTTCAAGTGCGAAGCTACGAGAATGCAGGCAATAGGGGGATATTCCCTCCCGAAGGGACCCAGGGGTGTGCAAAACATGTACCAGGGGTAAACAACCAGACAAGCTGTTCCCCTGTGATAATGACAAACCTTTCCTCCCGTAGTGCCCATTTTTACATATGGTGTCGTTTATGGATGCCCCCAGTTGAATGACCGGGGGTGCTTCAGGGCATGCGTCGCATCATTTGGAAAATTTTTTCCTCGGAGCCAGGAGGGTCTCGCAAGATTGGGACCCGTGCCAATATGGTCTTGGGGAAATTTTACATACATACTCAACTCCATTTTTTTCAGACTACGGAACAATGCTCTTTCCCGATTTAGGGACTGACCACCTCAAAACTTTAAGGGGGAGGGGATTTCATCGTCTTCAAATCTCTTCTGCTTTTTATAACTTTTTGTACTCGACTGAAGAAGCTATGTGTACGAAACGTTCGAAATAAATACCCAACTGTTCATATGGTTTACCAACACCCCGGAAAACAACTCATCGGGGTCCGGGGGCTTTTTTTGTTTCAGTTTGTCTATCTTTTAATAACCCTGTCCCCCGGCAGTAATTTAGTTAACTTAAATCCAGGAATAAATAATTGTTAATTACTGGAATCTCATTTAATTTTTCCCGGGAAAAACGACAAAAAATTCATTAAAATAAGGAATCATTTCCAGTTCATTACCGTCAGCTTCCATTTCCCAATTCAGGGTCTACTTTTTCCTTTACCTTGTCCTATACCTTTAAAGAACCCCCCTTTTGGATTAGCTTTGATTCATTCCAAAAACTAATTCATAGTCACGTTTAGCCCTTTTAATCCCTTTTTTATTTCTTTTAAGCTGAACATTTGGGCAGTAAGGTTAACCCCTCCTTTCTCATGCGCCTATAAAAATTTCCCCTTTTCCCCCTAATAGTGCTTTAGCCCCCTGTTAACCCATTTAGGGTCGTTTTTTTTTTTAGGCCTAATTCTCTTGGGGGAAAGATTACTCGGGGACTTTAATTATTAAGAAAACAACTAAAAGCAGACCCCCATATTCATAAGATGATTATCGTCAAAAAATCTTACAAATAACCCCCAAACAAGATTAGACAGATTTTCCCAAGTCCATTATAATCAGCAGCGAAAATAGGGATTTTTTCTGATTTCATTAAATTTTTGCACCCCAATAATGCTAAAAGGTGGTTTTGACACTTGCGCCAAGCTCTTCAGTGACCCAGATTATTCAGGGGGTTTTTTCCCTTATTTGACAAGACTGGGTTAGAAAATTATTAACCTGTGGGTCTTTTACCCTGTTTCCAAAAACACCCTAAAACTTTTTCCCTTTAAAGTCACGGGACTCTAGTTTTTGTCAAAGAATTCCATCAATTTGACTAAAGTTAACCCCCCTACAAACTATGTTACTGGCCCCAAACCCCTAACAATTTCGCCCCCAAAGAAGTCCCCCTCTTCGTGACCCAAAGCCAAAAAGGTGGTATATTACCCCAGAATTGTTTTTTTTGACCCCCACAACTCTACCTAAACGATCTGTTACTGCTCCTCTTTTTTAACCTGTTTTTTATCAAAAATTAATATTTCTCGAACATACAATGCAACTCCTTCCCCTCCCCTTTCATCTATCCCAATGAACAACTTAAATCCCTGAATATTACCTCAGCAGTCTATTCCGCCTTTAAATCATACCAGTTTCAGTTAATCAATAATCAAAGTTCCCAGCACAGTCCAAACGTAGTTCATTAATTTTATTTTTGCACTTCGCTTTTAGCAAAAAATCCACATTGTTTTTTTTTCTGCACATTTTTCCTATTCTCTTTTTTTTACACAATTTCTAAAATTATCATTCCCCAAGTTACCCCCTAAATTTTTCTATTAAATTTCTTAATATAAGGATAAGTCAAAATACCCTTACTCATTTTTTAATCTTTTCTAAACCCTTACCTCTAACAAACTAGTTTAAAAATCCTAAAAACCCCCCCTAAACGAGTTAGCAAAAAAACCCCCACCTGCCCGGATAAGGAACCCCATCCCGGGCAACATTCTTTTCGGGCCATAAAGTTGTCCCATTGTCAATGAATGGTATGCATTATCCTTACAGTGTTTATCCAGCAAAAATTTAAATACCAATTCTCGGGACAACCTTTCTTTACCAACACCTCTTTTGGCAAATGCCACAAATAACAGGGCCCCCCCCCCCCTTCTTCCAATTATGCTATAGCTGTCCTGAACTTTCAACTAAATCCTTTATTTTTACGCTTGCCTACTCATTGCCTCCAGCACTGAGGCAAATAATAGGGTTGCCCATTACGTTCTGATGTTTTCAAAACCGGTAACAAAGTCCTCCATCCCGCCCCGGAAAACAAACTCCTTTTCTCCTACTCCTGCCTTTTTAAGTAGAATGCCCTATCCATGTTCTAACCTGGCTATCCCCAACAACAACAATATTTTTTACCTTCCTTTTTTCGTTCGTCGTGACGATCCCCTAGTCGACTGATTCGTCGGGGAGCACCGAGAATGCGTTGGAGGTTTCCACGGGGTTTCCCCAGCAGTCTCTTTCTCTTAAACGTTTTGGCTTTCCTTTTCTTTTGATCGTCAACTTCGCGTCCCCCCCTGTCCCGCCACTGACCACGATCCCTTCTTGACCTGAGACTCGAACAGGGGGACACTCGAAACCTCTTGTTTTCCTCGGGCAAAACGCCGTATCCACTTTGCTACCCCCGTCTCCTTAAGTTTCTGGTAAAATTGCTCGTGGAGGGCATCGGGGTTTATCCCCGGAAACCCCAGACCTTCTTTACAGGTTAAGTACAGGCACCACAGAGTTTTAAATACGGTCACCACTCAATGACTTGGAAAATAAAAATTATTATCTTTTTTATAGATGCCAGTTTACTATTTTTAATCTCAAAAGGTTTAGTAATGTTGTACATTATTGCATTATTTTGCCGATGCTGATGAGGGACTCTTGTTCCAAGGAACTGAAAATATCCTGCCCTGGAACTGTCTCTCTTCCGTATGAGCAGAACGTTCTAGTTGAGTTATAGGTTATTACATCGATTCCGGTTAATCATGCCCACTTCACGTGAATAAATCCCAGTCTGTCGCAATATAGCATACCTGTGCAGAATAAACGGAGATGGTAAAACCTGTTGCTCGCCTCGCCGAGATAGACTGCAGATTGCTCAAGTTGGCAATACAGTTTGTCAAGGCGGATCGTAGATTATCAAAGTTTGTCTGAGCTGTGATTCCTGGCGCTAAGTATTAGGATGCGTCTTCAGTAATGAGGAATCTTTCTTTACTTGGAAGGTGGCGACGTCAGAGGGGGTAGATGAACTTTAAAACAAGCAGAGGGAGCCACACAGGAGGGCTCAACGTGCTCTCGCAAGGGTAGTTCTAATCGTAATAAGGGTTGATGGATCCCAGTACTGATGTAGTCCTAGCATTCATGGAACCATCAAAAGGATAGGCTTACTCAAGTGTGTTCTCGGTTCCTTTAATAATGCAGGCCTACTTTTACAGTAGCTCATACTGATCTTGCAGGAGGGCCTACTGAGTGTTTATAGTTCCCAGGGACATATATATAAAAGTATCAAGAGTGTTACGTAAGAATGGAAGAACACTGCAGTAGGCCTACTGGCCTATACAAAGAAAATCCTTCTCAAAATCAGCCATTCCCACCTATATACTTTATCAACCTTTTCGAAAGACACCCAAAAATTAGCTTCAGTACCTCAGGTACCAATCATACTCAGCCTTTCTCACTCGCATATCTGTCTAATCTTTCTTTAAAGCTGCCCAAAGTCTTAGCTTCTGTTACTTTACTTACTAGATTGTTCCACGCATCGACAACTTTGCAGTACTTATCTATGTCCTATCTAAATTTATCTAATTTAAATCCGATATTTCTGGTTCTTACTTGATTCGATAACCTCAGTATTTTATATACATATCGCCTATGTTTATGAACATCTTCAACTTATATACATCAGTGTTTCCTCTCTCATTCTACGTCTCTCAAGTAATCTGCTAGTCTTATTGGGCACACGTAGGCATTCTTGTTATTGCTTCAGATTTCTGCTTATCATGACTCTCAAGTCTTTCTACTGTCCTACATGATTAAGCTTTACATCACCTAGTTTATAACTATGAGGGTTATTTTCTTTCCCAAGGACTTGTGCATATTGAATTACATCTGCCACTTTTCAGACTGACAAATTTCTTCAAATCCTCTTGAAGTTCAATGGAATCCTCCAGGCTTCAAACAAATAATGTAAGCAATGTGTGTACTTATCAGGAGAACTCGGTTGTGTTGCATGTTTATCAATTCCTTGTCTAGTGGATCCTGGTACAATTGTGGCTCCTAGACACTTTCCTTGATGCTACCAGCAGCTAAGTACATGTATATCGAAGGAGAAATTTTCATGGGTTAGCTCACTTTAGTCGGAAATCACTAAATACAAAATTTTTGCCCTAGTTGAGACTCTAGGAACTAAGAAGGAATCATCTAGACGAGGAAGAGGGAAAATGAACACTACATAGAACTATGAAGTAATTATTTTTTGTGCAAGAAAAACTTCTAGCAGTTTAACACTAGAAAGAAAGCAGAGCATATCCGGGGATGGGAGAACGAAGGAGATCTTGAAGGTAGAAATAGTGGTAGATGTAGTGAAGGAAAAAGTAGATGTAGTTGTGCGATAACTCCCTTCCCTCTGGCTCACGAAATCGTAATGACACGATTGTAAACAAAACCATACCACGGGTGGGGTTTGAACCCGCGGTCAGAGAGTCTCAAAACTCCAGACCGTCGCGTTAGCCACTGGACCAGATAGCTTCGATAAGATTCAGCTGGCTCCGTTATGTAGAATGTTCTAAACTCAGGAACACCGTGTACTTAACTAATTCCTCTTTTCTTTCTTCTCCTTATCTTTTCTCCTTTGGGTTATCTTCTCTTCTTAGGGTTTTTCGTTCCTTCATTATTTATCTATTTTCCCCTCTCTGTGTTCTTGCTCTTACCCTTTAGGACACCTAGGCCTCCCTTGTGGTACCTAGCTCCCTGTGGGCACCTAGCTCACTGTGGGTACCTAGCTCCCTAGGGGACCTAGCTCCTTAGGGGGACTAGCTCCCTTATGGGACCTAGCTCCCTTGGGGCACCTAGTCCCTTGTGGGACCTAGTCCCTTGGGGGAACCTACCCCCTTTGGGGGAACCTAGCCCCCTTGCATTTTCCCCTTTTTCCTTAGCATTGACTGGCTCCTCCTCCTCCTTATACCTTCCCCCCTACTACTACCCTTTTACTCCCCTACTACTACTACTTCCTGCCTATATTTTCCCCCCCTCTCCCTTTTCGTTAAAGTACTTTTTAAAGGTCAAGTCGGACCGAAACTCGTCGAAGCCCTCTTCCCCATATTCGGCTAATTTTTTATATTTGAGTGGAAAATACTTTGAACTTTGGGTCCAGACCAAATTCTTTCCCAAACCCTTTCTCGACGCACTTAAATTGTTTTTTTCCCAAATTTAAAGGGGGAGTGGGAAAAATAATCTTACTTTCCTTGACGTACTGCCATGCAGGCCAAATATTTTTTTTTTCACAAGTTTTTTACATACTATTTTAAAAATGCTCCCTTGTCAAGAAAAGTTTTTTATTTTTTTCATTTCCGGCGCCCTCTAATTTCTTTAACAGAGTCGTCAGGAAATGAGTAGGCTAGCAGTGGTTGTGGAGGCAGGAACCCTACATAGGGGTTTAAAATGAGGTAGGTAAAACTTTTTGGAAAAAGGGAGAAGGACCTAAAGCGCTCAGTGAATAGGGGGACAGAAGCGAGTCCACCCCTGCACCGAAATTAGGTGAGTACACACACACACAAACGCACACACACATACACGGCACAAACACACACACAAAACACCACAAAAACACCCACACAAACACCAGACCACACACACAAAACCCCCACACAAACAAACCCACACCACCAAACACCACACAACACAAACACCCCAACACACCACAAAAGCACAAAAACCCCACAACAACACCAAAACCAACGAACACCACACACACGACACCACACGCACGACACCACACGCACACACCCCAAAGCAGACCTCACGCACGACACCAC
>NC_069459.1:8487785-8496277 GCF_026875155.1 Cherax quadricarinatus | reverse complement strand
TAAGGGGGGGAGGGAGGGAGGGGGAGGAGGAAGGAGGGGGGAGGGTAGGGGAGCGAGGAAGGGAGGGTTTGGAGGTAGCGAGGTAGGGTAGGAGGTAGAAAGGGGGAGGGTAGGAGGTAGCGAGGGAGGGAAGGTAGGAGGTAGCGACGGAGGGAGGGTAGGAGGGAGCGACGGAGGAGGGTAGGGAGGTAGCGGGCGGAGGGAGGGTAGGAGGTAGGGAGGGGGGAAGGTAGGAGGTAGCAAGGGAGGGAGGGTAGGGGTAGCGAAAGGGGGGGGGGTAGGAGGTAGGGAGGGAGGTAGTGAGGGGGTTAGGAGTTTTGCGAGGGGAGGGAGGATAGTGGTAGCGAGGGAGGGAGGGTAGTAGGTAGTGAGGGAGGGTAGGAGGTAGTGAGGGAGGGAGGGTAGGAGGTAGTGAGGGAGGGAGGGTAGGAGGTAGTGAGGGAGGGAGGGTAGGAGGTAGTGAGGGAGGGTAGGAGGTAGTGAGGGAGGGAGGGTAGGAGGTAGTGAGGGAGGGAGGGTAGGAGGTAGTGAGGGAGGGAGGGTAGGAGGTAGTGAAGGAGGGAGGGTAGGAGGTAGTGAGGGAGGGAGGGTAGGAGGTAGTGAGGGAGGGAGGGTAGGAGGTAGTGAGGGAGGGAGGGTAGGAGGTAGTGAGGGAGGGCAGGAGGTAGTGAGGGAGGGTTTGGAGCTAATGAGGGAGAGAGGGTTGGAGGTAGTGAGGGGGGGAGGGTAGGAGGTAGTGAGTGAGGAGGGTAGGGAGGGAGGGAGGGTAGGAGGTAGTGAGGGAGGGAGGGTAGGAGGTAGTGAGGGAGGGAGGGTAGGAGGTAGTTAGGGAGGGTGGGAGGGTAGGCGGTAGGGAGGGAGGGTAGGAGGTAGTTAGGGAAGGTGGGAGGGTAGGCGGTAGGGAGGGAGGGTAGGAGGTAGGGAGGGAAGGCAGGAGATAGGGAGGGAGGGTAGAAGATAGTGAGGGAGGGTAGTAGGGATGGAGGGAAGGGAAGGAGGGAGGGAGGGTAGGGGGGAAAATTAGGGAGGGAGGTAGGAGGGAAGGCGGGAGGAAGGGAGGGAAAGGAGGTAGGGAAGGGAGCGAGGGTAGGAGGGAGGGGGGGTTTTAGAGGGAGAGAGGGTAGGAGGTAGTGAGGGAGGGAAGGAGGGAGGGAAGGAAGGAGGGAAGGAGGGAGGGTATGAGGGAGGGCAGGTGTAGGAAGGGAGGGTGGGTTTGTTAGGAAGGGGTGTAGGGGATGGTAGGAGGTTTGGGAGGGTAGGAGGGAGAGTAGGAGGAGGGTAAGGGGAGTGAGGGAGCGGAAGGGAGAGTAAGGGGAGAGAGAGGGAACGAAGGTAGGATGGAGGGAGAGGGACGGTGGGAGAGGAGGGATGGTAGGAGGGAGGTAGGGAGGGAGGAAGGGTCAGCAGTCTCTTCCAGGCTCATTCATATTAACACTGATTTCCAACACTTGATGCTCCTACCCCCTATCCCGCTACCCCTTCCCCCGCAAACCCCCTAGCCCCTTAAACTACACCATATCCCCTTAAGCTACCCCCTAATCCGTTAAGCTACCCTTAGTTCCCTTCCCTTTACTCTCTTCCATCTCCTTCACCCGCTCTCCCTCTCCCTAATCCCATTCATCACCCTTTACCACTCCCTTTCCTTCCTGCAAATTGTGGAACTCCCTCTCCACCGACTCCAGAGTATATACACTGACGCACCTCTCAGTACATACACATTGAAAAATGTGTGTCAATATATATATACTCAAAAAATGTTTCAATGCATAAACATTGAGAGATGTATATCAGTGTATATACACCGACACACATCACTTGTGTGTGTGTGTGTGTGTGTGTGTGTGTGTGTGTGTGTGCTCGTGCCTGCATGCCTGTGAGTGTACATGCATCCAGAGTGTAGATATGCACCTCGCACACCTGGCACTGATGTCGTATGTTCCAGGATTACACAGTTAAACCAGTCTCACATATGTGTACCTGACTGTCATTTATATATATTCAGGTGTTACACATATGCACCTGAATGTCATATATATTATTTTTATATATATTTATATATATATATATATATATATATTATATATATATTTTTATATATATATATATATATATAAAATATAGGTAGTAGGTTGGTAGACAGCAACACCCAGGGAAGTACTACCGTCCTGCCAGATGGGCTGTGAAACAGAAACCTGTAACTGTTTTGCATGATGGTAGGATTGCTGGTGTCTTTTTCTGTCTCATAAACACGCTAGATAACAGGGATATCTTGCTACTCCAACTTACACTTTGGTCACACTTCACAAACATGCACATGCATATATATATATATACATACATCTAGGTTTTTCTCCTTTTTCTACATAGCTCTTGTTCTTCTTTAATTTCTTCTATTGTCCATGGGGAAGTGGAAAAGAATCTTTCCTCCGTAAGCCATGCGTGTCGTTTTGAGGCGACTAAAATGCCAGGAGCAATGGGCTAGTAACCCTTCTCCTGTAGACATTTACTAAAAAAGAGAAGAAGAAAAACTTTATAAAACTGGGATGCTTGAATGTGCGTGGATGTAGTGCAGATGACAAGAAACAGATGATTGCTGATGTTATGAATGAAAAGAAGTTGGATGTCCTGACCCTAAGCGAAACAAGCTGAAGGGGGTAGGGGAGTTTCGGTGGGGGGAAATAAATGGGATTAAATCTGGAGTATCTGAGAGAGTTAGAGCAAAGGAAGGGGTAGCAGTAATGTTGAATGATCAGTTATGGAAGGAGAAAAGAGAATATGAATGTGTAAATGCAAGAATTATGTGGATTAAAGTAAAGGTTGGATGCGAGAAGTGGGTCATAATAAGCTTTGTATGCACCTGGAGAAGAGAGGAATGCAGAGGAGAGAGAGAGATTTTGGGAGATGTTAAGTGAATGTATAGGAGCCTTTGAACCAAGTGAGAGAGTAATTGTGGTAGGGGACCTGAATGCTAAAGTAGGAGAAACTTTTAGAGAGGGTGTGGTAGGTAAGTTTGGGGTGCCAGGTGTAAAATGATAATGGGGAGCCTTTGATTGAACTTTGTATAGAAAGGGGTTTAGTTATAGGTAATACATATTTTAAAGAAAAAGAGGATAAATAAGTATACAAGATATAATGTAGGGCGAAAATGACAGTAGTTTGTTGGATTATGTATTGGTAGATAAAAGACTGTTGAGTAGACTTCAGGATGTACATGTTTATAGAGGGGCCACAGATATATCAGATCACATTCTAGTTGTAGCTACATTGAGAGTAAAAGGTAGATGGGATACAAGGAGAATAGAAGCATCAGGGAAGAGAGAGGTGAAGGTTTATAAACTAAAAGAGGAGGCAGTTAGGGAAAGATATAAACAGCTATTGGAGGATAGATGGGCTAATGAGAGCATAGGCAATGGGGTCGAAGAGGTATGGGGTAAGTTTAAAAATGTAGTGTTAGAGTGTTCAGCAGAAGTTTGTGGTTACAGGAAAGTGGGTTTGCGGGAGGGAAGAGGGAGCGATTGGTGGAATGATGATGTAAAGAGAGTAGTAAGGGAGAAAAAGTTTAGCATATGAGAAGTTTTTACAAAGTAGAAGTGATGCAAGGAGGGAAGAGTATATGGAGAAAAAGAGAGAGGTTAAGAGAGTGGTGAAGCAATGTAAAAAGAGAGAAAATGAGAGAGTGGGTGAGATGTTATCAACAAATTTTGTTTTAAAATAAGAAAAAGTTTTGGAGTGAGATTAACAAGTTAAGAAAGCCTAGAGAACAAATGGATTTGTCAGTTAAAAATAGGAGAGGAGAGTTATTAAATGGAGAGTTAGAGGTAATGGGAAGATGGAGGGAATATTTTGAGGAATTGTTAAATGTTGATGAAGATAGGGAAGCTGTGATTTCGTGTATAGGGCAAGGAGGAATAACATCTTGTAGGAGTGAGGGAAGAGCAGTTGTGAGTGTGGGGGAAGTTCGTGAGGCAGTAGGTAAAATGAAAGGGGGTAAGGCAGCTGGGATTGATGGGATAAAAATAGAAATGTTAAAAGCAGGTGGGGATATAGTTTTGGAGTGGTTGGTGCAATTATTTAATAAATGTATGGAAGAGGGTAAGGTTTCCTAGGGATTGGCAGAGAGCATGCATAGTTCCTTTGTATAAAGGCAAAGGGGACAAAAGAGAGTGCAAAAATTATAGGGGGATAAGTCTGTTGAGTATACCTGGTAAAGTGTATGGTAGAGTTATTATTGAAAGAATTAAAAGTAAGACGGAGGGAAAAGGATAGCAGATGAACAAGGAGGCTTTAGGAAAGGTAGGGGGTGTGTGGACCAGGTGTTTACAGTGAAACATATAAGTGAACAATATTTAGATAAGGCTTAAAGAGGTCTTTGTGGCATTTATGGATTTGGAAAAAGGCGTATGACAGGGTGGATAGGGGGGCAATGTGGCAGATGTTGCAGGTGTATGGTGTAGGAGGTAGGTTACTGAAAGCAGTGAAGAGTTTTTACGAGGATAGTGAGGCTCAAGTTAGAGTATATAGGAAAAAGGGAAATTATTTCCCAGTAAAAGTAGGCCTTAGAAAAGGATGTGTGATGTCACCGTGGTTGTTTAATATATTTATAGATGGGGTTGTAAGAGAAGTAAATGCGAGGGTCTTGACAAGAGGCGTGGAGTTAAAGATAAAGAATCACACATAAAGTGGGAGTTGTCACAGTTGCTCTTTGCTGATGACACTGTGCTCTTGGGAGATTCTGAAAGAGAAGTTGCAGAGATTGGTGGATGAATTTTGGTTAGGGTGTGCAAGAGAAGAAAATTAAAAGTGAATACAGGAAAGAGTAAGGTTATGAGGATAACAAAAATATTAGGTGATGAAAGATTGGATATCAGATTGGAGGGAGAGAGTATGGAGGAGGTGAATGTATTCAGATATTTGGGAGTGGACGTGTCAGCGGATGGGTCTATGAAGGATGAGGTGAATCATAGAATTGATGAGGGGAAAAGGGTGAGTGGTGCACTTAGGAGACAAAGAACTTTGTCCTTGGAGGCAAAGAGGGGAATGTATGAGAGTATAGTTTTACCAACACTCTTATATGGGTGTGAAGCATGGGTGATGAATGTTGCAGCGAGGGAGGAAGGCTGGAGGCAGTGGAGATGACATGTCTGAGGGCAATGTGTGGTATGAATATAATGCAGAGAATTCGTAGTTTGGAAGTTAGGAGGAGGTGCGGGATTACCAAAACTGTTGTCCAGAGGGCTGAGGAAGGGTTGTTAAGGTGGTTCGGACATGTAGAGAGAATGGAGCGAAACAGAATGACTTCAAGAGTGTATCAGTCTGTAGTGGAAGGAAGGCGGGGTAGGGGTCGGCTAGGGAAGGTTGGAGAGAGGGGGTAAAGGAGGTTTTGTGTGCGAGGGGCTTGGACTTCCAGCAGGAGTGCGTGAGCGTGTTTGATAGGAGTGAATGGAGAGAAATGGTTTTTAATACTTGACGTGCTGTTGGAGTGTGAGCAAAGTAACATTTATGAAGGGGTTCAGGGAAACCGGCAGGCCGGACTTGAGTCCTGGAGATGGGAAGTACAGTGCCTGCACTCTGAAGGAGGGGTGTTAATGTTGCAGTTTAAAAACTGTAGTGTAAAGCACCCTTCTGGCAAGACAGTGATGGAGTGAATGATGGTGAAAGTTTTTCTTTTTCGGGCCACCCTGCCTTGGTGGGAATCGGCCAGTGTGATAAAAAAAAATAATAATAATAATATATATATATACACACACACAGTGTGGTGTATTATTGTGGTCACAACTTACAAGAAAAACCCTTGTTAAATAATACTGTTCATGTATAATTAATACTTAATATTAGTATGGGCAGGATATTAATCATGAGAGTAATAAAGACGGAAGATAACCTCAATAAATTAACATTGAGCTGCCGGAATAAATTTATAAGAACGGGCATACGAGGTGTAATAAACAACAATAAAAATAATAACTTTATAAGTAATTAAAGTCATTCGTAGTTTTGTAGAAGAAAGAATTTCAGGAGTGGACTGCTTCGTACTTGAGTTTTTTCAATAAGTAACGTTTTTTAAATCATTTGATGTGTTGTGGCTCTCTGGCCAACCTTGACTTTTCAAAAAGTTTTTCTAGAGGTTTAAAGGAACCTTTTTTTTACTAGTGTGATGTCAGTGTGTTGTGTTACACTTGTCCAGTAAGTGTTATGTCAGTAACAATACTACAGTGTAGTGTTCTAGCGTGATGTCAGTGTCTTAGGTCAGTAACAACACTACAGTGTAGTGTTCTAGCGTGATGTCAGTGTCTTAGTCTAACAATACAGTGTAGTGTTCTAGTGTGATGTCAGTGTCTTAGGTCAGTAACAACACTACAGTGTAGTGTTCTAGCGTGATGTCAGTGTCTTAGTCTAACAATACAGTGTAGTGTTCTAGTGTGATGTCAGTGTCTTAGGTCAGTAACAACACTACAGTGTAGTGTTCTAGTGTGATGTCAGTGTCTTAGGTCAGTAACAACACTACAGTGTAGTGTTCTAGCGTGATGTCAGTTTCTCAGTAACAACACTACAGTGTAGTGTTCTAGTGTGATGTCAGTGTCTTAGGTCAGTAACAACACTACAGTGTAGTGTTCTAGTGTGATGTCAGTGTCTTAGGTCAGTAACAACACTACAGTGTAGTGTTCTAGCGTGATGTCAGTTTCTCAGTAACAACACTACAGTGTAGTGTTCTAGCGTGATGTCAGTGTCTTAGTCTAACAATACAGTGTAGTGTTCTAGTGTGATGTCAGTGCCTTAGTAAGAACGCTACAGTGTAGTGTTCTAGCGTGATGTCAGTGTCTTAGTCTAACAATAGTGTAGTATTCTACTGTGATGTCAGTGTCTTAGGTCAGTAACAACAATACAGTGTAGTGTTCTAGTGTGATGTCAGTGTCTTAGTAACAACACTACAGTGTAGTGGTCCAATGTAATGTCAGTGTCTTAGTAACAACAATACAGTGTAGTGTTCTAGTGTGATGTCAGTGTCTTAGTAACAACACTACAGTGTAGTGTTTTAGCGTGATGTCAGTGCCGTAGGTTAGTGTCAACACTACGGTGTAGTGTTTTAAACATGTAGAGTGAACGGTAGGTATTAAGTATGAATAACATTAATTTATCAGAAAAGTCACCACAAATTGGACAATTTTTGGGTGTTTGAGTGAGTGAGGCTGCATCACCGACCAGATGATCTCTGGTGTTTGAGAGAGAGTGAGGCTGCATCACCGACCAGATGATCTCTGGTGTTTGAGAGAGAATGAGGCTGCATCACCGACCAGATGATCTCTGGTGTTTGAGAGAGAGTGAGGCTGCATCAGCGACCAGATGATCTCTGGTGTTTGAGAGAGAGTGAGGCTGCATCACCGACCAGATGATCTCTGGTGTTTGAGAGAGAGTGAGGCTGCATCAGCGACCAGATGATCTTGGTGTTTGAGAGAGAGTGAGGCTGCATCACGACCAGATGATCTCTGGTGTTTGAGAGAGAGTGAGGCTGCATCACCGACCAGATGATCTCTGGTGTTTGAGAGAGAGTGAGGCTGCATCACCTACCAGATGATCTCTGGTGTTTGAGAGAGAATGAGGCTGCATCACCGACCAGATGATCTCTGGTGTTTGAGAGAGAGTGAGGCTGCATCAGCGACCAGATGATCTCTGGTGTTTGAGAGAGAGTGAGGCTGCATCAGCGACCAGATGATCTCTGGTGTTTGAGAGAGAGTGAGGCTGCATCAGCGACCAGATGATCTCTGGTGTTTGAGAGAGAATGAGGCTGCATCACCGACCAGATGATCTCTGGTGTTTGAGAGAGAGTGAGGCTGCATCAGCGACCAGATGATCTCTGGTGTTTGAGAGAGAGTGAGGCTGCATCACCGACCAGATGATCTCTGGTCTTCTTAAACCTTAAAACCTTCCATCTTGTCCACTTGTTGTTCACTTATCCTGGTCCGATGGTCGACTTCAACAATCCTATAAACTTACTGAACCATTTTTTCTACATATTTGAAGCCTGTTGTCAAATTTTTCACCAGAATGATAAAGTTTGGTCAAGAATGCCATTTGTATTTAGAAGGTTTAGGAATCTGAATAATTGTTGAGTGTGTGATAAATGGTATAAAAAACCGACAAGTTAAACTATGAGAGAGACACTTATGCAACATATTGGAATCTTTACTGAGAAAACATTTAGCTACACACTGGCTTCATCAGTCCAATACAAAGAAGAACGGTATAAGGAGAGGAGTCTGAGGTAATTAGTCCTTCAGCCTGGAAGGATAGAGTGTACTGAATTAGAGTGTAGTGATACAAAACCCACATCTGTACCCACTGATGTGTGTACAGGTATGGGTAGAGATGTGAGTACAGGTTTGGGTACAAGTGTAGGGTACAGATTTGGGATGTATAGATGTATGGTAAAAACAGCAGCTGGGAGTAGGGTTGGTCGTGTGAACCCTACCAGGTGGTGAGCGAGGCAGCGTTGG
>NC_069459.1:8382785-8482785 GCF_026875155.1 Cherax quadricarinatus | reverse complement strand
ACAACCCGGGGGAAAAGAGGAGAGGATGTTGCAGCAAGGCGGGTCTATACTCACCTTGAATAGTTTTAGACAAAAAAGGGGTATTTACCCCCGAAAGACCCCTTGGCGCTAGTGTCATGAGTCCTGAGTTTTTAATATTTGTGAGTTAACAGTGAAAAATGCAGCAGCACGAGAAAAAAGAGAGAAAACCGAACTTCAAAAAAAGGGGGGCTAAAATAGGGATGGGGGAAGTTTCCCGCATTAAGTGCAGTGGGGAAAAAAAACTAGATGGAAAGACATTAAAAGAAATGATGGAAAATTAAATGACCCCTAAGTGCAAAGGGGAGGAAAAAGAGGTTTACCAAAGGGAAAGAAAAAAAAGGTTTAATTAGAGGTAGGCCCCGGTTTTAAATTTAAGGTGGGTTTAAGAGACCAAAACCAAGGTTTTGCAGAGCATGGAAAAAAATATAGAAGGCAAAAAGGGGGTCAAGGGGAAAAAAGGAGTGAGCAGGAAGAACCCGAAAGAAATTTCGGAAAAAAGGGAGAGGGCCCCGAGGCATTTCGAGAACCCACCCTAGCATCAAAAGCCAAAAACTTTAAACCCAAAATTGTTTTTGGGAGTTTACATTAGGGGAAAAAAAAAACAGTTTAAGGACCAGGTAAAACAGGGTGAGGAAAGAAGGGGGAGCTCACGAAAAAGGGGGCCAAAAAGTTGTGATGAACTAAACAAAAGATTTCGAGAAGTATTCAAAAATTGATCAGGAATTTCTTCCAGCAAAAATGTGGAGGGGAGGGTTTCACCCCGCAGGTGTGGACACCCCTACCATAAAACCCCGGTTTGAGGTTTAAAAAACTGCTAGATGAATTTAATACCTCAAAAACGGTTGGGCCAGATAAAATATCTCCCTGGATCTGAGAGAGGGGGCAGAGGAACTGTGTGTGCCCCTAGCAGAATTTCAGTAAACCCATCGAAAAAGGGGAGTTGCCCCCGAGCCCTGGGAAAGACACACCTGTAGCTCTGTTTTTTTAAAAAAAGGGAAAAGACAGGCAGCTTAAAATACAGCAGTGTCAAAGGATTGGGATATTTTGTAAAATCATGGAAAAAAATTATCAGGAGAAAAGTTTGTTTGGGAAAAAATTGAAAAGATTTTGGGGTATTTCATGACAGCATGGCTTCAGAGATGGGAAAACCCGTGTCCCAAAACTACTTTTAGTTCTACGATTTAAAGGGAAAAGATGTAAGATAAGAGAGAGAGGGTTTGGGGGATTGATTTTTTTTTAGCTGCAAGAAGGCTTTGACCAGTTTCCACACAAGAGACTGGTGCAAAAAAATTTGGGAGCAGGCAGGAAAAAACGGGGGAAAATACTGCAATGGTCAGAGAAAACCTGACAGGAAAAGGGAAAAAACGAGTGTCGGTAGTGGGTGAAGTGTCAATTGGGGGGGGGGCTATGTGGCGAGTTGGGGGGTTTCCCCAAGGTTCAGTCCCGGCCCGGTGCTTTTTTCTTGGGATACGTGAATTTACATGGTGGAAGGAAAGATTCAGAAGTGTTTACTGTTCGCTGTTTATGTGAAACGATGGGGGAGAATCAAAGTGGGGGGGGATTAGTTAAGATTTCAAGGGGATCTGGAAAAATACAAGTTTTTTTTTGGTTTCCCACAAAAGGCCCTGGAGTTTAAAACCCAGTAAGTGTAAAGGGCATGAAGATTGGGGAAGGGGCAAGAAGACCGCGGGCGGAGTTTTTAAGGTTAGGAAAACAGCGCAAAAGTTAAAATTAAAGGGAAAAAGGGTTTTTTGGAGAAACATTATAAGAAATGTCCTCTGAGGGGAAAACCCTCAAAACAAAAAACTGCTGCAGAAAATTGGGGGGGATGGCATTTTTAAAAACGTGTACATAAGGCCCTTTCTTGGGAAAATTTCGCGCCCCGTATGGAACCCTAACTTACGCAAACACCCTCACGAAATTGGAGAAAATACAAAAATTTTTAAAAACGATTTTGTTTCCCCCAATGAGGGGTTTTTGTTTATGAGTTTTGAGGTTAAGGGAAATCAACATGTGACACTAGAGGGGTAGGAGGGGTAGAGGGGACATGATAACAACGTATAGTTTCTAAGAGGGTTTTACAACGTGGCCCAAAATCGAATTTATTCAGAGATGGGATACAGAAACACGAGGACAAATTGGAAACTGAAAAAAAACCCCGATGGTCATAGGGATTGGGGAGGAAGTATCTCTTTAGTCTTAGAGTTGTCGGAACTGGAAAAAATCTTTAGAGTGAAGGAGTGGAAACAAGTTCCATAAATAGCTTTAAGAAGAGGTATGACAAACATCATGGAGCAGGGAGAGAGTGAATTAGTATCGACCAGTGAAGAGGCAGGGCTAGGAGCTATGACTCGACCCTGCAACACATATAGGTGAGTACACACACACATACACACAAACACACACAAACACACACAACACACAAACAAACACACACACACGCACAAACACACACACACACACACACACACACACACAACACACACACACACACACAACACACACACACACACACAACACACACACACACACACACACACACACACACACACAGGCTTCCCACGGTTTCCTACAACACTTGAACATCAGTAGTACGGAATTCATAAGCCAGACCACACGTAACTTCCTGGGCCTCACCGACCCTTGACTTTACTAAATGATGTCTTAATCGCTCGTGTGACGTCAATACATGAGTGTGACTTCACTGCATGAGCGAAAACACCAGCCTTTTTTTAAAAGAAGTCGACTAATACATATATATATTATATATTATATATATAATATATATATATATATTTATATATATATATATATATATATATATATATATATATTATATATATATATATATATTATATATATATATATATATATATATATATATATAATTATATATATATATATATATATATATAATATTAAATTACTCTTAAAAATATTCAATTCTAAGTCATTCTCTTTTCAAAATTTTAATTATATTCAGTCTTAAAAAAATCACAATCGTAAAAAATCAAAGTCTTCAAAGTCTTTTTTTCACAGTGTGGAAGTCTTTTATGGAAAGGTAGTGATTAGTGATGCTGGGAAGGCAGCAGTGACCAGCGCCACTGTGTGTTCTTTAACACTGCTGCCCTCTACGTTAGTCTCCTTGGAATACTTTTACATATATACATTCTTGTGATAGCGGTGAAGAGTATATACACCGACAGGTGTCTATATCTCAGTGTATATACGTTGAGGTATATACACAAAAAGGTGTGTATATCTCAATACATATACGTAGAGAGGGTCTTTCACTGTATGTCAGCCAGGAAGTTTGTATGTTTAGTGCACATACACCCAGAGGTTGTTTTTCTCCGTATATATACATACTTAGGTGTACATTTTTAAGTATATGCACTCAGAGATACGTACGTCTTAGAACATGTACTAAAGGATTATCTTAAACCCTATTGTAGGAACTGAGGTGCTCCTGAGTGCTGGTATGGTGGTATCAGGCACATTAAGGTGCCTGATACCACCATACCAGCACTCAGGAGTACGTCAGTTCCTATCATTAAGGTGCCTGATAACACCATACCAGCACTCAGGAGTACGTCAGTTCCTATCATTAAGGTGCCTGATACCACCATACCAGCACTCAGGAGTACGTCAGTTCCTATCATTAAGGTGCCTGATACCACCATACAAGCACTCAGGAGTACGTCAGTTCCCATCATTAAGGTGCCTGATACCACCATACCAGCACTCAGGAGTACTTCAGTTCCTATCATTAAGGTGCCTGATACCACCATACCAGCACTCAGGAGTACGTCAGTTCCCATCATTAAGGTGCCTGATACCACCATACCAGCACTCAGGAGTACTTCAGTTCCTATCATTAAGGTGCCTGATACCACCATACCAGCACTCAGGAGTACTTCAGTTCCTATCATTAAGGTGCCTGATACCACCAAACCAGCAACACTGTACTACTGTACCAGCCAACACTGTACTACAGTGCCAGCCAACACTGTACTACTGTACCAGCCAACACTGTACTACTGTCTCAGATTGGGTTTTTAATTTACGTCCTCCAAACCTGCTACGTACCAGCCCTTTCTTTCCCGCCATCCCTGTCCCTTTCAGTCCCTTTTTTAAATTGCCCCATTTATGCCCCTACTGTAAGTAACCCACCTTACATTTTCCTTTCCACTTACTATAACAGCCATTGTCTCTGTACCCAAGTCACTGCTCTACCCATCACGTACTACTGTCCAATTATTTAAAAACCCTTCCCCAGACCTGTTTTAACCAGTCATTAACTTCGACTTTCCTGTCCCCAGCATCACCTTTACCAATTTCCCCTGTACTATGTACCAGCATCACTGTAAATTGACCAGTATCCTGAAACTTAAAACTGTCCCAGCCAACCCCTGACACCTGTACCGTAACCCCTTACTTGTCAGTCATCATTTTTACTGCCAACCTTTTTCTTACGTAATGTTATTGTCCCAGTCTATGTACTTTTACCGCCATATACTGTACCCCGTAAAATTTTTAAAGTCCACCCTTGAAATTTAACCCCTTGCTTGTACAATTACAAGTCACCCCCGTCTATTTAACATTCACTGTACTACTGTCCCAGCATCAATGTTTACTGTACCCCATCACTGACTACTGTCCCAGCCACAGAAATTTACCAGATCCTTACTATTACAGTAAAACTGTACTACTGTCCCATCCATTTTAAAACCCAGCCATCACTGAACGTCAGTCATTAATTTTTCGTCACCCCCCAAAATTTAAATTGTACCAGCCATCACTTATACTGAAAATCACTTCTTTCCTCATCACTTTAAACTTACCCGCCCCACTTCCCAATTCACTTCACTGCCCCCTTTCCCCCTGTCCCATCCTCATTTATGTACCGCATAAATGTACTCGTACAGCCATCACTGTTACTGTCCAGCCAAAAACATTACAATTTAAACCCATTATTTCCCCCTAAATTTTATGACCCCCCTCAATGTCTCTGTCCAGCCATCACTGTATCTGTACCGCATCCTGTACTACTGTACCACCCATCACTGTCCCTTCCCAAAAGCCATCACGCTACTGTCCAGCCATTCTTGTACCACCCATCATGTATTTACCGCATCACTGTTACGTAAGCCATCCTGTCACTTCCGCCATCAGACCTTAAAATCATTTTTTTAATGTCACACCCAATTGTAAAGCCTCACTTTTTAACGAAAACCGTTATCCCCCCCTTGTATACGCCCCTTTTTTACCCCAAAATTTTACTGCCCACCAAAATTTTTTTTTTAAAATTTCTCTAACCCAAAATTTTTCCCCCACCCCTTTTTGGGGCCCGGCCCAAAAACACCCCTGTAACCAGCCCCGGGTTAAACAACCCCAAAATTTACCAGTCCCCGGCAACCTTTAATGTCCCGCCAACCTGTACTATGTACACCCAAAGGATGTACTATGTACCAGCAAACTGTACTACGGTACCACCCAACATGTTTTTGTCCACCCAACACTGTACTATGTCCCGCCAACATTATACTTTTTCAGCCAAACACTGTATACTGTGCCACAACACTGTATACTGACAGAAAAATGTACTACTGTACCACCCAACACTGTTACTGTCCACCCCAAAACTGTACACTGTACACCCAACACTGTTCTGTATACCAAACACTGTACTCTGTACCACCCAAACCTGTTTACTCGTGCCCCCAAAACTGTATACTGACCAGCCAACATTATCTGTACCACCCAAAACTGTACTACTGTCCCAGAAAAACTGTACTACTGTCCAGAAAACATGTACTATGTACCACCCAACACTGTACTACTGTGCCAGCCAACATGTTACTGTCCAGCCAACACTGTATACGTACACCCCAACACTGTATTCTTACGCCAACCTTTTCTACTGACCGCCAACACTGTACTACTGTCCCCCAAAACTTACTACTGTACCAGCCAACCTGTACTAGTACCGCCAACATGTATTTTTCAGCCTACACTGTACTACTGTCCCAGAAAAACACGCTACTGTGCCGCCAACATGTACTACTGTGCACCCAACACGTACTATGTACCACCCAAAACTTTTCTACGTACCGCAAACTGTATTTTGTGCCACCCAACATGACTACTGTACACCCAACACTGTACTCTTTTTCCACCCAACATTTTATACTGTACCAGCCAACACTTTATTTACTGTGCCCCCAACACTGTTCACTGTCCCGCCAAACCCCGTATCTGTACAGCCAAACACTGTACTACTGTGCCAGCCCAACCTGTACTACTGTACCAGCCAACACTGTTTTCTGTACCAGCCAACACTGTCTACTGTCCCAGCCATAACTGTTTTTTGCCGCCAACACTGTATACTGTACACCCAACACTTATATGTACCACCCCAAAAAATTTTACTGTAACCAACACTTTACTACTGTCCCACCCAAATGTATACTGTGCCAGCCAAACTTATACTGTCCCAGCCAACACTGTACTACGGGGCCAGCCAACCGTACTATTCCAGCCAACACTGACTACTGTCCAGCCAACATTGTACAAAGTCCACCCCAAAAGTATCTGTCCCCGCCAACACTGTAACTTCCCCAGCCAACATGTATACTGTCCGAACCTGTACTACTTACCGCCAACCTGTACTACTGTACCAGCCAAACCTTACTCTTACCACCCCAACACTGTACTATGTCCCGCCAACACTGTACTACTGTCCCACCAACACTGTACTCTGTACCGCCAACATGTACATGTCCCAGCCAAAAAATGTATACTGTACAGCAAATGTACTATGTCCCACCCAACACTGTACTATGTACCAGCCAACCTGTACTATGTACCCCCAACACTGTTACTGTGCCACCCAAAACACTGTATATGTACCAGCCAACACTGTCTACTGTGAGCCAACATGTTTTTACTGTACCGCAACATTTTATACGTACCAGCCAAACACTGAAAATTGTACCAGCCAACCTGTACTCTGTCCCAGCCAACACTTCTCTGTCCGCCAACACTGTTACGTACCAGAAACACTGTAATTTTTTCCAGCCAACATGTAACGTACCACCCAACCTGTATACTGTCCAGAACACTGTACTTGTCCCGCCAACACTGTCTACGTACCAGCCAACACTGTACTCTGGGGCCAGCCAACATGTACTACTGTGCCAGCCAAACGTACTACTGTACCACCCAACATGTACTCTGTCCACCCAACAATGATCTGTGCCAGCCAACCTGTAAAAATGTACCGCAACACTTTTATACTGTACCACCCAACAATTTACTACTGTACCAGCCAACACGTACTATTTTCCCAGAAAACAATGTACTACTGTACCGCCAAACTGTACTATGTACCAGAAAACAGTTTACTGTCCAGCCAACATGTACTACTGTCCCAGCAACACTGTAAAAGTACCAGCCAACATGTATACGTACCCCCAACACTGTATACTGTCCCACCCAACACTGTATATTGGCAGAAACCCTGTATATGACACCCAAAAACTGTCTCTGTACCAGCAACACTGTACTACGTACCGCCAACACTGTACTACTGTCCCATCCAACATGTACTACTGTCCCACCCAAACACTGTTACTGTCCCCACCCCCCTGTATACTGTACCAACACATTTTCTCTGTCCAGTCATAAGGTACTCTGTACCGCAATAAAAGTTTTTTCTGTCCCCAACCATACTTATACTTACAAAACCTCACTTTTATTTCTGTACAGTCATCACTGTTTTCTGTCAGTCATCCTTACTATGAAAACGTCATCACTGATACTGTCCGCTCACTGTACTATTTTCCCAGTCTCATATATACGTACCATCATCTTGTACTACTGTCCCCAGTCTCATTTTCTCGTACGGTCATCATTTAAAACTTACCGTCCCCCTGTATCGTACCAGCCATCCTGTACTACTTACCAGTCTCACTGTACTACTGTCCAATTCACTTACTACTGTACCAGTATAATATACTACAGTACCAGTATCATTGTACTACGTCCCCAGTATACTGTATGCTGTAGCGTCATCACTGTAATACTGTACCAATCATACTTATACTGTCCCAGTCATCCTGTACTAATGTCCCAAGTCACATAAAACTGTACCAGTCACACTGTATACTGTCCCAAATCTCATTATACTGTACCTTCTATGTACTCTGTACCATCATCACTTACTACTGTCCAGTCTCACTGTACTACTGTCCAGTAATCACTATATACTGTACCAGTCATCCGTATACTGTACGTCTCCTATACTACTGTCCAGCCATCCGTACTCGTACAAGAAATCAGTCCCTGTAGCAGTCATCACTGTATACTGCACCAGTCTCATTTTATTGCCCCCATAATCAAAATACTTTTTCCCGCCTCATGTCTTGTCCCAGCCATCACTGTCCCCACTGTAAGTCTCCTGTACTCGTCCAGTCATCACTGTACTACTGTACCGCCATCACGTCCCGTCATCACTGTTACTTTTCCAGTCATCACTGTCTACTGTCCCGTCTCACTGTTTACTGTCCCAGTATCACTGTTATGTACGAGTCATCCTAAAAATATGTACGTCATCACTTATACTGTCCCGCTTCTATACTATTGTACAGTCATCACTGTAGTACTGTACGTCATCACTTACTACGTACCAGCTCCTATATACTTTTCCAGATCACTGTATATGTACATCATCAAACTACTGTACAGTCATCCTTTACTACTGTACCAGTTACCTTACTGTCCCAGTCTCATTACTATGTAACTATCACTTCTACTGTACCAGCCACCCTGTATTACGTACCAGCATCATATATACTGTCCAGTCATCACTGTATATGTCCCGTCATAAATTTTTTCTGACCATTTTCATATATTACGTACAGTCATCATTATTTACTGTACCGTCTCACTGTACTACTGTACCAGCATGCTGTATACGTCCGTCAGATGTTATGTCCCAGTCACACTATATATGTACAGTCATCATGTATATGTACCAGTCATCACTGTATATGTACCAGTCATCACATACTATTACCGCCATCATTACTACTGTCCCAGTCTCATGTACTACTGTACCAGTCATCACGTACTATGTCCAGTCATCACTGTATCTGTAAAAGTCTCATGTACTACGGTCCCCATCATCCTGTATACTGTACCAGTCATTATCACTGTACTCTGTCCCCGTCATCACTGTACTGCTTCCCAGTCTCACTGTACTCTGTCCGTCATCACGTGTACTGTCCCAGTTACTGTAAACTGTACCAGTACCCTGAAATATGTCCCGTCTCACTGTACTACTGTCCCAGTATCATGTACTGCTGTACCAGTATCACGTACTACTGTACCAGTCTCACTGTACTATTCCCAGTCATCACTGTTTCTGTCCACCCATACTGTTATACCGTCCCGCCATCATGTACACTGTACCAGTCATCACTGACTACTTTTCAGTATCACTGTACTCTGTACAAGTCATCACTGTACTACGGTACAGTCATCCTGTACTACTGTACCATCATTCTCCGTTACTGTACCAGTTTCACGTTTTTCTGTACCGTCAACTGTACTGTACATCATCACTGTACTACTGTACAAGTCATCACTGACTCTGTACCGTCATCACTGTATACGGTCCCACTATACGTATATGTACCAGTATCTTCACTGTTTATGTCCCATCATCACTGTACTACTGTACCGTCTCACTGTACACTGTCCAGTCTCCCCCTGTACTACTGTCCAGTCATCCTGACTACTGTCCCATATCATGTATACTGTACAGTATCACTATACTACTGTACCGTCATCATGTACTACTGTCCCATCCATGTATACTTTTACCAGTCTCAATGTACTACGTACCAGTCATCACTTATACTGTACAGTCATCACTGTATACTGTACCGTCATCACTGTATACGTAATAGTCTTCACTTTTACTACTGTACCAGTCTCACTGTACTATGTCCCAGTCATCACGTACTCTGTACAGTCATCACTATACTACTGTACCAGTCATACTGTCTACTTCCCAGTATCACTGATACTGTCAGTCATCACTGACTACTTCCCGTCATACTGTACTATGTACGTTCATGTATACTGTCCCAGTCATCACTATATATTTTCCCAGTATCACTGTACTACTTACCAGTACCCTGTACTACTGTACCAGTCATCACTGTCTACTGTACCAGTCACACTGTACTACTGACCATCATCACTGTTTACTGTCCCAGTCATCACTGTATACTGTACCAGTCATCACGTATCTTACAGTCATCCTGTACTCCGTCCCAGCATCACTGTATACTGTCCCCAGCATACTGTCTTGCCCTTCATACTGTATACCGTACCAGCCTCACTGTATTTCTGTACCAGTCATCATGTATTTACTGTCCAGTCTCACTGTACTACTGTCAAGCATCACTGTATCGGTACCAGTCATCCTGTATACTGTCCCAGTCATTATCACTGTACTACGTACCAGTCATCACTGTACTATGTACCAGTACACTGCTATGTTCCGTCATCACTGTATACTGTACCAGTATTCATCATGTAATTTTTACCGTCACACTGTACTCTGTCGTATCACTGTATGCTTTTCCCAGCATCACTGTATACTGTCCGTCATACTGTACTATTTTACCGTCATCACTTTTATACTGTCCCACATCATTCTCTGTACCAGTCATCCTGTACTCCCTGTCCCAGTCTCACTGTACACGTACCATTCATTGTACTACTGTAAGTATTCATTATGTACTATGTACCAGTCTCACTTACTACTGTACCAGTCATCACTGTACTACTGTACCAGCCCATGTACTCTGTACCAGTCATCACTGTACACTGTACAGTCATCATTTACTACTGTACCGTACACTGTACTACTGTCCCAGTCATCACTGTATGCGTACCAGTCTCCTGTACTACTGTACCAGTCGTCACCGTATACTGTACCAGCCATCATTACTACTGTACCACCCTCACTGTACTTTGTCCAGTCATATGTACTACTGTACCAGTCATCATATGTATGTCCATCATCACTGTATACTGTCCCAGTATTCACTGTACTATGTCCAGTCATTCATCACTGTCTCTGTCCAGTCTTCACTTTTTATCTGTCCAGTCATCATGTATACTTTTCCAGCCATCAGTATACTGTACAGTCATCACTGTACCTGTCCAGTCATCACTGTACTACTGTCCGTCATCACTGTATAGTACCAGTCATCACGTATACTGTCCCAGCTTCACTGTATATGTCCAGCCATCATGTACTACTGTCCAGTTTTTCACTTTACTGTCCCAGTCATCACTGAACTCTGTACAGTCATCACGTACTTACTGTACCAGTCTCACTGTACTACTGTACCAGTCATCACTGTATACGTACAATCTCACTGTACTACTGTACCAGTATCCCTAACTCTGTACCAGTATCACTGTACTACTGTACCAGTCATCACTGTATACGTACCGTATCACTGTATCTGTAAGTCATCATATATATTTGTACCAGTCATCACTGTACTACTGTACAGTCATCACTGTATAGTACATTATCACTGTATTACTGTACAGTCTTCATGTTTTTATACCTTTCATCACTGTTATACTGTACCAGTCATCACTGTATACTGTACAGTATTCACTGTACTACTGTTAAAAGTCATCACTATACTACTGACCATAAGTACTCTGTACAAACATCAATTATCGTACCAGTCATCCTTTACTACTGTACCGTCATCACTGTCTACTGTACCAGTCTACTGTACTCTGTACAGTCATCACTGTACTACCGTACTAGCCTTCACTGTAACTGTACCATCATCACTGTACTACTGTACCAGTCCCCACTGAAATACTGTACAGTCATCATGTACTATGTCCAGTCATCACTGTACTACCTTTACCAGTCATCCCGTACTTGTACCGTCATCATGTACTACTGTACCAGTCATACGTACTACCGTCCTCCTCACTGTACTACTGTTTCATTCACTGTACTACTGTACGATCTAACGTACTTATGTACAAGTCATCACTGTACTTACGGTCAAGTAAATCACTGTTATGCGTACCAGTCATTCATCAATGTACTACGTACCAGTATCACTGTATACTTTTACCAGTCATCACTGACTACTGTCCCAGTCATCACTGTTCTACTGACAGTATTCATCACTGTACAAACTGTCCCAAAGTCACATGTACTGTGTACCAGTCATTCTACTGTACTACTGTACAGTCATCATGTACTCTGTACAGTCATTCACTGTTTTTTCTGTCCAGTCATCACTGTATTGTACCGTAATCATGTACTACTGTACAGCATCACTTTTATACTTACCGTCATCACTGTCTATGTCCAGTTTATTGTACTACTGTACACCCTACTGTACTACTGTACAGTCATCACTGTATGCTGTACCAGTCATCACTGTACTACTGTCCCAGTCATCACTGACTATTTTAACAGCATCCTGTACTACTGTACCAGCCTCACTGTACTACTGTACCAGTTCATCACTGTACTCTGTTACCAGTCATCACTGTACTACTGTACAGTCATCATTTTCTACTGTACCAGTCATCATGTTACTACTGTACCGTCATCACGGGTACTACTTTTCCAGTCATCACGTATACTGTACCAGTCTCACTGTACTACTGTACCAGTCTCACTGTATTTACTTTTCCGTCATCACTGTACTACTGTCCGGGTTCACTGTATACTGTCCCAGTCATCACTGTATACGTCCCAGTTTCCAGTCTCCGTACAGCCATCACTGTACTACTGACCGTCATCACTGTATACTGTCCAGTCATCACTGAACTCTGTACCAGTCATCCCCTGTACTACTGTACAGTCTTCACTTACTACTGTACCGTTCACTGTACTACGTACCAGTCTCACTGTACTACTTTACAAGCCATCACTGTGACTACTGTACCAGCCATCACTGTACTACTGTACCAGTCTCATGTACTACTGTACAGTCATCTGTACTATGTTACCGATCACTGTACTATTACCGTCATCAGTACTACTTTTCCGTCATCACTTTTTAACTTGTACAGCCATACTGTCACTGTACGTCATCACTGTACTACTGTACCAGCCATCACTGTACTACTGTCCAGTCATCACTGTACTACTGTACCAGTCTCACTGTACTACTGTACCAGTCATCACTGTATACTTTACCACCCAAATCACTGTACTACTGTACCAGCCATCACTGTATACTGTACCGTCATCACTGTACTACTGTACCGCCCATACTGAATCTGTCAGCTACTGTATACTGTACAGCCCATCACTGTACTACTGTCCCAGTCTCACTGTATACTGTACCAGTCTCACTGTACTACTGTCCCAGTCAACACTGTCTACTGTACCAGCCATCACTGTACTACTGTACCAGTCATCACTGTATTTACTGTACCACCCAAATCACTGTATACTGTACCAGTCATCACTGTACTACTGTACCAGTCATCACTGTACTACTGTACCAGTCATCACTTACTACTTTACCAGCACACTGTACTACTTTTCCAGCCATCCCTGTACTACTGTACCAGTCATCATGTACTACTGTACCAGTCATCACTGTACTACTGTACCAGTCATCACTGTACTACTTTTACCAGTAAATCACTGTATACTGTACCAGTCATCACTGTACTACTGTACCAGCCATCACTGTACTACTGTACAGCATCACTGTACTACTGTACCAGCCATCACTGTACTACTGTACCAGTCTCAGTCTACTGTCCCAGTCATCTGTATACTGTACCAGCCATCACTGTACTACTGTACCAGTCACCCACTGTACTACTGTACCAGTAAACTTATACTGTACAGCCATCCTGTACTCTGTACAGTCATCATGTACTACTGTCCCATCATCACTGATTACTGTACCAGTCATCACTGTACTACTTGTACCAGTCTAAACTGTACTACTGTCCCAGTCATCACTGTACTACTGTACCACCCAAATCCTGTACTACTGTACCAGTCATCACTGTACTATCTGTACCAGTCATCACTGTACTACTGTACCAGTCATCACTGTACTACTGTACCAGTCATCACTGTACTACTGTACAATCATTCACTGTATACGGTACCGTCATCATGTACTACTTTTACCATCATTCATCACTGTATTACTTTTACCGGGTCATCACTTTTATACTGTACCAGTCATCACTGTACTACTGTATTCCCTGTCTCTGTACAAGTCATCACTGTACTACTGTACCAGCCCTTCACTGTACTACGGTACCATCATCACTTTTCTACTGTACCAGTCATTCTCATGTACTACTGTACCAGTCATCACTGTACTACTGTACCAGTCATCACTGTACTACTGTACCAGCCCTCACTGTATACTGTACCAGTCCATCACTGTATATTTGAAACAGTCATCACTGTACTACTGTCCAGTCATCACTATACTACTGTACCAGTCATCACTGTATACTGTACCAGTCTCACTTTAACTGTTACCAGTCATCAATGTACTACTGTACCAGTTCACTATACTACTGTCCCAGTCATCCTGTACTACTGTACCAGTCATCACTGTACTACTGAAATAGTCTTTCACTTTACTATGTACCATTTCTCACTTACTACTGTACCAGTATCACTGTACTACTGTACCAGTCATTCACTTTACTACTGTACCAGTCATCACTGTACTACTGTACCAGTCATCACTGTACTACTTTTACCGTCATCACTGTTTACTGTCCAGTCTTCACTGTACTACTGTACCAGTCACACTGTACTATGTCCCAGTCATCCACTATACTACTGTCAGTCACACTGTACTACTGACCAGTCATCAGTACTACTGTACCAGTCATCACTGTATACTGTACCAGTCATCACTGTCTACTGTACCAGCATCACTGTACTACTGTCCCAGTCATACTGTATACTGTCCCAGTCATCACTGTCTACTGTACCAGTCATCACTGTACTACCGTACCAGTCATCACTGTACTTGTCCCAGACATCACATGTACTACTGTACCAGTCATCACTGTACAAAGTACCAGCCATCACTTTTACTACTGTACCGGGTCATCACTGTACTACTGTACCAGTCATCACTGTACTACTGTACAAGTCATCACTGTACTACGGTACCAGTCATCACTGTACTACTGTACCAGTCTTCATCACTGTTACTACTGTCCCAAAGTCATCACTGTATACTGTACCAGTCATCACTGTACTACTGTTCCCAGTCATCACTGTATACTGTACCAGTCATTCATCACTGTACACTTTCCCGGGTCATCCTGTATACTGTCCCAGTCACACTGTATGCTGTACCAGCCATCACTGTACTACTGTTACCAGTCATCACTGTACTACTTTACCAGTCATCACTGTACTACTGTACCGTTAAACACTGTACTACTGTACCAGTCATCATGTATATTTGTACCAGTCATCACTGTACTTACTGTACCAGTCATCACTGTACTACTGTACCAGTATTCTTACTGTACTACTGTACCAGTCATCACTTATTTACTGTACCAGTCATCACGTTACTGTCAGCCATCACTGAATCTGTACCAGTCATCCTGTACTACTGAAACCAGTCATCATTGTCTACTGTACCAGTCATCATGTACTACTGTACCAGTCATCACTGTATGCTGTACCAGTCATCACTGTACTACTGTACCAGTCGTCACCGTACTATGTACCAGCCATCACTGTATACGTACCAGCCATCACTGTACTCTGTCCCAGTCTTTCACTGTACTAGCCCTGTCACTTAGTACTGTACCAGTCTTCACTGTACTCCCTGTACCTGTCATCACTGTTACTACTGTACCGTCATTCTCACTGTACTACTGTACCAGTATCACTGAAACTACTGTACCAGTCATCACTGTACTCTGTACCAGCCATCACTGTACTACTGTACAGTCATCACTGTACTACTGTCCCGTCATCATGTACTACTGTACCAGTCCTCACTGTATTACTGTACCAGTCACACTCTGTACTACTGTACCAGTCATCACTGTACTACTGTACAGCCATCACTGTACTACTGTACCAGTCATCACTGAAATACTGTACCAGTCTTCCCCTGTACTACTGTCCCAGTCATCACTGTACTACTGTACCAGTCATCACTGTTTACTGTACCAGTCATCCACTGTACTACTGTACCAATCATCACTGTACTACTGTCCCAAAGTCTCACTATACTACTGTACCAGTCATCACTGTACTACTGTACCAGTCATCACTGTACTACTGTACCAGTCATCACTTTTACTACTGTACCAGTCATACTTTACTACTGTACCAGTCACACTGTATACTGTCGTCTCACTGTACTACTGTACCAGTCATCACTGTACTACTTGTACCAGTCATCACTGTACTACTGTACCAGTCACCCACTGTACTACTGTACCAGTCATCACTGTACTACTGTACCAGTCTTTCACTGTACTACTGTACAGTCATCACTATATACTGTACCATTTCATCACTGTACTACGTCCCAGTCTCACTGTACTACTGTACCAGTTCTACTGTACTATGTACCAGTAAATCACTGTACTACTTTTACCAGTCATCACTTTTACTAGTCAGTCACTGTACAACCGTCCACCTTCTGTACTACTGTACAGTCATCACTGTACTACTGTACCAGTCATCACTGTACTACTGGTACCAGTCATCACTGTACTACTGTACCAGTCATCACTGTACTACCGTACCAGTCATCACTGTACTACTGTCCCAGTCTTCACTGTACTACTGTACCAGTCATCACTTTTCTCCCGTACCATTCCATCACTGTATTTACTGTACCAGTCATCACTGTAAAATTACAGTCATCCTGTTATTGTACAGTCATCACTGTACTACGGTACCAGTCATCACTGTACTCTGTACCAGTCTTCATACTGTACTACTGTACGTCATCACTGTACTACTGTACCGGGTCATCACTGTACTACTGTACCAGTCATCACTGTACTACTGTACCAGTCTTCATCACTGTATATGTACCAGTCACACTGTATGCTTCCAGTCATTCATACTGTACTACTGTACCAGTCATCACTGTACTACGTACCAGTCATCACTGTACTACTGTACCATCATCACTGTACTACTGTACAGTATCACTGTACTACTGTCCCCAGCCATCACTGTACTACTGTCCCAGTCATCACTGTACTACTGTACCAGTCTTCATTGTACTACTTTTAAACCATCATCACTGTACTACTGTACCAGTCATCACTGTATGCTGTACCAGTCTCATGTCACTGTCCAGTTCCTGTACTACTTTACCAGCCATCACTGTACTACTGTCCCAGCCATCATTTTACTACTGTACCAGTCATCACTGTACTACTGTACCAGTCATCACTTTACTACTGTACAGTCATCACTGTACTACTGTACCAGTCATCACTGTACTCTGTACCAGTCATCATGTAATACTGTACCAGCCCATCACTGTACTACTGTACCAGTCATCACTGTACTACTGTACCAGTCATCACTGTACAAACTGTACCAGTCATCACTGTACTACTGTACCAGTCATCACTGTACTACTGTACCAGTCATCACTGTACTACTGTACAGTCATCACTGTACTACGTACAGCCATCATGTACTACTGTCCCAGTCATCACTGTACTACTGTACCAGTCACCCACTGTACTATTTGTACCAGCATCACTTGTACTACTGTACAGTCATCACTGTACTACTGTACCAGTCATCACTTTTCTACTGTTACCAGTCATCACTGTACTACTTTACCCCCATCACTGTACTACTGTACCAGCCATCACTGTACTACTGTACCATTTCACCTGTACTACTGTACCAGTCATCACTGTACTACTGTACCAGTCATCACTGTATTTACTGTCCCAGTCATAATGTCTACTGTACCGTCATACGTACTACTGTCCCACCCATCACTGTACTACTGTCCCAGTCATCATGTCTACTGTACCAGCCTCACTGTATCCCTGTCCCCATCATCACTGTACTACTGTACCAGTCATCACTTTTACTACTGTACCAGTCATCACTGTAACTTTACCAGCCATCACTGTCTATGTAACCAGCCATCACTGTACTACTGTACCAGTCATCACTGTACTACTGTACCATTTCATCACTGTACTACTGTACCAGTCATCACTGTACTACTGTACCAGTCATCACTGTATATGTCCAGCATCACTGTACTACTGTACCCAGTCATCACTGTATACTGTACCAGTCTCACTGTACTACTGTCCCAGCCATCACTGTACTACTGTACCAGTCATCACTGTACAAACTGTACCAGCCATCACTGTACTACTGTACCAGTCATCACGTATACTGTACCAGTCATCACTGTACTACTGTACCAGTCACCCACTGTACTACTTTACCAGCCATCACTGTACTACTGTACAGCCTCATGTATACTGTACCGTCATCACTGTACTACTGTACAGTCATCACTGTCTACTGTACCAGTCATCACTGTACTACTGTACCAGTCATCACTGTACTACTGTACCAGTCATCACTGTACTACTGTACCAGCCATCACGGGTATTTCTTTTACAGTCATCACTGTATACTGTACCAGCATCCTTGTACTACTGTACCAGTCATCACTGTACT
The DNA here is from genome assembly GCF_026875155.1 of Cherax quadricarinatus. NCBI lineage: Eukaryota > Metazoa > Arthropoda > Malacostraca > Decapoda > Parastacidae > Cherax > Cherax quadricarinatus. The sequence goes on along the minus strand of NC_069459.1, from coordinate 8,463,989 downwards.
ACTGTCCCAGTAATCACTGTACTACTGTACCAGCCATCACTGTACTACTGTACCAGTCATCACTGTACTACTGTCAGTCATCACGTACTACTGTACAGCCATCACTGTACTACTGTCCCAGTCATCACTGTACTACTGTACCAGTCATCACTGTACTACTGTCCCAGCCCATCACTGTACTACTGTACCAGTCATCACTGTACTACTGTACCAGTCATCACTGTACTACTGTCCCAGCCATCACTGTACTACTGTACCAGTCTCACTGTACTACTGTACCAGTCATCACTGTACTACTGTACCAGTCATCACTGTACTACTGTACCAGCCTCACTGTACTACTGTACCAGTCATCACTGTACTACTGTACAGTCATCACTGTACTACTGTACCAGCATCACTTTTACTACTGTACCAGTCATCACTGTACTACTGTACCAGTCATCAACTGTACTCTGTACCAGCCTCACGTATCTGTAACCTCACTGTACTACTGTCCCAGTCATCATGTATTATGTACCAGTCATCACTGTACTACTGTACCAGTCTTTCCTGTATCTGTACCAGTCATACTGTACTACTGTACCAGTCTCACTGTTACTGTCCAGTCATCACTGCTACTGTACCAGCCTCACTGTATACTGTACCAGCCATCACTGTAAAACTGTTACCGTCATCACTGTCTACTGTACCAGTCATCACTGTACTACTGTACAGCCATCACTGTACTACTGAAACCAGTCATCACTGTACTACTGTACAGTCATCACTGTACTACTGTACCAGTCATCACTGTACTACTGTACAGTAAATAACTGTACTCTGTACCAGTCATCACTGTACTACTGTACCCAGCCATCCTGCTACTACGTCCAGTCATCACTGTACTCGTACCGTCATCACTGTACTACTGTCCCCAGTCATCACTGTACTCTGTACCAGCCAATAAATTTTACTACTGTCCCAGCCATCACTGTACTACTGTACCAGTCATCATGTACTACTGTCCCAGCCATCACGTAACTGTACCAGCCTCACGTATACTGTACAGCCATCATGTCTACTGTCAGTCATCACTGTACTATGTACCAGCCATCACTGTACTACTGTACCAGCCATCACTGTACTACTGTACCAGCCATCACTGTACTGTCCACCCTCACTGTACTACTGTACAGCATCACTGTATACTGTACCGTCATCACTGTATCGTCAGCCATCACTGTACTACTGTACCAGAAATCACTGTACTACTGTACCAGCAATCACTGTACTACTGTACAGCCATCACTGTATACTGTACCAGCCTCACTGTCTATGTACATCATCATGTATATGTACCGTCATCACTGTACTACTGTACCAGTCATCACTGTCTACTGTACCAGTCATCACTGCACCACTATCATTCATTTCTTTTATTCAGCGTATGTCACACCCCCATATTAGTCATGCCTCCTGACCAGTGAACCAGGCCCTAAGGGTTTTAAGATCGGGGGCCCCCCATCGTTATACCAGTCACCTTGGTTCAACCATCCAATCACAAGGAAGCCCACCAAAGCTGTGAAGGGACGTGGGATGATCTTGAAACAGCTTTGGCAGATTGCTTTCCCTGCTGGTCGCTATAGTTCTTACAGTGTCTTGTGCTTGTATTTTTGCCTCTTCATTTCATAGCTGTAATAAACCATACCCGGCCGGGATTGAAACCGCGGTCATAGTCTCAAAACTCCAGCCCGTCGCGTTAGCCACTAGACAGCTAGCCACAATAAGATTCGTCCAACTAGGGATATTTCTACACCTAGGAAGGTTAGCAAAAGGCACCACTGTGACCACAAATTCAAGTTTTTACAGACGAATCTCCAGCTAGCGTGGGGCCCTGACGAACTCTAGCTCAAGTCCCTTCACTGCCGTCACATGACTCCGAATCGTAATGACACGATTGCCAAACAAACCATACCCGGCCGGGATTTGAACCCGCGGTTTAGAGGTCATGTTGACGGCAGTGAAGGGACTTGAGCTAGAGTTCGTCACGGCCACGCTAGTGGAGATTCGTCTGTAAAAACTTGCAATTTGTGGTCACAGTGGTGCCTGTGCTAACCTTCCTATGGTGTAGAAATATAACCTAGTTGGATGAATCTTATTGTGGCTAGTGGTTAGTGGCTAACGTGACGGGCTGGAGTTTTGAGACTCTCTGACCGCGGGTTCAATCCGGCCGGGGTATGGTTTGTTTACAATCGTGTCATTACGATTTCGTGAGTCATAGCTGTAAATCTGTACATTTGGCTATATTACACTGTAAATACCAGCTTATTTTGAAGGAAATACAGTGATTTAATTACTCTGTTGCCTTTTTGCTGATTCCTAATTGTTATTGTGCTATGGCAAGGTGTGCAGGCCAATAGTTACAGTGCTAGTCACAGCATTATGCCGGGTGGCACCCGATATAATGCTGTGACGAAAATCAAAGGCCTACCATACAAGGGATGGGGTCTTTTTTCGTCAGTGCTTATGCCGGGTAGTAGCTGTTAGCATGAGTCACAGCCTGCCATCACACTCCACAGTGACTCTTCAGTGATCACGTGGCTGCTTTGGTGGAGGGGAAATGTTACACTTTGTTCTCATCTGTCCCATCTTTTGTCCCGGTGTCCCCCTTTTTTTTGGTGCTATACTTTTTTAATTATGGGTTAAAAGGTAGTCTTTTTAAAACCTGTAACTATAGCTCAAAACGTAGGGCTTCACAAAGCTGGGCAAACAGACTCAAGAAATAGTGGAGAATGTTGGTGTGTGTGAGCATTCAGTGAGGAAAATGGGAGCAGCGTTTCAAGGTTGGTGGTGATGTTGAGTTATCGTCTGCCAAACCCCAGCCTGTCTCCTCAAAGAAGGCATCTGTTCATACCTTAACTGTGTTTAAGAAGCAGTTAGAGAGTACACCTAAGATAACTTCTAGAGAACTGAAAGAAAAGTACTCACATCTTCTCTGAGAGGTGTCTGTAAGAACTGTTAACGTTAAGAAATCAAACTTCTTTAAGCCACAGAAGAAAACATAGGTGGATTATGCAAAGAAATATCTTCACTGGAATCCTCAACAGTGGTCTGAAGTACTTTGAAGTGATGAAACAACCTTTACCATCATCTGTAACTGTGGGGGACATGTGTACTGGCCCAGAGGTAGTGACCTGCTAGACCCACGCTACACCTGTGGGAGCACTAAACACCCAGACTCGCTCATGGTTTGGAGGTGTTTCAGTGCTCAGTGTTGGTGAACTCATTGTGTTTCCCAAAAAAACAGTATATGAACCAATATAATTACCTCGAGTTATTGTATGACAATTTACCTGAGGTGTTTGACAAGTGTGTGGCTACGGTTTTTATGCAGGATGGTGCACTGTGTCATACCGCCAAATCTGTAGTTCAGTGGCTTAAGGACTGTGAAGTGAGTTCTTTAATGACTGGCCAGGCAATTCCCCAGACTTAAACCCTATTGAGAACCTCTCGTCAATAGCAAAACGAAATTTACTGGGCAAGGATATCAGTTCCATCCCGTGGCTGGAGGCTGCTCTACATGAGGCATGGAATAATATACCTCCCCAAACCCCCAAGATTTGTATGGAGTGTTGCGGGGTCCTACAAACTAGTGATTAGATGTTATGACGGCTGCGACCTTATTTAAAACCTGTGGGCTCTGGGGCCATGTGTGTGTGTGTTGTGTGTGTGGTGTGTGTAAACATAACCTTATTCCTGTAGCTACAAACAGGTAATCTCTCTCTCTCTCTCTCTCTCTCTCTCTCTCTCTCTCTCTCACACACACACACATACACAAACCTGACCTAACACATTAGCTCATAAATCCCCCACTACACACACACATTTTTACGATAAGCTGAAGCAGCTAGAACATCCCAACAGGATAAAAACAAAATGGGATCTCAAAAGGGAGGACGTAAAGGCAAGGGAACCGATGATGGCTGGTCGGAAAAGGAAGAATGGGTAGAACGGCTCAAGAAGAAAATGGAACAACAATTGGAGAAAAGGTTAAACGAGCTTTGTAATAACATGTTAGGGCAAATATCTGCAGAGAGCAAGAAGTGAGAATCACGAGTTGTAGTAGCTGAGGCAAAGATACAGAGATTGGAGGAAGAAATGGATGTGCTGAAGCAGGATCTGAAGATGAGGTCCAAAAGGAGCAAGATGACTGAAATGGGAACATCAGCAGGCAGCAAGGGGACTGAAGGAGGGGATGGAGCCAAGTAGTCTTTTGCAGCAGTAATATCAGGCCATCATGGTGTCTGGGAGATGATTAGGGAAACAGCAAAGGAGATGCTTAAATCAGATCCAGAGATACAGAGGGAAAAGAAATGGGAAGAGGAGAGGGAGAGGTCAATAATTATTCATGGGCTTCAGGAGGCTGAAGGCCAGACCTATGATGAAAGAAAGCATTGGGAGAAAACAGAGATTAAGAACATCATTGCAATAACAGGAGAGAGAGACATGTCTCAGGTAGAAAATTTTCAGACTTGGGGGGTATTCGAGGGAAAAAAATCGACCAATCAGTTTGACATTCAAGACAGATGTGGTATGAAACAGGATACTACAACAAAAACCACTGCTAAAGGACTCTCCAGATTATCAAAAAGTGTTCCTCAATCGAGACAGAACATGAAAGGAAAGGGAACAACTGAAAGTGAGAGCAAGACAAAACCAGTGGAAGGAAAGAGAGACAGGACAGGAAACGACAGACAGGAAAGCTCAGCCTTTGGGGGAACATCAAACACAAATGCTTACAGAAACCTCTCAACCCCTGTCACCACATATCAACCAAACACAGTAAACAGAAACAAACCTCACTCCATAGCCACCACCCCCCTAAGTACTAATTCCACAATCACAGCAGCCTCCCATAATACTGTGCCCTGCCTCCCACCCTCCCAGCCTGCACCTTCCTCTTCCATCTCCCAAAATACAGTAATGGAAAGGAAGTTAAAGGTGTGGTACACCAATGCAGATGGAATGACAAATAAGAGTGAAGAGTGGCAAGAATGCATCATTGATGCATCACCTGACATCATAGCACTAACAGAGACAAAACTTACAGGGGTGATAACAGATGCAATTTTTCCACCTGATTTTCAGTTTTGGGGAAAGATAGAGGAACAGAGGAGGGGGAAAAGAAGATTGTTTTCATAAAAAAACGGGGGAGTTTTGGATGGGGGGAATGGAAAAAAGGGAAAAGACGATTCATTGTGGGAACACTTCAGACGGGGGCCCCAAGGTGTGTAGCGTGATGTAAAACCCACCATTAAAGCAGGAGAACAAGAGAGTATGATGTGCACCAGGGCAATAGGGGATACACTGCTGAAGTAGCCGGAGGGTCATAGGGGTTGGACAAAATTGCTTATAAGGGGGGGTTTTAAAATATAGAGTTTGACTGGTAAACCTAGACCCAGAGGGGGGGAGCGAAAATGGAGGACAAAGATGTTGGAGATGTATTGGAGAACTTCATGCACCAACTTTTAGGGATACAACCAAGAGAGAGAGGAGAGGATTTGCGCAAGGTGGGTTCATCTCCCCTTAAAATAGTTCAGACAAAAGGGGATATCCCCCACGAAAGACCCTTGGCGCTAGTGTCATGACGTCCTAGTTTTGAATTCTTGTAGAGTTAACAGTGAAGAAGCGCAGCACGAGAAAAAGGAAAAACCCCAAATTCAAAAAAGGGGACTACTAGGATGAAAAGTTTCCCCTGCATAAAGTGCGTGGGAAGAGAACTAGGGGGGAAAAAGACTTTAAAATGAAATGAGGGAAAAATAGTGACCACAAGTAAGGAGGCGAGAAGGGGTTCTCCAAAGGGCAACAGAAAAATGGAAAACCCCAGAGTAAGCCTGGTTAATTGAAGGTGTAAAGAGCCCAAAGCCAAGTGTGCTAGAGCAGGAAAAGGTATAAAAGGAAAAAGACTCAAGAAACAAGGAGTGAGCAGAAAAACCCAAAAGAATATGCAGGAAAAGGAGAGGGCCCAGGGAAATTTTACGAGAAAACATAGCATCAAAACCCAAATCTGAAGAAAAGTTGTTATGCGTACATTAGAAGAAAAACAAAGTCAAGGCCCCAGGTAATCAGATGAGGAAAGAAGAAGGGGGGAGCTCAAAGGTGACAAGAAGTTGTGATAAAACTAAACAAAGATTTCGGAAGTTTTCACAATGAGTCGGGAAATGCTTCCAGAAACTGTGGAGGTAGGGTGCACCAGGGTGCTGGAAAAATACACATAACCAAGGAGAGGTGAAAAAAACTGCTAGTGAACTCATACCTAAAAGGCGGTGGGCCCAGATAAATATCTCCATGGATACGAGGGGGGAGCAGAGGAACTGTGTGTGCCGCTAGAGCAATTTTCAGTAAACCATCAAAAAGGGGCATTTGCCTGAGGCATGGAAGAAGCACATGTAGCCCCTGTTTTTAAAGAAAAGGGACAGACAGGCAGCTTTTAAAACTACAGCCAGTGTCACTGATTTGTATGTAAAAAAGTCGGAAAAAGATTATCAGGAAAAAAAGTAGTGGAAAAATTTGAAAAGATTGGGCTCATAATGACAGCATGGCTTAGAGATGGGAAATCCTGTGTCAAAAATCTACTTGAGTTTACGATAAGGTAACAGAAGTAAGATAAGAGGAGAGGGATGGGGAGATTGCATCTTTTTTGACTGCAAGAAGGGTTCTGAACGTACCACACAAGGGGGATGGTGCAAAAAATTAGAGGAGGGAGGGGAATAACGGGGGAAAGTATGCAATGGATCAGAGTTTCCTGCAGGAAAGGAAAAAAACGAGTGTCGGTACGTGCTGAAGGTCGGGTGGGGGTATGTGTCGAGTGGGGTTCCCAAAGGTTCAGTCCCAGGCCGGGGGGCTGTTTTTGTATCGTGAATGACATGGTGGAAGGAATAGATTCAGAAGTGTCAGTTCGTGATGATGTGAAATGATGAGGAGAAGGGAAGTGGGCGAGGATTAGTTTAAAATTACAAGGGGGTTGGACAAACTACAAATATGGTCCGCAAATGGCTCTGGAGTTTAACCCCGTAAGTGTAAGGTCATGAGATTGGGGAAGGCACAGAAGACGCGGACGGAGTACGGTTAGGAAACCAACAGCTGCAAACGAAATTTAAAAAAAAAGGTTTGGGTTTTAAACATTATAACGAAACATGTCCTCTGAGGCAACATCAATCAAATAATGTTTGGGATATGGGAGACTGGCATTTACTCGTGTCATAAAAAGGGTATACTGGAAAAATGCAGGCCAGTATGGAACCCTCAATTACGCAAAACGTCACGAAATTGGGAAAGTACAAAAAAATTGCAAAAAACGATTAGTCCCCGGGAATGAGGGGAGTTTTGAGTAGAGGTTAAGGGAAATCAACGTGACCTAGGGTAGGAGGGATAGAGGGGAAAAGATAACAACGTATAAGTTCTAAAAGGCATTGACAACGTGGACAAGGATCGAAAAGATTCAGAATGGGTACAGAAACACGAGGCACAATTGGAAAATGAAAACCAGATGAGTCATAGGATGTTGGGAAATATCTCTTTAGTCTTAGAGTTGTCAGGAAATGGAATAATCTGGAGAGTGAAGTAGTGGAAGAAAGTTCCATAAATAGCTTTAAGAAGAGGTTATGACAAACATCATGGAGCAGGGAGAGAGTGAATTAGTATGACCAGTGAAGAGGCAGGGCTAGGGAGCTATGACTCGACCCCTGAAAAACCACATTATAGGTGAGTACACACACACATACACACAAACAACCAAACACAACACACACACGCACAAACACACACACACCACACAGCACAAACACACACACACACCAACACACACACACACACAACACCACACAACACACACACACAGACACACACACACACCACACACACACACACACACACACACACAAAACACACACACCCCCCACACACACACACACACACACACCCCCACACCACACACACACACACACACAGGCTTCCCACGGTTTCCTACAACACTTGAACATCAGTAGTAGGGAAATTCTTTAAGCCAGACCACACGTAACTTCCTGGGCCTCACCGCCCCTTGACTTTACTAAATGATTTTCTTAATCGCTCGTGTGACGTCAATACATGAGTGTGACTTCACTGCATGAGCGAAAACCAGCCTTTTTTTAAAGAAGTCGACTAATATATATTTTATATATATATATATATATTTTATATATATATATATATTTATATATATATATATATATATATATATATATATATATTTTAAAATATATTTATTATTATATATATTATATTATATATTATATATATTTTATATATATATATATGTCTTTGCGGAATAGGCAAAAACTTGCGATTTTGGCTTAAATAGCAACGCTCATCTTGCCATATAGGACAAGTAAAAAATTTGTGTATGCAAAAATTTTCGCCAAAATCATTCTGAACCTAACGAAAAAAATATATTTCACTGGGTTTGTTTAGTATTAAATTATTGTAAACAAAACTAAAATTATTTAGTTGGGTAAGGCTAAAATAAATTGCGATTGTTATAATAAGGTTAGGTAAATTTTTAAGTTCCTTTTGGTGCAAAATTATAAATTTGCACCAACTTTTAAAGAAAAAAATATATCTTTAAACGTATAAGAGAAAATTTTTAGAAAGGAAATTAATTTTAAGTGAGTTCTTGCTAATTGACCAGTTTTTTCATATTTGGCACGACATATATATATTATATATATATATATATATTATATATATTATTATATTATATTTATATATATATATATATATATATATATATTTATATATTATATATATATATTATATTATATTTTATATATATATATATATATATATTTATATATATAAATTACTTTAAAAATATTCAATTCTAAGTCATTTTCTTTTCAAAATTTTAATTATATTCAGTCTTAAAAAATCACAATCGTAAAAAATCAAAAGTCTTCAAAGTCTTATTTTCACAGTGTGGAAGCCTTTTATGGAAAGGTAGTGATTAGTGATGCTGGGAAGGCAGCAGTGACCAGCGCCACTGTGTGTTCTTTAACACTGCTGCCCTCTACGTTAGTCTCCTTGGAATACTTTTACATATATACATTCTTGTGATAGCGGTGAAGAGTATATACACCGACAGGTGTCTATATCTCAGTGCATATACGTTGAGGTATATACACAAAAAGGTGTGTATATCTCAATATATACGTAGAGAGGGTCTTTCACTGTATGTCAGCCAGGAAGTTTGTATGTTTAGTGCACATACACCCAGAGGTTGTTTTTCTCCGTATATATACATACTTAGGTGTACATTTCTAAGTATATGCACTTAGAGATACGTATGTCTTAGAACATGTACTAAAGGATTATCTTAAACCCTATTGTAGGAACTGAGGTGCTCCTGAGTGCTGGTATGGTGGTATCAGGCACCTTAAGGTGCCTTATACCACCATACCAGCACTCAGGAGTACGTCAGTTCCTATCATTAAGGTGCCTGATACCACCATACCAGCACTCAGGAGTACGTCAGTTCCTATCATTAAGGTGCCTGATACCACCATACCAGCACTCAGGAGTACTTCAGTTCCTATCATTAAGGTGCCTGATCCACCATACCAGCACTCAGGAGTACTTCAGTTCCTATCATTAAGGTGCCTGATACCACCATACCAGCACTCAGGAGTACTTCAGTTCCTATCATTAAGGTGCCTGATACCACCATACCAGCACTCAGGAGTATTCAGTTCCTATCATTAAGGTGCCTGATACCACCATACCAGCACTCAGGAGTACTTCAGTTCCTATCATTAAGGTGCCTGATACCCACCATACCAGCACTCAGGGAGTACTTTCAGTTCCTATCATTAAGGTGCCTGATACCACCATACCAGCACTCAGGAGTACTTCAGTTCCTATCATTAAGGTGCCTGATACCACCATACCAGCACTCAGGAGTACGTCAGTTCCTATCATTAAGGTGCCTGATACCACCATACCAGCACTCAGGAGTACGTCAGTTCCTATCATTAAGGTGCCTGATACCACCATACCAGCAACACTGTACTACTGTACCAGCCAACACTGTACTACAGTGCCAGCCAACACTGTACTACTGTACCAGCCAACACTGTACTACTGTACCAGCCAACACTGTACTACTGTACCAGCCAACACTGTACTACAGTGCCAGCCAACACTGTACTACTGTACCAGCCAACACTGTACTACTGTACCAGCCAACACTGTACTACTGTACCAGCCAACACAGTACTACAGTGCCAGCCAACACTGTACTACTGTACCAGCCAACACTGTACTACTGTACCAGCCAACACTGTACTACTGTGCCAGCCAACACTGTACTACTGTACCAGCCAACACTGTACTACTGTACCAGCCAACACTGTACTACAGTGCCAGCCAACACTGTACTACTGTACCAGCCAACACTGTACTACTGTACCAGCCAACACTGTACTACTGTGCCAGCCAACACTGTACTACTGTACCAGCCAACACTGTACTACTGTACCAGCCAACACTGTACTACTGTACCAGCCAACACTGTTCTACTGTACCAGCCAACACTGTACTACTGTACCAGTCAACACTGTACTACTGTACCAGCCAACACTGTTCTACTGTACCAGCCAACACTGTTCTACTGTACCAGCCAACACTGTACTACTGTACCAGCCAACACTGTACTACTGTACCAGCCAACACTGTACTACTGTACCAGCCAACACTGTACTACTGTACCAGCCAACTCTGTACTACTGTACCAGCCAACACTGTACTACTGTGCCAGCCAACACTGTACTACTGTACCAGCCAACACTGTACTACTGTACCAGCCAACACTGTACTACTGTACCAGCCAACTCTGTACTACTGTACCAGCCAACACTGTACTACCGTACCAACCATCACTATACTACTGTACCAGTCATCAAGGTACTCTGTACCAGCAATCAAAGTACTACTGTACCAACCATCACTATACTACTGTACCAACCATCACTGTACTACTGTACCAGTCATCACTGTAATACTGTACCAGTCATCACTCTACTACTGTAACAGTCATCACTGTACTACTGTACCAGCCATCACTGTACTACAGTTCCAGTCATCACTATACTACTGTGCCAGTCATCATTGTACTACTGTACCAGTCATCACTGTACTACTGTACCGGTCATCACTATACTACTGTACCAGTCATCACTGTACTACTGTACCAGCCATCACTGTACTACTGTACCAGTCATCACTGTACTACTGTACCAGTCATCACTATACTACTGTACCAGTCATCACTGTACTGCTGTAGCAGTCATCACTGTACTACTGTACCAATCATCACTATACTACTGTACCAGTCATCACTGTACTACTGTACCAGTCATCACTAAACTACTGTACCAGTCATCACTGTACTACTGTACCAATCATCACTATACTACTGTACCAGTCATCACTGTACTACTGTACCAGTCATCACTGTACTACTGTACCAGTCATCACTGTACTACTGTACCAGTCATCACTATACTACTGTACCAGTCATCACTGTACTACTGTACCAGTCATCACTATACTACTGTACCAGCCATCACTGTACTACTGTACCAGCCATCACTGTACCACTGTAGCAGTCAACACTGTACTACTGTACCAGTCATCACTGTACTACTGCACCAGCCATCACTGTACCAGTCATCACTGTACTACTGTACCAGTCATCACTGTCCTACTGTACCAGTCATCACTGTACTACTGTACCAGTCATCACTGTACTACTGTACGAGTCATCACTATAATACTGTACCAGTCATCACTATACTACTGTACCAGTCATTGCTATACTATTGTACCAGTCATCACTGTAGTACTGTACCACTCATCACTATACTACTGTACCAGTCATCACTATACTACTGTACCAGTCATCACTGTACTACTGTACCAGTCATCACTATACTACTGTACAAGTCATCACTGTACTACTGTACCAGTCATCACTCTACTACTGTACCAGTCATCACTATACTACTGTACCAGTCATCACTGTACTACTGTACCAGCCATCACTGTACTACAGTACCAGTCATCACTATACTACTGTACCAGTCATCACGTACTACTGTACCAGTCATCACTATATTATCTGTACCTTCATACTTGTACCAGTCATCACTATACTACTGTATCAGTCATCACTGTACTACTGTACCAGTCATGACTGTACTACTGTACCAGTCATGACTGTACTACTGTACCAGTCATCACTATACTACTGTACCAGTCATCACTGTACTACTGTACCAGTCATCACTGTACTACTGTACCAGTCATCACTATACTACTATACCAGCCATCACTGTACTACTGTACCAGTCATCACTGTACTACTGTACCAGTCATCACAGTACTACTGTACCAGTCATCACTGTACTACTGTACAAGTCATCACTGTACTACGGTACCAATCATCACTGTACTACTGTACCAGTCATTCATCACTGTACTACTGTACCAGTCATCACTGTACTGCTGTACCAGTCATCACTGTACTACTGTACCAGTCATCACTGTAGTACTGTACCAGTCATCACTGTACTACTGTACCAGTCATCACTGTACTACTGTACCAGTCATCACTGTACTACTGTACCAGTCATCACTGTACTGCTGTACCAGTCATCACTGTACTACTGTACCAGTCATCACTGTACTACTGTACCAGTCATCACTGTACTACTGTACCAGCCATCACTGTACTACCGTACCAGCCATCACTGTACTACTGTACCAGTCATCACTGTACTACTGTACCAGTCATCACTGTACTACTGTACAAGTCATCACTGTACTACGGTACCAGTCATCACTGTACTACTGTACCAGTCATTCATCACTGTACTACTGTACCAGTCATCACTGTACTACTGTACCAGTCATCACTGTACTACTGTACCAGTCATCACTGTACTACTGTACAAGTCATCACTGTACTACTGTACCAGTCATCACTGTACTACGGTACCAGTCATCACTGTACTACTGTACCAGTCATTCATCACTGTACTACTGTACCAGTCATCACTGTACTACTGTACCAGTCATCACTGTACTACTGTACCAGTCATCACTGTACTACTGTACCAGTCATCACTGTACTACTGTACCAGTCATTCACTGTACTACTGTACCAGTCATCACTATACTACTGTACCAGTCATCACTGTACTACTGTACAAGTCATCACTGTACTACTGTACCAGTCATCACTGTACTACTGTACCAGTCATCACTATACTACTGTACCAGTCATCACTGTACTACTGTACCAGTCATCACTGTACTACTGTAATAGTCATCACTATACTACTGTACCAGTCATCACTGTACTACTGTACCAGTCATCACTGTACTACTGTACCAGTCATCACTATACTACTGTACCAGTCATCACTGTACTACTGTACCAGTCATCACTGTACTACTGTACCAGTCATCACTGTACTACTGTACCAGTCATCACTGTACTACTGTACCAGTCATCACTGTACTACTGTACCAGTCATCACTATACTACTGTACCAGTCATCACTGTACTACTGTACCAGTCATCACTGTACTACTGTACCAGTCATCACTGTACTACTGTACCAGTCATCACTGTACTACTGTACCAGTCATCACTGTACTACTGTACCAGTCATCACTGTACTACTGTACCAGTCATCACTGTACTACTGTACCAGTCATCACTGTACTACCGTACCAGTCATCACTGTACTACTGTACCAGTCATCACTGTACTACTGTACCAGTCATCACTGTACTACCGTACCAGCCATCACTGTACTACTGTACCAGTCATCACTGTACTACTGTACCAGTCATCACTGTACTACTGTACAAGTCATCACTGTACTACGGTACCAGTCATCACTGTACTACTGTACCAGTCATTCATCACTGTACTACTGTACCAGTCATCACTGTACTACTGTACCAGTCATCACTGTACTACTGTACCAGTCATCACTGTACTACTGTACCAGTCATTCATCACTGTACTACTTTACCAGTCATCACTGTACTACTGTACCAGTCATCACTGTACTGCTGTACCAGCCATCACTGTACTACTGTACCAGTCATCACTGTACTACTTTACCAGTCATCACTGTACTACTGTAGCAGTCATCACTGTACTACTGTACCAGTCATCACTGTACTACTGTACCAGTCATCACTGTACTACTGTACCAGTCATCACTGTACTACTGTACCAGTCATTCATTACTGTACTACTGTACCAGTCATCACTGTACTACTGTACCAGTCATCACTGTACTACTGTACCAGCCATCACTGTACTATTGTACCAGTCATCACTGTACTACTGTACCAGTCATCATTGTACTACTGTACCAGTCATCACTGTACTACTGTACCAGTCATCACTGTACTGCTGTACCAGTCATCACTGTACTACTGTACCAGTCGTCACCGTACTACTGTACCAGCCATCACTGTACTACTGTACCAGCCATCACTGTACTACTGTACCAGTCATCACTGTACTACTGTACCAGTCATCACTGTACTACTGTACCAGTCATCACTGTACTACTGTACCAGTCATCACTGTACTACTGTACCAGTCATTCATCACTGTACTACTGTACCAGTCATCACTGTACTACTGTACCAGTCATCACTGTACTACTGTACCAGCCATCACTGTACTACTGTACCAGTCATCACTGTACTACTGTACCAGTCATCACTGTACTACTGTACCAGTCATCACTGTACTACTGTACCAGTCATCACTGTACTACTGTACCAGTCATCACTTTTACTACTGTACCAGCCATCACTGTACTACTGTACCAGTCATCACTGTACTACTGTACCAGTCATCACTGTACTACTGTACCAGTCATCACTGTACTACTGTACCAGTCATCACTGTACTACTGTACCGTCACCCTTGTACTACTGTACCAGTCATCACTGTACTACTGTACCAATCATCACTGTACTACTGTACCAGTCATCACTATACTACTGTACCAGTCATCACTGTACTACTGTACCAGTCATCACTGTACTACTGTACCAGTCATCACTGTACTACTGTACCAGTCATCACTATACTACTGTACCAGTCATCACTGTACTACTGTAAAAGTCATCACTGTACTACTGTACCAGTCATCACTGTACTACTGTACCAGTCATCACTGTACTACTGTACCAGTCATCACTGTACTACTGTACCAGTCATCACTGTACTACTGTACCAGTCATCACTGTACTACTGTACCAGTCATTCACTGTACTACTGTCCCAGTCATCACTGTACTACTGTACCAGTCATCACTGTACTACTGTACCAGTCATCACTGTACTACCGTACCAGCCATCACTGTACTACTGTACCAGTCATCACTGTACTACTGTACCAGTCATCACTGTACTACTGTACCAGTCATGACTGTACTACTGTACCAGTCATCACTGTACTACCGTACCAGTCATCACTGTTCTACTGTACCAGTCATCACTGTACTACTGTACCAGTCATCACTGTACTACCGTACCATCCATCACTGTACTACTGTACCAGTCATCACTGTACTACTGTACGAGTCATCACTGTACTACTGTACAAGTCATCACTGTTCTACGGTACCAGTCATCACTATACTGCTGTACCAGTCATTCATCACTGTACTACGGTACCAGTCATCACTGTATTACTGTACCAGTCATCACTGTACTACTGTACCAGTCATTCATCACTGTACTACTTTACCAGTCATCACTGTACCAGTCATTACTCTACTGCTGTACCAGCCATCACTGTACTACTGTACCAGTCATCACTGTACTACTGTACCAGTCATCACTGTAGTACTGTACGAGTTATCACTGTACTACTGTACCAGTCATCACTGTACTACTGTACCAGTCATCACTGTACAACTGTACCAGTCATCACTGTACTACTGTACCAGTCATTCATTACTGTACTACTGTACCAGTCATCACTGTACTACTGTACCAGTCATCACTGTACTACTGTACCAGCCATCACTGTACTACTGTACCAGTCATCACTGTACTACTGTACCAGTCATCATTGTACTACTGTACCACTCATCACTGTACTACTGTACCAGTCATCACTGTACTGCTGTACCAGTCATCACTGTACTACTGTACCAGTCATCACTGTACTACTGTACCAGCCATCACTGTACTACTGTACCAGCCATCACTGTACTACTGTACCAGCCATCACTGTACTACTGTACCAGTCATCACTGTACTACTCTACCAGTCATCACTGTACTACTGTACCAGTCATCACTGTACTACTGTACCAGTCATCACTGTACTACTGTACCAGTCATCACTGTACTACTGTACCAGTCATCACTGTACTACTGTACCAGTCATCACTGCACCACTATCATTCATTTCATTTTATTCAGCGTATGTCACACACCCATATAGGCATGCCTCCCTGACCAGTGAACCAGGCCCTAAGGGTTTAACGATCAGGGGCCCCCATCGTTATACCAGTACACCTTGGTTCAACCATCCAATCACAAGGAAGCCCACCAAAGCTGTGAAGGGACGTGGGATGATCTTGAAACAGCTTTGGCAGATATGCTTTCCCTGCTGGTCGCTATAGTTCTTACAGTGTCTTGTGCTTGTATTTTTGCCTCTTCATACATAGCTGTAATAAACCATACCCCGGCCGGGATTGAACCCGCGGTCATAGTCTCAAAACTCCAGCCCGTCGCGTTAGCCACTAGACCAGCTAGCCACAATAAGATTCGTCCAACTAGGTATATTTCTACACCATAGGAAGGTTAGCACAGGCACCACTGTGACCACAAATGCAAGTTTTTACAGACGAATCTCCAGCTAGCGTGGCCGTGACGAACTCTAGCTCAAGTCCCTTCACTGCCGTCAACATGACTCTCTGACCGCGGGTTCAATCCCGGCCGGGGTATGGTTTGTTTGCAATCGTGTCATTACGATTTCGTGAGTCATGTTGACGGCAGTGAAGGGACTTGAGCTAGAGTTCGTCACGGCCACGCTAGCTGGAGATTCGTCTGTAAAAACTTGCATTTGTGGTCACAGTGGTGCCTGTGCTAACCTTCCTATGGTGTAGAAATATACCTAGTTGGACGAATCTTATTGTGGCTAGCTGGTCTAGTGGCTAACGTGACGGGCTGGAGTTTTGAGACTCTCTGACCGCGGGTTCAATCCCGGCCGGGGTATGGTTTGTTTACAATCGTGTCATTACGATTTCGTGAGTCATAGCTGTAAATACTGTACATAGGCTATATACACTGTAAATACCAGCTTATTTTGAAGGAAATACAGTGATTTAATTATCTCTGTTGCCTTTTTGCTGATTCCTAATTAGTTATTGTGCTATGGCAAGGTGTGCAGGCCAATAGTCTACAGTGCTAGTCACAGCATTATGCCGGGTGAGCACCCCGATATAATGCTGTGACGAAAATCAAAGGCCTACCATACAAGGGATGGGGTCTTTTTTCGTCAGTGCATTATGCCGGGTAGTAGCTGTTAGCATGACGTCACAGCCTGCCATCACACTCCACAGTGACTCTTCAGTGATCACGTGGCTGCTTTGGTGAGAGGACGTGTTACACTTTTGTCTCTCATCTGTCCCATCTTTTGTCCGGTGTCCCCTTTGATTTTGGTGCTATACATGTTTAATTATGGGTAAAAGGTAGTCTTTTAACACCTGTAACTATAGCTCAAATCGTAGGGCTTCACAAAGCTGGGCAACAGACTAAAGAAATAGTGGAGAATGTTGGTGTGTGTGAGCATTCAGTGAGGAACTGGGAGCAGCGTTTCAAGGTTGGTGGTGATGTTGAGTTATCGTCTGCCAAACCTCAGCCTGTCTCCTCAAAGAAGGCATCTGTTCATACCTTGACTGTGTTTAAGAAGCAGTTAGAGAGTACATCTAAGATAACTTCTAGAGAACTGAAAGAAAAGTACTCACATCTTCTCTGAGAGGTGTCTGTAAGAACTGTTAACAGTTAAGAAATCAAACTTCTTCAAGCCACAGAAGAAACATAGGCTGGATTATGCAAAGAAATATCTTCACTGGAATCCTCAACAGTGGTCTGAAGTACTTTGAAGTGATGAAACAACCTTTACCATCATCTGTAACTGTGGGGGACATGTGTACTGGCCCAGAGGTAGTGACCTGCTAGACCCACGCTACACCTGTGGGAGCACTAAACACCCAGACTCGCTCATGGTTTGGAGGTGTTTCAGTGCTCAGTGTTGGTGAACTCATTGTGTTTCCCAAAAAAACAGTATATGAACCAATATAATTACCTCGAGTTATTGTATGACAATTTACCTGAGGTGTTTGACAAGTGTGTGGCTACGGTTTTTATGCAGGATGGTGCACTGTGTCATACCGCCAAATCTGTAGTTCAGTGGCTTAAGGACTGTGAAGTGAGTTCTTTAATGACTGGCCAGGCAATTCCCCAGACTTAAACCCTATTGAGAACCTCTCGTCAATAGCAAAACGAAATTTACTGGGCAAGGATATCAGCTGTGGGCCTCCTGGCTGCAGTTTTTCTAGTCACTCAGAACCCTGCAGGCTTCAGTTACCTGCAGGCCTCACTTAGTCTGTTGGTTTCAGTTATCGTGGGTCTCACAACTTGGTTACCTGTGGGCCTTGCTGGACTCTATTACCTGTGGGCCTCTGGTCGCAGTCTGATTGGCCTCTTCTGCGGACTTCTACCTGCGGGCCTCACTGGCCTCAGTGGACCTTGCTGGCCTCCGGCGTGCATTGCCAGGCTAGCCTCTGAGGAGAAAGACGCTATGCAGGGGATACTGAGAAGGGAGTGTTATAGTGTGGAGAGATGCGTGTCGTGTGACACAGACGAGAAGGAGTGTTATAACACAGAGACAAGGGTGTCACGTGGACACAGTAGAGATGGTGTGTTATAACACAGAGACAAGGGTGTCATGTGACATGCTAGAGAAGGTGTGTTATAATCCTGAAAAGGGTGTCGTCTGTACCCTGTGAATGTCAGGTGACATGGTGTGTGAATTTATAGTTATTGTATGATATTATATATATATATATATATTATATATATATTATATAATATATATATTATATTATATATATATATATATATATATATATATATATATATATATATATATATATATATATATATATATATATATCAAAGATTATGTTTTTATATCAAATATTAAAGATGATAAATTTTTGTGTTTATTTTTGTATCCTGAGCTCTTATGTTACTACTCATATAAGGCCAATCAGTGTTTTTAATAGTCTTCCTACACAGCTGAGGATATGATTAAACATGAAGGACGCAGCACCAAGTATTAAAACCTCAGTAAGGGTGCAAATATATATATTATAATCTTTCATGGTATGTGTTTATGTTTTGGTACATGTGTGGGGGAGGGGCGGCATAATGCCATGCCTAGCACTGTATATCTGTGCTCATAATATGGGAGCCTGTCTGGGAGTTTGTGTCTCCACATTGTCTCTACATGCCTGCCTTTAGTATTGTATTGCAGCCTACAAAGTCTTTCTGCGCTATTTGAGCATGTTGTAATCAGCATTTGTTATAGTGGATTATGCCACCGACACGTGTAAGGTGATTGGTGACTGAACATACTCTGCAGAACTTTCCCAGACTATCTCTAAGCACTGCTGGTGAATTACTCATTCTGTTGGTAAAGAGTATGAGTGAACTCTTAGTGCTGCACAGCTTCGTGAGTGTATACTCAACAAATTAAAGGATGGCTCTAGTAACACCGCATACCAAACTGAGATTTCTGCTGCTGTGAGAGCTATTAATCACCGATCCCCACTCTGGTTCCTTCAAAATGGAGGGGGACAAATTCCTGAGCAACCAAGCCAACAGCCATTTGGGGAAACGAGAAGCGAATTGTGATTGTCTTCTGGGGAGTCAACTTAGTTAGTGCTCGAGTTGGCTAAACTCAACCTTCAGACGGCCAGGGAACAACGTGCATATGCTAAGAAAGAGTTTAACAGTGAAGAAGAGGAGGCAATTTCAGCGTACTGTGGCTGACAATTTCAGTGTTCAGAAATTGGTGTTCCTAGTATAACGGTTTTCTGATTCTGAGCCTGAACAATGTTTCATGTTTTTTGGAAATCAAGCTTGAGCTTTGCAATGGCCATTCGAACATCGGGAAGCACTTGTTCATACAGCATTATACGGCAAAGCACAGGAGTTTACAGCTGTTTTGGGTAATGACGAGTTCAGTAATTATGACGTTGTGAAAGCAGCTGTACTCGGTGCATATCAGAGCATTCTCGCCAAATATAGGCGAGAATTTAAAGTGAGTAAGCGTCAGTCGGGTCAGTCCTATGTGGACTTTGTTCATTGGCAATGTAAAGCATTTACAAAGTGGTACAAAGCCTCTGGTGTCATTAATTTTAGTGGGTTAGTGCAATTGGTCTAATTAACAATCTTCTTGAGTCAACTTGACCAGAGGTTCGGGTGTTCTTATAAGACCATTCAGTGGCAACTGCATTGGAGGCGGATATGCTTGCTGACACATCTGAGGTCAACTGCTCCTTGTCCGAGTGGTCCTTTAACTTTTCTTCCCAGCAGCTTAGTATGGACAGAGATCATTGTAGATGGACCTCTGAATGGATTACGATGAAAGAGCCTGGAGCTGAACCACGACGTCTGCCTCAAAGTCAGCATGATGAACCACAACATCTGCCTCAAAATCAGCATGGAGAACTATGACGTCTGCCTCAAAGTCAGCATGGGGCCAGAGACAAGAATCCAGAACCCATCTCATGTTATTAAGCCTGGTCACATGAAGGCTACTTGCCCCAAGTTAGCTAACTTGACGGCTAATGGTAAGTTGACCAGGCCACTACCATTAGGGAAAATAGCTATCCTTCCTTCTGAAGCAAATCATCAGGAAACATATGCCTACAGTCACAGCTGAGTCTCCCTTAAGAAGCATGATAGTCCCATTGGAGTATCCACTTTCAGGGATACGGGGGCTCATTGCTCCCTCTTACAAAAGGGGGTACTTCCAACTTCTGAGGAAGCCTTACCAAACTCCTCAGTGTTATTAGAAGTTTATGGGGAAGCTGTCAGTAATACACTAGGTATTTAACTGTAGGTGTATCTGGGAGATTCCCCATGAAAGATGCTGTATTATTGCTTAGCAATTAATATTCTAAATTTTAGGTATTGTCCTGAGCCCATAGTAACCACTAAAACCTCTTCTCTGGTGTTTGCCATAACTCAGGCAATGTCCAAAGAAATGTTTAAAAATAAAACTGGCCAGAGCCTTGTAAATCTAGTGAAAAGTCCCTGACCAAGCCTTCCTATTCTGGGGTCACAGGACTACCACATGTTTCTGTTTCCATGCCCAAGGACTGTCCTTTCAGGAAGAGCAGAAAATGGACTCTACTTTAGCCTCTGCTTTTAAAGCTGCCATGGGCAAATCTCGGATCACCTAGTTAAATATGAAATTAAAAATAATTCTTTACTTTGTTCAGGTACTGGTAAGGAGGTAGGGGGAACCTTATTACCAGACAGACTGGTAGCTCCCATGAAATTCAGAACTCAGGTTCTGAAAATAACTCACAATTCTTTCTTAGGAGACCATTTGGGGGTCACTAAAACTCTTATGGGAAGGTATAAGAGGAAATGTGTGTGGTTACATTCATTCCTGTTGTGATTGTTAGCAAATGGGTAAGCCAGGGCACAATATTAGACCCGCACCACTTCATCCTATACCCGCAGATGGAGAGCCATTTGCTGACTTAATTATCGACTGTGTGGGACAGTTACCAAAAGCCAAGTCAGGTAACCAATATCTGTTTACCATTTTGGATAAAACTTCTAGGTAACCCGAGGCAGTTCCTATGCATAGTATAAACACCAAGGTCATTCTTCAAGCCCTCATTAAGTTTATTTCCCACTATGCCATTCCCCAATCTGTCCCGAGTGACCAGGGCACTATTTTTACAGCAAAATCACAAATAAAAAGCTGTCCACAGCCTATCATCCTCAGCCCAAAGGCACCTTGAAACGATCTCACCAAACCCTAAAAACTATGATGCATTTTCCTACAGACTGGGATGACTCACTTCCTTTGTACGTTGCTGTACAAAAATCAATTGGGTCCAGTCCTTTGGAGCTAGTTTTTGTGCACAATATGAGAGGTTCCCTATATGTGCTCAAGGAAGGATGGATGGGAAAAGACACCTGCAAAACACCCTATGATCCTTCATTGAGATTGCATGTGGCCCATCAGCTGGCAAAAGCCAACTTCAAATCGGCTCAAAACTACATGAAACAGAGGTATGACAAAACTGCTAAATTTCGCTCCTTTAACCCTGGAGACAAGGTGTAGGTCCAGGGACCTGTGCCTGGTCACACCTTGAAAGCAAGGTTTATGGGACCAATGAAGGTAATAAAGAAAAATTCAGATTAAAACTACGTGGTAGCACCTCTTGGTAAACCCAGTGTGGGTAAAGTTTACACTGTTAATCAGATTAAACTATTCTTTGAACCACCTAAGGTCCCAGTAACGACTTTGTCCTCCATTCCTGAACCTGTGAATGAACCTGATTCCCTGCACACAATTCTGGAGGTTCAAATCAGGCTCCCTAACTTAGCCATCCTCCACGATCATTGCCCCATAATTTCGGGACTTGCAGAAGACCAAACCTATCCTGACATACCTTGAATGTTCCGAAAAAAGTGCAGCCTTGGGTATTACAATGTGGACATAGGAACTGCTAAACCTATTAAACTCTCTCCCTACAGAGATAATCCTTAAAAACAGAGGCTACCTCAGCAGGAAGTTGCATTTCTGTTAAAACACAGATTGGTGGACGAATCGTCCAGCCCATGGGCTTCACCATACATACTTATTAAGAAGCCTGATGGAGAATTCCAGATGTGTACCGACTACCGTAAGGTGAACGAGGTCACAGTACCAGATGCTTACCCTCTTCCATGTTTGGACCATATAGTAGACTTTGTGGATAAGGCCCCTCTTGTTTTCAAACTAGATCTCCTTAAGGTTACTACAAGACACCTTTAACAGATAAAGCAAAGGAGATTTCTGCCTTCATAATTCCACAAAGTCACTATCAATATACTGTGACCCCATTTGGAATGCAGAATTCACCTGCCACATTCCGAAAATCGATCCATCAGACTATTAAAGGACTTAATTGCACTGTAACTTATCTCGATGATATAGTTGTAGCTTCTGATATGTGGGATCAACATGTGTCCAGTCTTGAATCCCTCTTTGCAAGGTTCAGAACCTTTCAACTTACTACAAACTTTGAGTAAATCCTCTTTTGGTCAATCTACTATTACTTTCTTAGGTCATAAAGTAGGTAGTGGCAAAGTGTTGGTAATTAAAAATTATCCCATTCCTCTGGTTAAAAAGTCTCTGCAAAGGTTCTTGGGAATCATAGGTTTTTATAGACGTTTTTGTAAAATCTTTGCAGATGTGGTAGCCCACCTAACCTTACTTAACAGTTATAAGAATAAATTCTGCTGGACTCCAAATTGTTAAGAGGCTTTTAACCGTGTTAAATGTCTCCTATGTGCTGCTCCCATTCTTGTCTCCCGATTTTTCAAGCATTAACTTGTATTTACAAGTTAGTGTTTGCAATTTGGGTATAGGGGCAGTGTTACTTCAAGATACTGGAGAGGGTGATCTTCAGCCTGTGGCCTACTACTCAGTCAAATCAATGGGGCTATTCCACAACTGAGAAAGAGGCCCTGGCCCTGGAGCATTTTAACATCTTGAGTAGCTCATCCTATGTGGTCATCGTCTTCAGTGACTACAATCCTCTGATGTACCTCATCTCAATGAAGAACACGAACAAAGGATTGATGTGATGGGCATTGCAGTTGCAGCCTTACAACCTCATCATACGCCATGTTGCCAGCAAAGATAATGTGCTGGCTGACGTCCTCTCTAAATTGTAATTGTTAGGATGTGTTAACGACAACACGGGTAATAAGTTTTTTTATCCCCTTATGATCATAAAGTAAAATTTGAGTTAATCTGGCAATATTTTTTTTTTTTTAGTGAGGGTACACTTGCTTCTGTCTGCAAGTGTCTTGAACCTACACTAGCTCTACTGTCTGCTATCTCGCTCTAAGATAGTTGTCTGACTTGGAAGTCTCTCGGAATTGAGCACTACTTAATGAGCTGGATGGTTGAGAGGAAAGGCGGTTCCATTAGTATTTGGTGCCATGTGGCACACTACCCATGAAAGATACTTAGTCCTGGCTAATAGAGCCCTTTTGGGGTGGGCGTGAGGTATGCTGAGTATGCTACATTTTACTTGGCGTATGTCATACACCCATATAAACATACCTCCCAACCAGGAAACCAGGTGCTAAGGGTTTAACAACCAGGGCCCCATCGTTACACCAGTACCTTGCTCAACCAGCCAGTCACAAAACTGTGAAGCGCCGTGGAATGCTCTTGAAGTAACTTTGGCAGACTTGCTTTCCCTGCTGGTCGCTATGGTTCTTAAAGTGTCTTGTGCTTGTATTTTTGCCAGTGTTTACAGCTACGTATAAAGATACACAGCTGTAAACACTGTACATAGGCCACATACACTGTAAATACCAGCTTATTTTGGTGAAGGAAATACAATAATTTATTCTCTCTGCTGCTTTTTTGTTCGTCCTAATTAGTTATCGTGCTATGGCAAGGTGTGCAGGCCAGTAGTTTATATCTGTGTTCATTATAACTGGACTACTGTACCAGTCATCACTGTACTATTGTTTCAGTCATCACTGTACTACTGCTCCAATCATGACTGTTATACTGCTAGTCATCACTGTACTACTGTTATAGACAGCAGTATACTACTGTTCAAGTTATCACTGTAATTCTGTACCATCACTGAACTACTGTACCATTACTGTATGACTGTATCATCATTGTACTACTGTACCATCACTGTGCTACTGTACCAGCCATCACTGTACTACTATACCATCACTGTGCTACTGTACCATCACTGTACTACTGTACCATCACTGTACTACTGTACAAACCATCAGTATACTACTGTACTAACCATCACTGTACTACTGTACCATCACTGTACTACTGTACCATCACTGTACTACTGTACCATCACTGTACTACCGTACCAAGTATCAGTATACTACTGTACTACTGTACCAGCTATCACTGTACTACTATACCACCATAGTACTACTGTACGAACGATTACTGTACTACTGTACCATCATTGTACAACTGTACCATCACTGTACTAGTCATCACTGTACTACTGTACCATCACTGTACTACTGTACCACCATCACTATACTACTGCACCAGCCATGACTGTACTACTGTACCATCACTGTACTACGGTACCAACCATCACTGTACTACTGTATTAGCCATCACTGTACTACGGTACCAACCATCGCTGTGTTACTGTACCAGCCCTCACTGTACTACTGTACTATGTCCTACTATGCCAGCGATCACTGTACTACTGTACAAGACATCACTGTACTACTGTATCAACCGTAACTGCACTACTGTACCAAACATCACTGTACTTCTGTACCAGCGATCACTGTACTACTGTATCAGCGATCACTGTACTACTGTACTATGTCCTACTATGCCAGCGATCACTGTACTACTGTACCAAAGATCACTGTACTACTGTATCAGCGATCACTGTACTACTGTTCCAGTGATAACTATACTACAATACCATTACTGAACTATTGTACTATGTACTACTGTACTAGCGATCACTGTATTACTGTATCAACCGTCACTGTACAACAGCACCAGCCATCTGTACTACTGTACCATAACTGTATTACTGTACCAACCATCACTGTACAATTGTACCATCACTGTACTGCTGTTCTATCAAAGTATTACTATACCTGCCATCACTGTACTACTGTACCAATTATCACTGTACTACTGTACCATCATTGTACTACTGTACTAGCCATCACTGTACTACTGTACCAACTATCACTGTACCAATCATCACTGTACTACTGTACCAATCATCACTGTACTACTGTACCAACCATCACTGTACTACTGCACCAGCCATCACTGTACTACTGTACCAACCATTACTGTACTACTGTACCATTATCGTAATACTGTACTATCACTGTACTACTGTACTATCACTGTACTAATGTACCAGCCATCACTGTACTACTATACTGACCTTCATTGTACTACTATACCATCACTGTACTACTGTTCCATCAATGTATTACTGTACCTGATATCAATGTACTACTGTACCGAAATAATTTTACTACTGTACGAACCATTACTGTACTACTGTACCATTATCGTAATACTGTACCATCACTGTACTACTGTACAAGTCATCACTGTACTACTGTACAACCATTACTGTACTACTGTACCATTATCGTAATACTGTACCATCACTGTACTACTGTACAAGTCATCACTGTACTACTGTACCAACCATTACTGTACTACTGTACCATTATCGTAATACTGTACCATCACTGTACTACTGTACAAGTCATCACTGTACTACTGTACCAACCATTACTGTACTACTGTACCATCATCGTACTACTGTACCAAAACTGTACTACTATACTAGTCATCACTGTACGACTGTATCAACCATCACTGTACTACTGTACCAACCATCACTATACTACTGTACCAACCATCACTATACTACTGTACCAACCATCACTATACTACTGTACCAACCATCACTGTACTACTGTACCAACCATCACTGTACTACTGTACCAGCCATTACTGTACTACTGTACCAGCCATCACTGTACTACTGTACCAACCATCACTGTACTACTGTACCAGCCATCACTATACTACTGTACCAGCTATCACTGTACTATTGTACCAACCATCACTGTACTACTGTACCAACCATCACTGTACTACTGTACCAACCATCACTGTACTACTGTACCCGCCATCACTGTACTACTGTACAAGCCATCACTGTACTACTGTACTAACCATCACCGTACTACTGTACCAACCGTCACTGCACTACTGTACCAGCCATTACTGTACTAATGTACCAGCCATCACTGTACTACTGTACCAACCATCACTGTACTACTGTACCAGCCATCAAAGTACTACTGTACCAGCCATCACTGTACTACTGTACCAGCCATAACTGTACTACTGTACCAGCCATCACTGTACTACTGCACCATCACTGTACTACTGTACCAATCATCACTGTACTACTATACCAACCATCACTGTACTAGTGTACAAGCCATCACTGTACTACTGTACCAGCCATAACTGTACTACTGTACCAGCCATCACTGTACTACTGCACCATCACTATACTACTGTACCAATCATCACTGTACTACTGCACCATCACTGTACTACTGTACCAATCATCACTGTGCTACTGCACCATCACTGTACTACTGTACCAATCATCACTGTATTACTGTACCAATCATCACTGTACTACTGTTTACCTGGAGTTTACCTGGAGAGAGTTCAGGGGGTCAACGCCCCCGCGGCACGGTCTGTGACCAGGCCTCATGGTGGATCAGAGCCTGATCAACCAGGCTTTTACTGCTGTATCACCCATCACTGTACTACTGTACCAATCATCACTGTACTACTGCACCAGCCATCACTGTTCTACTCCACCAACCATCACTGTACTACTGTACCAGCCATCACTGTACTACTGCATCAACCATCACTGTACTACAGTACCAGATATCACAGTACTACTGTACCAATCATCACTGTACTACTGTACCAGCCATCACTGTACTACTGTATTACCCATCACTGTACTACTGTACCAATCATCACTGTACTACTGTACCAATCATCACTGTACTACTGCACCAGCCATCACTGTACTACTGTAGAAGCCATCACTGTACTACTGTACCAGCCATCACTGTACTACTGCACCAGCCATCACTGTACTACTGTACCAGCCATCACTGTACTACTGTACCAGCCATCACTGTACTACTGTACCAGCCATCAAAGTACTACTGTACCATCCATCACTGTACTACTGTACCAGCTATCACTGTACTACTGTACCAATATCACTGACACTGTACAACATACTGACTACTGCACCACCATCCTGTACTACTGTACCCAATCATCACTGTACTACTGTACCAACCATCACTGTACTACTGTACCAATCATCACTGTACTACTGTACCAGCCATCACTGTACTACTGTACCAGCCATCACTGTACTACTGTACCAATCATCACTGTACTACTGTACCAATCATCACTGTACTACTGTACCAGCCATCACTGTGCTACTTTACCAACCATCACTGTACTACTGTACCAACCATCACAGTACTACTGTACCAGCCATCACGGTACTACTGTAACAATCATCACTGTACTACTGTACCAACCACCACGGTACTACTGTCCTAGCCATCACGGTACTACTGTACCAGCCATCACGGTGCTACTATACCAGCCATCAAAATAGTACTGTACCAGCCATCACAGTACTACTGTACCAGCCATCACTGTACTACTGTACCAGTCATCACTGTACTACTGTACCAGCCATCACTGTACTACTGTACCAGCCATCACTGTACTACTGTACCAGCCATCACGGTACTACTGTACCAGCCATCACTGTGCTACTGTACCAGCCATCACTGTACTACTGTACCAGCCATCACTGTACTACTGTACCTGCCATCACGGTACTACTGTACTAGCCATCACTGTACTACTGTACCAGCCATCACCGTACTACTGTATCAATCATCACAATACCAGCCATCACTGTACTACTGTAACAGCCATCAAGGTACTACTGTACCAGCCATCACTGTACTACTGTACCAGCCATCACTGTACTACTGTAGAAGCCATCACTGTACTACTGTACCAGCCATCAATGTACTACTGTATCAATCATCACTGTACTACTGTACCAGCCATCACTGTACTACTGTAATTGCCATCACGGTACTACTGTATCAGCCATCACTGTACTACTGTACCAACCATCACTGTACTACTGTACCAGCCATCACTGTATTACTGTAACAGCGCTCAGGGTACTACTGTACCAGCCCTCACGGTACTACTGTACCAGCCATCACTGTACTACTGTACCAGCCATCACTGTAGTACTGTATCAATCATCACTGTATTACTGTACCAGCCATCACTGTACTACTGTAATAGCCATCACGGTACTACTGTATCCAACATCACTGTACTACTGATAGCCATCACTGTACTACTGTACTAGCATCACTGTCACTCTACCAGCCATCACTTATTACTGTACCAGCCTCACGGTACTACTGTACAGCCCTCACGGTACTACTGTACACAACATCACTGTATACTGTACCACCATCACTGTACTACTGAATCAATCATCACTGTACTACTGTACCAGCCATCACTGTCTTTCTGTAATAGCCCATCACGGTACTACTGTAAACAGCCATCCCTGTACTACTGTACCAGCCATCTGTACTTACTGTACCAGCCATCACGGTACTACTGTACGGCCATCACTGTGCACTGTACCACCCTAGAACTAATGTACCAGCCATCACCGCTACTGTACCGCCTTCACTGTACTACTGTACCAGCCATCACTGTACTACTGTACCTGCCATCACGTACTACTGTACTAGCTATCACTGTACTACTGTACCGACAATCACCGTACTCTGTATCAATCATCACATAAACCCGCTTCACTGTACTACTGTAAGCCATCAATGGGACTACTGTACCAGCATCACTGTACTACTGTACCAGCCATCACTGTACTACTGTAGAAGCCATCACTGTACTACTGTACCAGCCATCACTGTACTACTGTATCAATCATCACTGTACTACTGTACCAGCATCACTGTACTACTAATTGCCATCACGGTACTACTGTATCAGCCATCACTGTACTACTGTACCAGTCCCTCACTGTACTACTGTATCAATCATCACAATACCACCATCACTGTACTACTGTACAAGCCATCAAGTACTACTGTACCACATCACTCTACTGTACCAGCTATCACTGTACACTGTAGAAGCATCACTGTACTACTGTACCAGCCATCACTGTACTACTGTATCAATCATCACTGTACTACTGTACCAGCCATCACTGTACTACTGTAATTGCCATCACGGTACTACTGTATCAGCCATCACTGTACTACTGTACCAGTCATCACTGTACTACTGTACCAGCCATCACTGTATTACTGTACCAGCGCTCAGGGTACTACTGTACCAGCCCTCACGGTACTACTGTACCAGCCATCACTGTACTACTGTACCAGCCATCACTGTAGTACTGTATCAATCATCACTGTACTACTGTACCAGCCATCACTGTACTACTGTAATAGCCATCACGGTACTACTGTATCAGCCATCACTGTACTACTGTACTAGCCATCACTGTACTACTGTACCAGCCATCACTGTATTACTGTACCAGCGCTCACGGTACTACTGTACCAGCCCTCACGGTACTACTGTACCAGCCATCACTGTACTACTGTACCAGCCATCACTGTACTACTGTACCAATCATCACTGTACTACTGTACCAGCCATCACTGTACTACTGTAATAGCCATCACGGTACTACTGTATCAGCCATCCCTGTACTACTGTACCAGCCATCACTGTACTACTGTACCAGCCATCACTGTATTACTGTACCAGCGCTCACAGTACTATTGTACCAGCCCTCACGGTACTACTGTACCAGCCATCACTGTACTACTGTACCAGCCATCACTGTACTACTGTATCAATCATCACTGTACTACTGTACCAGCCATCACTGTACTACTGTATCAATTATCACTGTACTACTGTACCAGCCATTACTGTACTACTGTAATAGCCATCACGGTACTACTTTATCAGCCATCACTGTACTACTGTACCAGTCATCACTGTATTACTATACCAGCCATCACTGTACTACTGTACCAGCCATCACTGTACTACTGTATCAATCATCACTGTACTACTGTACCGGTCATCACTGTACTACTGTATCAGTCATCACTGTACTACTGTACCAGCCATCACTGTACTACTGTAATAGCCATCACGGTACTACTTTATCAGCCATCACTGTACTACTGTACCAGCCATCACTGTATTACTGTACCAGCCATCACTGTACTACTGTACCAGCCATCACTGTATTACTATACCAGCCATCACTATACTACTGTACCAGCCATCACTGTACTACTATACCAGCCATCACTATACTACTGTACCAGCCATCACTGTACTACTGTACCAGCCATCACTGTACTACTGTACCAGCCATCACTGTACTACTGTATCAACCATCACTGTACTACTGTACCAGCCATCACTGTACTACTGTACCAGCCATCACTGTACTACTGTACCAGCCATCACTGTACTACTGTACCAGCCATCACTGTACTACTGTACCAGCCATCACTGTACTACTGTACCAGCCATCACTGTACTACTGTACCAACCATCACTGTACTACTGTACCAACCATCACTGTACTACTGTACCAGCCATCAAATGTACTACTGTACCACCATCACTGTACTACTGTATCAACCTGTCACTGTACTACGATCAACCGTAACCACATCATACAATGATCAACTACTCGTCAACCACCACATGTACCTACGAACCACCACAAGTAACCACCCCAACATCAACCACCTCACAACACCACAACAACCACCTCAACTACCACCTCAACACAAACCACAACAACCACCTTAACAACCACCTCAACAACCACCACACACAACCACCTCAACAACCACCACCCAACAACCCTCAACAACCACCAAACAACCACTCAACACTACCACATCAACATCAACCACCTACCAACCACCACTAACAACCATCAACAATCACCATAACAACCACCTCAACAACCACCACAACAACACCTAACAAACCACCACCAACATCAACTCACCTCAACCACCACCATAACAACCACCCAACAACCACCACAACAACCACCCAACAACCACCACAAAACCACCTCAACAACCACCACAACAACCACCTCACAACCACCACAACAACCACTCACAACACCATAGACAACCCCTCACAACCACCACAGACAACCACCTCAACAACCACCACAACAACATCAACCACCTCAACGAACACCACAAACCAACCATCACTCAACAACCACCCACAACACCACCTCACAACCACCACAACACCATCACAACACACCACAACAACCACTAACAACCACCCAACAACATCAACCACTCAACAACCACCACAACACCACCTCAACAAATCAACCACCTCAACAACCACCCATCAACCACCTCACATCAACCACCACACAACCACCAAACAACCTCAACAACCACCCAACAACCACCACATCAAATACCTTAAGAACCACCACAACAACCACCCAACAACATCAACCACCTCAACAACACCACAACAACTCAACCACCACAACAACCACCACAACAACATCAACCACCTCAACAACCACCACAACAACATCAACCACCTCAACAACCACCACACAATAAATCCCTAAACCTCGTAATAATCAATAATATTAACGATACATTACTCGTAGTGTTATTAAAACCATGTCAATATATACACTAATAATTCCCAGCAATTATACATGTAGATAATCTGTGATAATTACTCAATTATAAAGTCAATAACGTAAAAAAATGTATATTCCTGTTTCTATTGTTTTAGTAGTTGTTAAAGCAGTGTAGGTAATACTGAGAATACTTTGTAATAATACTGGCAGGAGGCAGCCATGCAGTGTGGCAGCCATCTTGTTGGTGAGTCGGGAGTCAGGCAGCACCATGCAGGACGTGGTGGTGTGTGTGTGTGTGTGTGTGTGTGTGTGTGTGTGTGTGTGTGTGTGGTGTGTGTAGGGGGAAGCTTGTGGGGTTGTGGGAGGGGTGTGAGTGAGGTGATTGTGGGAGTGTTGGGATGTGTAGGGGGAGTGTGGAGATTTGTGAGAGTGTGGGAGGGTATTGGAGAGTGTGGGAAGGGGTGCTGGAGAGTGTGGGAGTTATGAGGGAGAGTGTGGGAGTTGTGAGGGAGAGTGTGGGAGTTGTGAGGAGAGAGTGTGGGAACTGTGAGGGAGTGGGACTGTTAGGGAAAGTGTGGGAGCTGTGAGGAGAGAGTGGGACTGTGAGGGAGAGTGTGGGAACTGTGAGGGAGAGTGTGGGAACTGTGAGGGAGAGTGTGGGAGTTGTGAAGGAGAGTGTGGGAACTGTGAGGGAGAGTGTGGGAGTTGTGACGGGAGAGTGTGGGAACTGTGAGGGAGTGTGGGACCTTGTGGGGAGAGTGTGGAACTGTGAGGGAGAGTGTGGGAGTTGTGAGGGAGAGTGTGGGAAACTGTGAGGGAGAGAGTGGGACTGTGAGGGAGAGAGTGGGACTGTGAGGGAGAGTGTCAGAGCTGTGAGGGGGAGAGTGGGACCTGTGAGGGAGAATGTGGGAGCTGCGAGGGAGAGTGTGGGAGCTGTGAGGGAGAGTGTGGGAGCTGTGAGGGAGAGTGTGGGAGCTGTGAGGGAGAGTGTGGGAGCTGTGAGGAGAGTGTGGGAGCTGTGAGGGAGAGTGTGGGAGCTGTGAGGGAGAGTGTGGGAGCTGTGAAGAAGAATGTGGGAGCTGTGGAGGAGGTGGGCGCTGTGAGGGAGAATGTGGGAGCTGTGAAGAAGAATGTGGGAGCTGTGAGGGAGATGTGGGAGCTGTGAAGAAGAATGGGAGAACTGTGAGGGATGGGAAGCTGTGAAGAAGAATGTGGGAGCTGTGAGGGAGAGTGTGGGGCTGTGAGGGAGAGTGTGGGAGCTGTGAGGGAGAGTGTGGAGCTGAGGGAGAGTGTGGGAGCTGTGAGGAGAGGGGGAGCTGTGGGGAGAGTGTGGATGTGAGAGTGTGGGACCTGTGAGGGAGTGTGGGAACTGTGAGGGAGAGTGTGGGAGTTGTGAGGGAGTGTGTTAGAGCTGTGAGGGGGAGAGTGGAGCCTGTGAGGGAGAATGTGGGAGCTGTGAGGGAGCGTGTGGGAGCTGTGAGAGAGAGTGTGGGAGCTGTGAGGGAGAGTGTGGAGCTGTGAGGGAGAGTATGGGAGCTGTGAGGGAGAGTGTGAGAGCTGTGAGGAGAGTTGTGGGAGCTGTGAGGAGAGTGTGGGAGCTGTGAAGAAGAATGTGGGAGCTGTGAGGGAGAGTGTGGGAGCTGTGAGGAGAATGTGGGAGCTGTGAAGAATGTGGGAGCTGTGGAGGGAGAATGAGGGAGCTGTGAAGAGAATGTGGGAGTTGTGAGGGAGAGTGTGGGAGCTGTGAAGAAGAAAGTGGGATGTGAGGGAGAGTGGGAGTGTGAGGGACAGTGTGGGAGCTGTGAGGGAGAGTGTGGGAGCTGTGAGGAGAGTGTGGGAGCAGTGAGGGAGAGTGTGGGAGCAGTGAGGGAGAGTGTGGGAGCTGTGAGGGAGAGTGTGGAGTTTGAGAGAGGAGAGTGTGAGAGTTGTGAGGAAGTGTGGGAGCTGTGAGGGAGAGGTGGTGAGGCAGCAGCGGAGAGTGGTAAGGAGAACAAGGAGAGTGTGGTGAAGGCAGCAGAACAAGGGAGGTGTGGTGAAGGCAGCAGACAAGGGAGAGTGTGGTGAAGGCAGCAGACAGGGAGTGTGTGGTGAAGGCAGCAGACAAGGAGAGTGTGGTGAAGGCAGCAGACAAGGGAGTGTGTGGTGAAAGGCAGCAGACAATGGAGAGTGTGGTGAAGAGCAGCAGACAAGGGAGAGTGTGGAAGGCAGCAGACAAGGAGAGTGTGGTGAAGGCAGCAGACAAGGGAAGTGTGGTGAAGGCAGCAGACAAGGGAGAGTGTGGTGAAGGCAGCAGACAAGGGAGAGTGTGGTGAAGGCAGCAGACAAGGGAGTGTGGTGAAGGCAGCAGACAAGGGAGAGTGTGGTGAAGGCAGCAGACAAGGGAGAGTGTGGTGAAGGCAGCAGACAAAAGGGGGAGAGTGTGGTGAAGGCAGCAGACAAGGGAGAGTGTGGTGAAGGCAGCAGACAAGGAGTGTGTGGTGAAGGCAGCAGACAAGGGAGAGTGTGGTGAAGGCAGCAGACAAGGGAGAGTGTGGTGAAGGCAGAAGACAAGGAGAGTGTGGTGAAGGCAGCAGACAAGGGAGTGGTGGTGAAGGCAGCGACAAGGGATGTGTGGTGAAGGCAGCAGAAAAGGGAGTGTGTGGTGAAGGCAGCAGACAAGGGAGAGTGTGGTGAAGCAGCAGAACAAGGGAGAGTGTGGTGAAGGCAGCAGACAGGGAGGTGTGGTGAAGGCAGCAGACAGGAGTGTGTGGTGAAGGCAGCAGACAAGGGAGAGTGGTGAAGAGCAGACAAGGGAGAGTTGTGGTGAAGGCAGACAGACAAGGGAGTGTGTGTGAAGGCAGCAGACAAGGGAGAGTGTGGTGAAGGCGCAGACCAGGGAGTGTTGTGGTGAAGGCAGCAGTCAAGGGAGTGTGTGGTGAAGCAGCAGACAAGGGAGAGTGTGGTGAAGCAGCAGACAAGGGAGAGTGTGGTGAAGGCAGCAGACAAGGGATGATGTGGTGAAGGCAGCAGACAAGGAGTGTGTGGTGCAGACAGCAGACAAGGGAGAGTGTGGTGAAGGCAGCAGACAAAGGAGAGTGTTGTGACGGCAGCAGACAAGGGAGAGTGTGGTGAAGGCAGCAGACAAGGGAGTGTGTGGTGAAGGCAGCAGACAAGGAGTAGTGTGGTGAAGGCAGCAGACAAGGGAGAGTGTGGTGAAGGCAGCAGACAAGGGAGAGTGTGGTGAAGGCAGCAGACAAGGGAGTGTGTGGTGAAGGCAGCAGACAAGGGAGAGTGTGGTGAAGGCAGCAGACAAGGGAGAGTGTGGTGAAGGCAGCAGACAAGGGAGTGTGTGGTGAAGGCAGCAGACAAGGGAGTGTGTGGTGAAGGCAGCAGACAAGGGAGAGTGTGGTGAAGGCAGCAGACAAGGGAGAGTGTGGTGAAGGCAGCAGACAAGGGAGGTGTGGTGAAAGGCAGCATGACAAGGGAAGGTGTGGTGAAGGCAGCAGACAAGGGAGTGTGTGGTGAAGGCAGCAGTCAAGGAGAGTTGTGGTGAAGGCAGCAGTCAAGGGAGAGTGTGGTGCAGGCAGCAGACAAGGGAGTGTGTGTGAAGCAGCAGTCAAGGAGAGTGTGTGTGAAGGCAGCAGTCAAGGGAGTGTGTGGTGAAGGCAGCAGTCAAGGGAGTGTGTGGTGAAGGCAGCAGTCAAGGGAGTGTGTGGTGAAGGCAGCAGTCAAGGGAAGGTGTGGTGAAGCAGCAGTCAAGGGAGTGTGTGGTGAAGGCACGCAGTCAAGGAGTGTGTGGTGAAGCAGCAGTCAAGGGAGTGTGTGGTGAAGGCAGCAGTCAAGGGAGTGTGTGGTGAAGGCAGACAAGTGAGGAGTGTGTGGTGAAGCAGCAGTCAAGGGAGTGTGTGGTGAGGCAGCAGTCAAGGGAGTGTGTGGTGAAGGCAGCAGAAAGGGAGTGTGTGGTGAAGGCAGCAGACAAGGGAGAGTGTGGTGAATGCAGCAGTCAAGGGAGAGTGTGGTGAAGGCAGCAGACAAGGGAGAGTGTGGTGAATGCAGCAGTCAAGGGAGTGTGTGGTGAAGGCAGCAGTCAAGGGAGTGTGTGGTGAAGGCAGCAGTCAAGGGGAAGGTGTGGTGAAGGCAGCAGCAAGGAGAGTGTGGGTGAAGGCAGCAGTCAGGGAGTGTGTGGTGAAGGCAGCAGTCAAGGGAGTGTGTGGTGAAGGCAGCAGTGAAGGAAGTGTGTGGTGAAGGCAGCAGTCAAGGGAGTGTGTGGTGAAGGCAGCAGTGACAAGGAGTGTGTGGTGAAGGCAGCAGTCAAGGGAGTGTGTGGTGAAGGCAGCAGTCAAGGGAGTGTGTGGTGAAGGCAGCAGTGAAGGAAGTGTGTGGTGAAGGCAGCAGTCAAGGGAGTGTGTGGTGAAGGCAGCAGACAAGGGAGAGACAGAACACGTGGTACAGGTAACACAAAGAGGTAAGAAGGCACAAGGAAGGAGGGAACATAGAGAGAACATGGAGGGAGGGGAAGGTCGGAAGAGCAGCTGCTACTCTCACAAGGAAAGAGCAGAGGGAGTAAAGGGATGGAGGTAAGTACAGAAGGAGTGAGTACGAAGATCAGGGGGGATGAAGGGATGGAGGTAATAGAGAAACAGTGAGGAGTACAAGAACAAGAACAAAATATTTGAGTTATAGACCGATATAAAGCTCTCTTTTTATTTGCATCTATATATATATATATATATATATATATATATATATATATTATATAATATATATATATATATATATATATATATATATATATATATATATATATATATATATACGCCAGCTGACGGCCTGAGAGAGTCTGGGTATGAATGGTTACCTTGAAGGGGTAACGAAGCCAGTTGCCAACTCTTCCCTGACAAGTCAGAGTACCGCAGCATACCTACCAATCACCAGATGATCTAGCATTTGATGCCATCACTAGATGACTCTGGTTCTCATAACCTGTAACTGGCAAAGATGACTACAGGACTTGTGGTTAGTCTCGTGAGTGCAGAATTGTACTCGGTTAATGCAACAAAGAAGGAGTAGGCAACTAAGGAGGGAGGTAGTAAGGAAGGAAACAATAGGGAAGGAAGGAGAGAGGATAAGTATTGAGGGAGTGATTAGATGGAGGAGGAGGGAGTCGAGAGGGAGCCGGAAGGAGGGAGCTGGAAAGCAGGAAGAAGGGAGAGAGAGAGAGTGGGAGAGTGGTACATGTGGTAGGAAGGATCTGAAGGACAAGGGAAGAAGGGTTCCTTGGTGCTGGTGAAGTGCTCGTGGTCGCAGGAACCGGATCCTTCCCTTCTCTGAATTAAATCTGATTATCTACCTTTCCCAAACTGCTGTGTGACCCAAATAGGTTTAACGCTTCTTCATGAATATAACAACAAGGGATGCAGGACTCGAGACTCGGGATACTCATCAAAATTCTCATCAGAATTAATGACAAACTTTATGGTTGGTTAGTTTACTGGATTTAAAACCTATTAACAGTGGTTATAATTATAAGCATAATTTTTAAAGTGATGGACCGGTAAGCCAGCGGAAGGCCTCGGTCAGATGACCAAAAGCTCCAGTGGCGGGTCATCATATGACCAAGACCCGCGTCAGGACACACTTGTCCTGTTTCCTGACAAACCTTACCTAACCTAACCTTTTAGCCTATTGACTATGCAAGGTTTATCAAGGCTACATATAACCTGTTCACCACCAGTCAAGAATACTTCCATCCCTAAAATACATTTTAAAGTAAAAGTTCACTTTACAGTATATACACCGAGAAGCATACACTTCTTGGTGTATATAATCTTAATTCTCCTTCAAAAATGAATTCCATAAACAGAAATTCGGCTACACCATGTGAAGCTTCTCTCTCACTCGTGCTCACCAACCTGTACCTGGAATACTACGAGTTTACACTTTTACTCACCATCAAACCTGACCCTATAGGAATGAACGTAATCATCAGCAAATTCAATGTATTTTCTAGCCTTTCAGGACTCTGAAGTTGGCAGCCACACCTCTGTCATCCCTGCTCTATTGGGGATAAGTATCAAGCAGTGCGCATGTATGAGTACTCCTACATCACTTGTTTTCCAGCTATCCACACTTGAAAGCTAATTTACATCTTAAAGTTTACGGTTGTCATTGTATCTGCATAGTTGGGGCGACTGTTGCGAGGCTTCTCTTGATGATGTTAACATTTTCATGCCTTGCAATCTTTTCTCCATAACTTATGAGAACACAATACACTAATCGGTCTACCAATATAGTGCCGCAGATACCCCTGTGTTTGGTAAGGAAAGGGGGTGGGGGAAGGCAAATTGGAACACCAATACAAATAGTCTGACGGTCAAAGAAAGTGCCTAGAAGGAAATTAGGCAGTGAACAGAAAATCTCTCGCATGATGGGCTCTCACGGACAGGAGGAGAGTCCATCTCAGAGTCCATCTCCAACACACTCTCAAGCATTGTTGGTGAGGCTATATTCTGCACTATTGGTGGTTTGTGGTTGTTGGGGAGAATTGGTCTGGTTGAGCAGCCTCTTAGAGAGTCCAAGAGCCTGACTCCACAATGAACTTTTTTTTCACAGTTGAACTGAGAGACTAAGAGTGTTCTGAACCTCAGAACCGTCGCTGCGGTGCTCAAGGAAAATTGCTGCTGCTAATTCCTTGGGTTCCAAACTTGAAGGCAAGAATACCTCGAGTGCTATCTTTTTGCCTTGCATAAAATATGTCTCCAAATCTGACTAGAAGTATAGCTTGGTTCTGCTCTCCATCTTCTAGGGTTTGGCTGAGACTATTATATTCATTTAATTTTGGCTTGTCATGTGCGGGTGTACAACTTAGGAAATATGCCAGACTGAGCAAGCTCAGATACTGTGAGAAGGAATAAGGTATGTACAGCTACGGTAGAATGTCCATTCATAGGTCCATCCTCCTCAGATCATCCAGTTTGTCCTTGAGAATTTCATTAATGGTATTAGTTCCTAGAGGTGCTCCAAGCAGGATGCTGTCAGTGAGGATAATCGTTGATGCACCCAATAGTATGGTTTTCACTGCATCATCTAAAATTATTTCACATTTGGATGGATTAAGGACGAGTACCATGAGAAAGACCTGCTAAAAAGGGACTCCACTGTGAATGTCAGTGTGCCTTCAACCAGGAACTAGGATGTCAGTCTCTCAGTCTGAAAGTAATATCTCTAACTGCTGTGCAGAACAAAAATGTGGCTAAAACATTCTTCGATGGAGTGATTTCATGCATCTATACAGAAGCATCACTTCTTGCTATATCCAGCCGAAATAAAATGGAAGAGGCTGGGAAAATGCGTTCGATTGGCTGCTAATATCACATTTCTTTTTAGTAGAACAATACATTCCTGAAGTCTAGCTCTAATACTGAATTGTCTCCAGGTAGGTTAGATACACATCCTTGCAGCAAGAACCGCTGCTTCTCTGCCCTGAGGGACTCCAAAGCCAGACTGAATTTAATAAGGTGGCGGCGAAGAATGTCGTCCACGGCATTGGGCCTAATTCCCTCATTTTTCATTTTCAGGGAACAAAGGGATGCACCACAGAACAAGTGTTCTATTTCATCGGGTATTAGATCAACAAGGAAGTTGTTAATGAACCCTGTGATCTCTGCCATCCCTTGTAGAACTTAGTTAACCATCTCCTTCAAGTGCTGAGTTCTTATTCCAGCAGTGTGGCCCCCCAGCAGAGCCCGAAGAGACACGACTGTTTTATAAACCTTAGATTCTTTCCTAAACAATGGCTCCGCATTAGAAACACTCGTGTCAGAAATGATGGCGCCCCAAACAGTGTACATAAAACAGTTATTTGTTGGTTTTCTGTGTATTTTGAATTTAAAATCATGGTTTTCCTTAATATACAGAAAACCAACAAATAACCGTTCTTACCTGGAGTTTACCTGGAGAGAGTTCCGGGGGTCAACGCCCCCGCGGCCCGGTCTGTGACCAGGCCTCCTGGTGGATCAGCGCCTGATCAACCAGGCTGTTGCTGCTGGCTGCACGCAAACCAACGTACGAGCCACAGCCCGGCTGATCCGGAACTGACTTTAGGTGCTTGTCCAGTGCCAGCTTGAAGACTGCCAGGGGTCTGTTGGTAATCCCCCTTATGTGTGCTGGGAGGCAGTTGAACAGTCTCGGGCCCCTGACACTTATTGTATGGTCTCTTAACGTGCTAGTGACACCCCTGCTTTTCAT
This sequence comes from Cherax quadricarinatus, assembly GCF_026875155.1. Classification (NCBI taxonomy): domain Eukaryota; kingdom Metazoa; phylum Arthropoda; class Malacostraca; order Decapoda; family Parastacidae; genus Cherax; species Cherax quadricarinatus. The sequence goes on along the minus strand of NC_069459.1, from coordinate 8,422,966 downwards.
TGGGGGGATGGTGCATCGTCTGCCAAGTCTTTTGCTTTCGTAGTGAGTGATTTTCGTGTGCAAGTTCGGTACTAGTCCAGGTGTATATAATCATGTATCTCTCCCTCCTGCGTTCCAGGGAATACAGGTTTAGGAACCTCAAGCGCTCCCAGTAATTGAGGTGTTTTATCTCCGTTATGCGCGCCGTGAAAGTTCTCTGTCCAGTTTCTAGGTCAGCAATTTCACCTGCCTTGAAAGGTGCTGTTAGTGTGCAGCAATATTCCAGCCTAGATAGAACAAGTGACCTGAAGAGTGTCATCATGGGCTTGGCCTCCCTAGTTTTGAAGGTTCTCATTATCCATCCTGTCATTTTTCTAGCAGATGCGATTGATACAATGTTATGGTCCTTGAAGGTGAGATCCTCCGACATAATCACTCCCAGGTCTTTGACGTTGGTGTTTCGCTCTATTTTGTGGCCAGAATTTGTTTTGTACTCTGATGAAGATTTAATTTCCTCATGTTTACCGTATCTGAGTAATTGAAATTTCTCATCGTTGAACTTCATATTGTTTTCTGCAGCCCACTGAAAGATTTGGTTGATGTCCGCCTGGAGCCTTGCAGTGTCTGCAATGGAAGACACTGTCATGCAGATTCGGGTGTCATCTGCAAAGGAAGACACGGTGCTGTGTCTGACATCCTTGTCTATGTCGGATATGAGGATGAGGAACAAGATGGGAGCTAGTACTGTGCCTTGTGGAACAGAGCTTTTCACCGTAGCTGCCTCGGACTTTACTCTGTTGACGACTACTCTCTGTGTTCTGTTAGTGAGGAAATTATAGATCCATCGACCGACTTTTCCTGTTATTCCTTTAGCGCGCATTTTGTGCGCTATTACGCCATGGTCACACTTGTCGAAGGCTTTTGCAAAGTCTGTATATATTACATCTGCATTCTTTTTGTCTTGTAGTGCATTTAGGACCTTGTCGTAGTGATCCAGTAGTTGAGACAGACAGGAGCGACCTGTTCTAAACCCATGTTGCCCTGGGTTGTGTAACTGATGGGTTTCTAGATGGGTGGTGATCTTGCTTCTTAGGACCCTTTCAAAGATTTTTATGATATGGGATGTTAGTGCTATTGGTCTGTAGTTCTTTGCTGTTGCTTTACTGCCCCCTTTGTGGAGTGGTGCTATGTCTGTTGTTTTTAGTAACTGAGGGACGACCCCCGTGTCCATGCTCCCTCTCCATAGGATGGAAAAGGCTCGTGATAGGGGCTTCTTGCAGTTCTTGATGAACACAGAGTTCCATGAGTCTGGCCCTGGGGCAGAGTGCATGGGCATGTCATTTATCGCCTGTTCGAAGTCATTTGGCGTCAGGATAACATCGGATAGGCTTGTGTTAATCAAATTTTGTGGCTCTCTCATAAAAAATTAATTTTGATCTTCGACTCTCAGTCTGGTTAGCGGCTTGCTAAAAACTGAGTCATATTGGGACTTGAGTAGCTCACTCATTTCCTTGCTGTCATCTGTGTAGACCCATCTTGTTTAAGTAGGGGCCCAATACTGGACGTTGTTCTCGATTTTGATTTGGCATAGGAGAAGAAATACTTTGGGTTTCTTTCGATTTCATTTATGGCTTTTAGTTCTTCCCGCGATTCCTGACTCCTAAAGGATTCTTTTAGCTTAAGTTCGATGCTTGCTATTTCTCTGACCAGTGTCTCCCTGCGCATTTCAGATATATTGACCTCTTTTAGCCGCTCTGTTATTCTTTTCCGTCGCCTGTAAAGGGAGCGCCTGTCTCTTTCTATTTTACATCTACTCCTCCTTTTTCTTAGAGGAATAAGCCTTGTGCATACATCGAGTGCCATTATTCTTCACATCAGTACTGTCATTAATATTTCTGAGAGCTCTGCTTATTTGCAGCCTAGAATTCACAGATGAAGAACTCTTGAAGATTTACGAAATAGCTAATGATTTAAAATAACCAAAATACTTAACTGATAAATCCCTTAAAATTGCTAAATATACATTTTGCTATTAAAAAAATAGGACAGTTATATTCATACAAGAATATGCTGTTGATATATGAAAACCTTTTTGATATATATTGTCTACTTAAGAATTTTAAAATCAAACTTCAAAAATACTCATAGTGTTAAAAATAACATTTGAAAAAAAAATTCCCCCAAAAATGTGGGGCCCGGGTCTACAAGTTTCTGTAAAAATATAAAAAGTTTATTACGGGCATACAAAAAAAAAAAAGGCAGGAACAAAGATTAAAAACAAAAAAAGATACCCCCCCTTAGAAGGGAAAGTTTACTGAAAAAGGGGAAAAAACGAGGATGGAACGTAAAAAGGTGTCAGAGTGGCGCTTCTCACAGTTTTTAACCACCCATTTTCTTTTCAAAAAACCGAGAAAGTTTTATCAAGCGGGGTCTATTTGAGAAAATATAATGAATCAATTTTCAAAAAAAAAGTATTTTTTTTAAATTTTGAATAATAATTGGGGTTAAAAAAATTTTAGTTTTCACTTAATTTAAAAAAATTTGTGAAAAATTTTAAGGGATGTTGACAGGTCCTCGACACCCCAAACCGGTATCATACTGGGAAAGTGTAATTTTTGGCCGGTTGCATCTAAAATTTATAAACCTTTTTACTGTTCTATTATATTTACAGGTCCGGGGATAATGGGAAAAAATTTACAAAAAGTGCCTCAAAGTTCATATTCACAGTGGTTGTTTTGCATCCCCCTTATCTAAAATATATTAATATATATATATTATTATATATATTATATTTATATATATATAAAAAAAATATATTTATTTATATAATATATAAAAGCAATAAAAAATCACAGAAAAAACTTTATTTCAAAAATATACAAAAAACCACTGTAAAAGGAATAATAAAATTTCTAAGCGCTTTCGTGACTACTCACATTTTTAAAGGGAACAATAAAAGTGAGCAAAAAGGAAGGGGCATATAAAGGGTTTTAACTACCCCTCACCATCACACCCCACAAAAAAGCAACCCTAAATGTGCAAACTCAAAAAAGGGAACACTGCACCCGGGCCCGCTGGCCAAACTAGACATTTCCTTCACTAAACCCAAAAACAAACTATTCTACCAAAAATTTAAAGATTTTTTATTGTCCAATGAAATTTTTTAAAATTTTTTCCCCAAATTTAAATTTTAAATTTTAAAAATTAATTAATTTATAAAAACCAAAGGAAAAAATTAAATTATTGTAAAAAACTGCTTTTTATGAAACAAGTTTCCCAATTTATTCCTGTCGACCATAAACCCTTGCTTGATTATACTTTCTCAATTTTTTTGAAAATAAATTTGGGAGGGTTAAAATCTCTCACATGAAAAATAAGCATTGGGGAAACTTGTCCCTTTTTAATGCCCTTTTTTAGGTTTTTTTAATCTTAGTTTTGAGATTTTACCAGTTTGACCGTAATAAACTTTACTGCAAATTTTACAAGGAATCTTATAGACACATCCGTCAGCATTTTGGGGGGAATTCTTATCAAAAGTTTTTTTTACTCTATCAAGATTTTTAAATACAGCTTTGATATTAAAAGTCTTAAGAACAGAAGACATATCAACCAAATTTTCATTTTCATGGAAAACCAACTTGTTATAAAAAAAAAAAAATCAGGGAAACTGGTTATTTTTATATAGCCTGACTTGAGTACTGGAAATGGGAAGTATAATGTCTGCACTCTAAGGAGAAGTTTAGGATATTAGCAGTTTGGAGGGATATGTTGTGTATCTTTATACGTATGTGCTTCTAAACTGTTGTATTCTGAGCACCTCTGCAAAAACAGTGATTATGTGTGAGTGAGGTGAAAGTGTTGAATAATGATGAAAGTATTTTCTTTTTGGGGATTTTCTTTCTTTTTGGGTCACCCTGCCTCGGTGGGGAGACGACTTACTTGTTAATATATAAATATATATATATATATATATATATAATATATATAATATATATATATATATATATATATATATTATATATATATATATATTATTATATATGTATATATATTATAAATATATATATATATTTATATATATATATATATATATATATATATATATATATATATATATATAATATATATATATATATATATTAAAATATATATGAGTTAGAGATGGACACAGTGACCCAGCAGGAGTGTTTGGTACTAGTGTTTAATGCAGCGCTTGTGGTACAACGTGAGGCAGGGTAGAATATTAACGTGAGGTGGGAGGTGTTGGTATGCCCACCACTGACAGTGTGGCCACTTGAAGTAGCAGGGAAAGACGTACAGCAGGAAATACCATTGTTGGTACACACTGCGAATAAAAATCACTGAATGAGTTATCAAACTTGCGCAAAGAAATGACGGAATATTTAATGTAGTGGTTGCTACGCCTATTGAAAAGGTCATAGTCTCGACTACATGAGGGAGCTGTGAAGAAGAGAGAGACGTTGCGGAATGAGCTTTTACTGAAGCATTTCGCCTGAGCTCAACACAGAGCGAAAAGCTGTCCCCAAAAAACTTGTTTTGCAACAAGTGTTTTTACTACTGTCGACAGTAAGAGATTTGAATATAACTATAATGGAGAACATCAAATAAAAATAAGCACAATATAACCCCAGATTGTGATATAAGAGCGTCATATTTAAGACCATAATCATGTTAAACCTATATTGGTATCTTTAGTCTAGAAAAGTTTCGCCAGCCAGTGGCTTCTTCAGTCCATTACAAATAAAGGTGGAAGATGAGGCGTTGTTGTAATCAGGCCCCTAGCCTGAGGGACTGATTACCTCAAACTCCTCCTCCTCTTCCACCTTTCTTTGGACTGAAGAAGCCATTGACTGGCTTCTTCAATCCCAGTGTCTCATTTATCAACTTGTCGGTTTTCTACGCCATTTATTAAAATATTGACACAAATGATTGCCGGAGGGTTAAAAAGATACATCTCTTATACATCTGGACGGTGCAGAGGAGCAGCTGGTGTGTGGTGACCTGTCTATACATCTCGTCCCGCCCGGGATTCCAACTCTGGGATCTCTTGGTTGTAAGCCGACTGTTCTAGCCACTCACAGCATCATACGCTCCTCTCATAATTCCAGAATTTAACTTGATGTGTTGAACATTTTTCAAGAAAGTACCTTAGTGAGACCGGGTCACAGGGGTCGTGATTCATGCAAACATCAATAGGTAAACGGAAATTACAGCATTTTCCGGTATATAAGGCGCACGATAGACGTAATTATATTCAAGGGTTAATTACCCTCTTATTTTATGCTAAAGCGTAAGCCAAAGCCTACCCTTGACTCTGACCTTGAGCATATAAGGCGTAGGCTGATTTTTCAAGGCTTTTTTGGGGAAAAAAGCGCGCCTTATATGCTGGAAAATACGGTAACTGATATCAATAAAGTATATAGTTTCAGTCAGTACAAACAGTCACCAATCAGGCCCTCTGTGTTTGCAATAATTCTCTCACAATCTTTCTATATGCTTTACCTGATATAATCATCAAGCAAAGACTCGTTTAAGTCTTACATTCGCTTGTCTTCTTTCTCTTTGTATAGTTAAAACAGTGAGGAGACCTGATGTTTGTATAGGTATGAATATTCTTGAAATTGAAAGTACTGAAGGTGACATTAAATCCTATACTGGAAATTCATTTAATATTTCTGTCACTGAGACAACAAAACTACCCACCCATGCTCTCTGACAGTCCTTAGCTATTGAATCTTCTCTCGTACACACTGAACCATGAATAATAATAATAATAATAATAATAATAATCTTTATTTCTACAAGTGCATGATACAACTTATACAGACCACAGCACTACCAACCAAGCTATGGGACACGTAAGTGCTGTCTGATAGTCTTAAATTACCTCCTCTTTCCTCATACACATATTCAAACACTGCTGAGTGCTGTCTGATAGTCTTTAGGTACCTTCTCTTTCCTCATACACATATTCAAACACTGCTGAGTGCTGTCTGATAGTCTTTAGGTACCTCTTTCCTCATACACATATTCAAACACTGCTGAGTGCTGTCTGATAGTCTTTAGGTACCTTCTCTTTCCTCATGCACATACTGAAACACTAAGCCATCCACAAAACACTTTAATTCATAACTGTTTACACCATTTCAATACTTATCCCATCACCCATCCTATCAACTTTTTCTTTTAACATTTTGTTCCCTTCCTCAATGCTCATTTCCAGCTCATCAGTCATTCTAATACCATTTGACGAGTCTTGATGTTTACTGAGGATTTTAAGCCAGAAATGGAGTCTACACTTCTCTTTCTGCTGATAACATACACCTTGTTTCCCCATGCATTGAATATCCTAAGGTTTGACACCTCCGTGGTGTAGAATAATAATTAGTCATTCTAATAGTCATTTCTTCTCATCTCAAGCATGAAATTTTGGCCTCAGCTTCATTTACATTCAACAATTAGTCAGCTGATTCTGTCAATTTGTGTAACACCTCCGCTTGTTTACCAAGTGTAACTGTCAGTGTAGCTTGGTACCATTGGCAGTCCTCTACGTAAAGGTTGAGAGCTTCCGTGAATATCAAGTTGATGAGCCTGTCGAATTGAATTGGTCTTGGGTTATTGAAGAGAGGTGGACACCTCTGTACGTGGGTGAGTTGAGGCTACGTCAGGGCCTTGTTTCATGCTGAAGGAGAGGTGGACACCTCTGTACGTGGGTCAGTTAAGGCTACGTCAGGGCCTTGTTTCATACTGAAGGAGAGAGGTGGACACCTCTGTACGTGGGCCAGTTGAGGCTACGTCAGGGCCTTGTTTCATGCTGAAGGAGAGAGGTGGACACCTCTGTACGTGGGTCAGTTAAGGCTACGTCAGGGCCTTGTTTCCTACTGAAGAGGGGGTGGACACCTCTGTACTGGGCAGTTGAGGCTACGTCGGTCTTGTTTCATGCTGAAAGAGTATGGACACCTCTGTATCGTGGGTTATGATTAGCAACCATGGCTTGTTTCATGGAAGGAGGGATGGACTACCTCTGTATGTGGGTCATGAGGCTACGTCAGGGCTATGTAGACATGCTCCTCAACTCATCACTATTCTCTCTCTCACCACTATCCCCCAACCCCTCGTTTCACTTCTTTATGAACAGGAAACTTGTTTATATATAGGGACAAAAGCTGGCTGTTACACGACAGGAACATAGCTAGCTCTTTTCCACTACGTTAACTACACTTAACATGGAAACAGCTAGCTTTCGCTTACGACATATTGTTTATGGCACACACTGCTGCTTATGACACTGCTGTTTATGACACTACTGTTTATGACACTGCTGTTTATGATACACTGCATTTATGATACACTGCTGTTTATGATACACTGCTGTTTATGATACACTGTGGTCAACACTACTGTGTATGATACACTGTGGTCAACACTACTGTTTATGACACTACTGTTTATGATACACTGCTGTTCATAATACACTGCTGTTTATGATACACAGCTGTTTATGATGCGCTGCTGTTTATGACACACTACTGTTTATGACACTACTGTTTATGACGCTGTTGTTTATGACACTACTGTTCATGATACACTACTGTTTATGACACTGTTGTTTATGACACTACTGTTTATGATACACTGCTGTTTATGACACTGCTGATTATGACACTGCTGTTTATGATACACTACTGTTTATGACACACTACTGTTTATGACACTGCTGTTTATGACATACTACTGTTTACGACACACTGCTGTTTATGACACTGCTGTTTATGCCACTGCTGTTTATGACATTACTGTTTATGATACACTGCTGTTTATGACTGTTAGGCAGTGAAATGCAGAAAAATATATTTTATATAACATAGTTCCTGGAGTATACTGAAAGTGAATGTGTATTATTCCCTGAAAGTGAACGCGTTTTATTCCTGTGAGTCAGGTAGTGACCAAGAGACAGAAGCAGATGAGGTGTGGTGAGTGTCAGTGGGTGGAGCACAACACTTGCAACAAGATGTACTAATACATCACGGTATGTGTTTACTAGAGATGGTGTTTTTTGTAAGTTTATACCATATGCTATTTTACTGCTCATATGTTTACCTGTAGGCCCTAGTATGCAGAGGCCTGTTTATGCGAGAATACTGTATGATGTTTTGGCTACTGGTAATTATTCTGTAAGGCAGAAGTGAAGACGGGGGTGTGTATGTACTCACCTATTTGTACTCACCTAGTTGAGGTTGCAGGGTCGAGCCCTAGCTCCTGGACCCGCCTCTTCACTGGTCGCTACTAGGTCACTCTCCCTGAACCGTGAGCTTTATCGTACCTCCGCTTAAAGCTATGCATGGATCCTGCCTCCACTACATCGCTTCCCAAACTATTCCACTTCCTGACTACTCTGTGGCTGAAGAAATAATTCCTGACATGTCGTAGAGCCTCCCTGATAATTTATTTTGTTTAACTCATTAGTAGCAGTGTGCTAGTGAGCTAATGTAAACTGGAGTCTGGTGGTTTTTGTAGTAGTTATAAGTTGTATATAAGTTACTATTAATATAGATATATTTTTATATAAGTGAGTTCTTGTCTTTCCTTCTTAATAATAAATAATATTGTTTAATATATGAGTACATGGTGTCGGTGCCAGGTTTGTTGTGTGTTTGAGTGTAACTTTATGACACCTGGTGTCGGTCCCAGGTTTGTTGTGTGTTTGAGTGTAACTTTATGACACCTGGTGTCGGTCCCAGGTTTGTTGTGTGTTTGAGTGTAACTTTATGACACCTGGTGTCGGTCCCAGGTTTGTTGTGTGTTTGAGTGTAACTTTATGACACCTGTGTCTGGCCAGTTTGTTGATTGTTTGAGTGTAACTTTATGACACCTGGTGTCGGTCCCAGGTTTGTTGTGTTTGAGTGTAACTTTATGACACACTGTCGGTCCAGTTTTTGTGTGTTGAGTGTAACTTTTATGACACCTGGTGTCGGTCCAGGTTTGTTGTGTGTTTGAGACTATTTATGACACTGTGTCGTCCCAGGTTGTTGTGTGTTGATGTAACTTTATGACACTTGTTCGTCCCAGGTCTGTTTTGTGTTTGAGTGAACTTTATGACACCTGTGTCGTCCAGTTGTTGTGTGTTTGAGTGTAACTTTGACACCTGGTGTCGTCCCAGGTTTGTTTGTTGTTTGAGTGTAACTTTTATGACACCTGGTGTCGTCCCAGTCTTGTTTGTTTGAGTGTAACTTTATGACACCTGGTGTGGTCGCCAGTTTGTTGTTGTTTGAGTGTAACTTTATGACACGGTCGTCCAGGTTTTGTTGTGTGTTTGAGTTAACTTTATGACACCTGGTGTCGTCGGTTGTAGTGGTTTGATGTAACTTTATGACACCTGGTGTCGGTCCCAGGTTTGTTGTGTGTTTGAGTGTAACTTTATGACACCTGGTGTCGGTCCCAGGTTTGTTGTGTGTTTGAGTGTAACTTTATGACACCTGGTGTCGGTCCCAGGTTTGTTGTGTGTTTGAGTGTAACTTTATGACACCTGGTGTCGGTGCCAGGTTTGTTGTGTGTTTGAGTGTAACTTTATGACACCTAGACACCAGGGTTTAGCACCCACCAACATTTTATTTAAGTTACGACATTAAAGTCGTAACAATGACATTGCTGTTTATGACACTTGTTTATGACACACTGCTGTTTATGACACTTGTTTATGACACACTGCTGTTTATGACACTTGTTTATGACACACTGCTGTTTATGACACTTGTTTATGACACACTGCTGTTTATGACACTTGTTTATGACACACTGCTGTTTATGACACTTGTTTATGATACACTGCTGTTTATGACACTTGTTTATGACACACTGCTGTTTATGATACTGCAGTTTATGACACACTATTTATGACACTGCTGTTTATGATACTGTTGTTTATGATACTGATACTTATGACACACTGCTGTTTATGACACTTGTTTATGACACACTGCTGTTTATGACACTTGTTTATGACACACTGCTGTTTATGACACTTGTTTATGACACACTGCTGTTTATGACACTTGTTTATGACACACTGCTGTTTATGACACTTGTTTATGATACACTGCTGTTTATGACACTTGTTTATGACACACTGCTGTTTATGATACTGCAGTTTATGACACACTATTTATGACACTGCTGTTTATGACACTACTGTTTATGATACACTGCTGTTTATAACACTTGTTTATGACACACTACTGTTTATGACACACTACTGTTTATGATACACTGCTGTTTATAACACTTGTTTATGACACACTACTGTTTATGACACACTACTGTTTATGATACACTGCTGTTTATGACACACTACTGTTTATGACACACTACTGTTTATGACACACTACTGTTTATGACACACTACTGTTTATGATACACTGCTGTTTATGACACACTACTGTTTATGACACACTACTGTGTGTGATGAATGGTTTGAAAAACCGACAAGTTGAAGATTGAGACACTTATGCAGCATATGGGAATCTTTATTCAGGAAACGTTTCGCCACACAGTGGCTTCATCAGTCCAATACATGACACACTACTGTTTATGACACACTACTGTTTATGATACACTGCTGTTTATGACACTACTGTTTATGATACACTGCTGTTTGACACTACTGTTTATGATACACTGCTGTTTATGACACTACTGTTTATGATACACTGCTGTTTATAACACTACTGTTTATGACACTACTGTTTATGACACTACTGTTTATGACACTACTGTTTATGATACTGCTGTTTATGACACTACTGTTTATGACACTGCTGTTTATGACACTACTGTTTATGACACTACCCGTTTATGATACTGCGTTTTTTGACACTACTGTTTTTTGATCACTGCTGTTTATAACATCTGTTTATGACACTACTGTTTATGATAACTGCTGTTTATGACACTACTGTTTATGACACTGCTGTTTATGACACTACTGTTTATGATACACTGCTGTTTATGACACTACTGTTTATGACACTGCTGTTTATGACCTACTGTTTTGACCTGCTGTTTTTGACACATGTTTATGATACACCGGGTTTACGAACTGTGTTTATGATACACTATGTTTATGACACTACGTTTGACACTACTGTTTTTGAAACCGCTGTTTATGACACTACGTTTAGACACTACGTTTATGACACTGTTTTATGACCTACTGTTTTTTACACTGCTTTTTTTACACCCGTTTTTTGACACTGTGTTTTAGCCTCGTTTAGACATACTGGGTTTTTGACATGCGTTTTTTACACTGCTGTTTATGGCACTACTGTTTAACACTGCGTTTTGACATATGTTTAGAACACTGCTGTTTACGACACTGTGTTTATGATAAACTACTGTTTAGACACTGCTGTTTAGACACTCTGTTTTTTTGACACGCTGTTTAGACATATGTTTTGACACGCTGTTTTTGACACACTGTTTATGTACACTGTTGTTTACGACACTGCTGTTTATGATACACTAGTTTATGACAACTTTTTACGAAACGGCTGTTTATGACACTGCTGTTTATGATATACTGCTGTTTATGACATAGTTTATGATCATCTGTTTTTGACACTACGTTATGTACACTATGTTTATGAACTACTGTTTTCGACCTGTTTTATGACACTACTGTTTATGAACACTGCGTTTATGACACTATGTTTACGACACTGCTGTTTATGACACTCTGTTTATGATCACTGCTGTTATGATATACTGCTGTTTATGCCTACTGTTTATGATTACTGTTTATACACTACTGCTTTGAACACTACGTTTAAGACCTACGTTTTTGATACACTACCTTTTATGACACGCTTTTATTATACATACGTTTGACCTGCTTTTATACACCTACTTTTAGGACACCTGTTTAAAAAACTACTGTTCTGAACACACTGTTTTTGACACTACTTTTTTAATAAACCCCACTATTATACACTACGTTTATGAACACTGATTTATGACACTACTGTTTAGATACCCTGTTTTGAAACTACTGTTTATATACACTGCGTTTTTTACACTACGTTTTTTAACACGCTGTTTTACACTACTTTTAATACACTCTTTTACACACGTTTATAACCTGCGTTTATAACACTTTTAAGAACACTGCGTTTACACACTGTTTTTTGATACACCTGTTTAGACACTATGTTAAGAAACACGCTGTTTGAAATACTGTTTTGATACCTGCTGTTTAACCAAAAGTTTAGATACCCTGTTTTTGACACTACTGTTTATGATACACTGCTGTTTGACACTACTGTTTATGATAACCGTTTATGACACACTGTTTTTAAACACTCGTTTGACCCTTTTTGATACATTCTGTTTATACACTACTGTTTTTTGAAAACATGCGTTTTACACTAGTTTTTATCACGCGTTTAAAACTGTTTAATACATGCTGTTTTTTACACTACTTTTTTGATACACTGCTTTTGGAAATTTTTTTGAAAACTGCTGTTTGACCTACTGTTTAGATACTTGCTGTTTTGACACTACGTTTTTTGATACATCTGTTTGACACTACGTTAATAACTGTGTTTTACACTACTTTTATATCACTGCTTTTGACCACTGTTTTTTAACACCTGTTTGCCAAACCCGTTATATAACTCTGTTTTAACACCTATTTTACGAGTTTATATCCCTGTTTTACCATGTTTTATATACAACTGTTTTATGACACACGTTTATGAACACTGGTTTGACACCTGTTTTATGATACCCCTTTGGTGACACACTGTTTTTAAAACGTTTTTGGCCCCCATGTTTAGACAAGTTTTGAACCCCACGGTTTTATGAAAAACACTTTGTGGATGAACCCCAAGGTGGAGGCACAAAAAGTGGGTCCCCAACCCGTTTTTAATGAACACAAAATGTGGAGAAATACTGTTGGGGATGAACACCCAAATGTGGATGAAAACACTGTGTATATACACACCTGTTGGGGACCACACTGTGTGAACACACTGTTTTGGGGACAACACTGGTGATGAACACACTGTTTTTGGTGGAACCACACGTGGGGGCACAACTGCTGGGAGGACACCTTAGACACACCGGTTGGAAAGACACCAAAAGCTTGGGTGACACAAAGTGGGGATACAACACACCTGTGGGTGACCACACTGCTTATATACACCACTGCGGATGACAAACCCCAAAAACACTGCTGTAGATGACACACACTCGAAACACCCACTGCTGTAAAAGCACCCAAAATTGTGATGAACAATGCTGGGTGACACACACTGTTTGAATGAACACACTGCTGGGATGAACACTGCTGGGGATACACAAAATGTTGGGATGACACACCTGCGTAAAAAACACACTGGGGGATCACACACTGTGAAATAACACACTGGGATACACAACTGTTGAGACACCCCTGCGTAATGACAACACCCGCGTAATGACCACACTGCTGTTGAAAATTAAACACAACTGCGTAGATGAAAACACACTCTGTGATACACACACGCGTAATTTCACACCTGCGGGGGAAAAGGGGTGACACACACTCGAGATACACAAAACTGCTGGATGACACACACTCAGTAATGAAAAACCATCCTCTGTTGGGGGGACCACACGCGTAAAGACACACACTGCTTAAAACACACCCGTTACCACACCGGGGAAAGAAACATCTTAAGACACACACGCTTGGTGAAACACTGCTGTGATAAAACAGTTGATCACACACTTTGGAACACCCGGCTGTGGTGAACACATTTATGACACACACGGGGGGATGACACACACTGCGTGGGGATGACACACACCTGTGGTCACCAAAACTTTTGGGGTGACACACACTTTTGGGATACACACACTTGTTGGGGTGACAACACCTGGGATGACACACCCTGCTGTGAGACACACACTTGGATGACACCCTCTGTGGGTAACACACTTTTATGACACCACTCTGTGGAAATTTTAGACACCCCTGCTTGGGTGAAACACTGCTTGGATGACACACACTGCTTGGGGTACACCCCTTTTGGGTAAAACAAAACTGCTGGGGGTGAAAAACGTGGAAAACCACCTTTGGGTGACACACCTGCTTGGGTGACACACACTGCTCTGGATGACACACACTGCTCTGCATGACACACTGCTCTGGATGACACACACTGCTCTGGATGACACACACTGCTCTGGATGACACACACTGCTCTGGATGACACACACTGCTCTGGATGACACACACTGCTCTGGATACAACACTGCTCTGGATGACACACACACTGCTCTGGATGACACACACTGCTCTGGATGACACACTGCTCTGGATTACACACACACTGCTCTGGATGACACACACTGCTCTGGATGACACACACTGCTCTGGATGACACACACTGCTCTGGATGACACACACTGCTCTGGATGACACACACACTGCTCTGGATGACACACACTGTTCTGGATGACACACACTGCTCTGGATGACACACACTGCTCTGGATGACACACACTGCTCTGGATGACACACACTGTTCTGGATGACACACACTGCTCTGGATGACACACACTGTTCTGGATGACACACACTGTTCGGGATGACACACACTGCTCTGGATGACACACACTGCTCTGGATGACACACACACTGCTCTGGATGACACACATACTGCTCTGGATGACACACACTGTTCTGGATGACACACACTGCTCTGGATGACACACACTGCTCTGGATGACACACACTGTTCTGGATGACACACACTGCTCTGGATGACACACACTGCTCTGGATGACACACACTGCTCTGGATGACACACACACTGCTCTGGATGACACACACTGCTCTGGATGACACACACTGCTCTGGATGACACACACTGCTCTGGATGACACACACACTGCTCTGGATGACACACACTGCTCTGGATGACACACACTGCTCTGGATGACACACACTGCTCTGGTTGACACACACACTGCTCTGGATGACAACACTGCTCTGGATGACACACACACTGCTCTGTATGACACACACACTGCTCTGGATGACACACACACTGCTCTGGAAGACACACACTGCTCTGGATGACACACACACTGCTCTGTATGACACACACTGCTCTGGATGACACACACACTGCTGTTTCAATAATAAATTCACTTCCACGTGTCCCTCCCCGTGGCAAGCCACCGCCCCACCGGCTGGGTCATTGCCCGGTGTCAAACGCCGCCCATGCCCTGGGCTGCCCACGCCCTGGGCAGCCCACGTTCTTAGCGCGTCGCTAAAAATGGCATTGGAGACGTCATGGGTACGTACCCGTGGTAGGTCAGGGCACACCGGACCCCAGCGGCAGAAGTACCACAACGGAGACGTATGACCGGCCACTCTTTCTAACCGTCTGGAGAAACGAACAAGCTGAATAATTAATAATAATAATTAATAATAATAATATAATAATAATATAAAATATAATAATAATAATAATAAATAATATATACCAGCCATGCACTACACACCACATCACACACTCACACCACCAGTCACACACCACAGTCACACACTACACCACTGCCCACACACTACACCACACTCACACACTACACCACAGTCACACACTACACCACTGCCACATCACTACACCACAGTCACACACTACACCACAGTCACACACTACACCACAGTTCACAACACATACAACCACAGTCACACACTATACACCAACTGCCACACACTACACCACAGTCACACACTACACCACAGTCACACACTACCCACAGTTCACACATACACCACAGTCACACACTACACCACAGTCACACACTACACCACTGCCACACACTACACCACAGTCACACACTACACCACAGTCACACATACACCACTGCCCACACTACACCACTGCCACACACTACACCACAGTCACACTACACCACATCACACACTATCCACAGTCACACACACACCACTGCCCCACACTACACCACAGTCCACACACTACACCACAGTCACACACTACACCACAGTCACACACTACACCACAGTCACCACTACACCACAGTCACACACACCACTGCCACACACTACACCACAGTCACACACTACACCACTGCCACACACTACACCACAGTCACACACTACACCACTGCCACACACTCACACACCAGTCACACACTACACCACTGCCACACACTACACCACGTCACACACTACACCACAGTCACACACACACCACAGTCACACACTACACATACAGCCACACACTACACCACAGTCACACACTACACCACTGCCACACACTAACCACAGTCACACACTACACCACAGTCACACACTACACCACTGCCACACACTACACCCAGTCACGCACTACACCACAGTCACACACTACACCACAGTCACACTACACCACTGCCACACACTACACCACTGCCACACACTACACCACAGTCACACACTACACCACAGTCACACACTACACCACAGTCACACTACACCACTGCCACACACTACACCACTGCCACACACTACACCACAGTCTCATCACACACCACAGTCACACACTACACCACTGCCACACACTACACCACAGTCACACACTACACCACTCCACACACTACACACTGCACACACTACACCACAGTCACACACTACACCACTGCCACACACTACACCACTGCCACCACTACACCACAGTCACACCACTACACCACTGCCACACACTACACCACAGTCACACTACACCACTGCCACACAACTACACCACAGTCACACACTACACCACGCCACACACTACACCACGCCACACACTACACCACAGTCACACACTACACCACAGTCACACACTACACCACTGCCACACACTACACCACTGCCACACACTACACCACTGCCACACACTACACCACAGTCACACACTACACCACTGCCACACACTACACCACTGCCACACAACTACACCACTGCCACACACTAAAACCACAGTCACACACTACACCACTGCCACACACTACACCACAGTCACACACTACACCACAGTCACAAACTACACCACAGTCACACACTACACCACTGCACACACTACACCACAGTCACACTACACCACTGCCACACACTATCACACAGTCTACACACACACACAGTCACACACACACCACTGCCACACACTACACCACAGTCACACACTACACCACTGCCAACACACTACACCACAGTCACACTACACCACTGCGCTACACTCACACTGCCACACACTACACCACTGCCAACACTACACCACAGTCACACACTACACCACTGCCCACACTACACCACAGTCACACACTACACCACTGCCACACACACACCACTGCCACACACTACACCACAGTCACACACTACACCACTGCCACACACTACACCACTGCACACCACTACACCACAGTCACACACTACACCACAGTCACAAACTACACACAGTCACACACTACACCACAGTCACACACTCACCACTGCCACACACTACACCACAGTCACACACTACACCACAGTCACAAACTACACCACAGTCACACACTACACCACAGTCACACACCACAGTCACACACTACACCACAGTCACACCTACAATACAGTCACACACACACCACAGTCACACACTACACCACTGCCACACACTACACCACAGTCACACACTACACCACAGTCACACAACTCACCACAATCACACATACACCACTGCCACACACTACACCACAGTCACACACTACACCACACACAAACTACACACAGTCACAAACTACACCACAGTCACACACTACACCACATCATGCACACAGTCCACACTACCCACAGTCACACACTACACCACAGTCACACACTTCACCACTGCCACACACTACACCACTGCCACACACTACACCACAGTCACACACTACACCACAGTCACACACTACAACCACAGTCACACACTACACCAGTCACACACTACACCACAGTCACATCACTAACCACAGTCACACACTACACCTCAGTCACACACTACACCACAGTCACACACCACAGTCACACACTACACCACAGTCACAACTACACACAGCACACACTACACCACAGTCACACACTACACCACAGTCACACACTACAACCACTGCACACACTACACCACAGTCACACACTACACCACTGCCACACACTACACCACAGTCACACACCACAGTCCACACTACACCACTGCCACACACTACACCACTGCCACACATACACCACAGTCATGCACCACTGCACACAACTACACCACTGCCACACACTACACCACAGTCACACACTACACCACTGCCACACACTACACCACAGTCACACACTACACCACAGTCACACACTACACCACTGCCACACACTACACCACAGTCACACACTACACCATTGCCACACACTACACAACATGTCACACACTACACCACAGTCACACACTACACCACTACCACACACTACACCACAGTCACACACTACACCACAGTCCACACAACACACAGTCACACACTACACCACTGCCACACACTACACCACAGTCACACACTACACCACTGGCCACACACTACACCACAGTCCACACTACACCTCTGCCACACACTACACCACTGCCACACACTACACCACAGTCCCACACTACACCACAGTCACACACTACACCACAGTCCACACTACACCACAGTCACACACTACACCACAGTCACACACTACACCACAGTCACACACCACAGTCACACACTACACCACAGTCACACACTACACCACAGTCACACACTACACCACTGCCACCACTACACACATCAGTCACACTACTAACCACTGCCACACACTACACCACAGTCACACACTACACCACTGCCACACACTACACCACTGCCACACACTACACCACAGTCACACACTAAACCACTGCCACACACTACACCACTGCCGCACACTACACCACAGTCACACACTACACCACTGCCACACACTACACACAGTCACACACTACACTACGTCACACAACTACACCACAGTCACCACACTACACACGCCACACACTACACCACTGCCACACAACTACACCACAGTCACACACTACACCACAGTCACACACTACACCACTGCCACACACTACACCACTGCCACACACTACACCACTGCCACACACTACACCACTGCCACACACTACACCACAGCTCACACACTACACCACAGTCACACACTACACCACAGTCACACACTACACCACTGCCACACACTACACCACTGCCACACACTACACCAGAGTCCACACTACACCACAGTCACACACTACACCACATCACACTCACCACAGTCACACACTACACCACAGTCACACACTACACCACTGCCCACACACACCCACTGCCACAACACTACACCACACCACACCCCCCACACTACACCACTGCCACACACACACCACAGTCCACATCACACACTACACCACTGCCACACACTACACACAGTCACACACTACACACTGCCACACACTACACCCACTGCCACACTACACACCACAGTCACAACACTACACCACAGTCACACACTACACCACTGCCACACACTACACCACTGCACACACTACACCACAAGTCACACACTACACCACAGTCACACACTACACCACTGCCACACACTACACCACTGCCACACCTACACCACTGCCACACACTACACCACTGCCACACACTACACCTACAGTCACACACTACACCACTGCCACACACTACACCACTGCCACACACTACACCACGTCACACACTACACCACAGTCACACCTACACACAGTCACACACTACACCACAGTCACACACTACACCACTGCACACACTACACCACAGTCACACACTACACCACAGTCACACACTACACCACGTCACACACTACACCACATGTCACACACTACACACTGCCACACTACACCACAGTCACACACTACACCACAGTCACACACTACACCACTGTCACACACTACACCACATCACACAACTACACCACTGCCACACACTACACCACAGTCACACACTACACAACAGTCACACACTACACCACAGTCACACACTAACACCACAGTCACACACTACACACACTGCCACACACTACACCACAGTCACACACTACACCACAGTCACACACTACACCACAGTCACACACTACACCACTGCCACACACTACACCACTGCCACACACTACACCACTGCCACACCTACACCACAGTCACACACTACACCACAGTCACACACTACACCAGTCAAACACTACACCACAGTCACACACTACACCACAGTCACACACTACACAGTCACACAACTAACCACAGTCACCACTACACCACAGTCACCACTACACCACTGCACACACTACACCACAGTCACACACTACACCACTGCCACACACTACACCACAGTCACACCACAGTCCCACACTAACACAGTCACTACACTACCACAGTCACACACCACAGTCACACACCACAGTCACACACATACACCACGTCACACACTACACCACAGTCACACACTACACCACTGCCACACACTACACCACAGTCACACACCACAGTCACACACTACACCACTGCCACACACTACACCACTGCCACACACTACACCACAGTCATGCACCACTGCCACACACTACACCACAGTCATGCACCACTGCCACACACTACACCACTGCCACACACTACACCACTGCCACACACTACACCACAGTCACACACTACACCACTGCCACACACTACACCACAGTCACACACTACACCACAGTCACACACTACACCACAGTCACACACTACACCACAGTCACATCAATACACCACGCCACACACTACACCACAGCACACACTACACCACTGCCACACACTACACCACAGTCACACACTACACCACTGCCACACACTACACCACAGTCACACACTACACCACAGTCACACACTACACCACTGCCACACACTACACCACAGTCACACACTACACCACAGTCACACACTACACCACAGACACACACTACACCACTGCCACACACTACACCACTGCCACACACTACACCACAGTCACACACTACACCACTGCCACACACTACACCACTGCCACACACTACACCACAGTCACACACTACACCACAGTCACACACTACACCACTGCCACACACTACACCACAGTCACACACTACACCACAGTCACACACTTACACCACAGTCACTCACTACACCACTGCACACACTACACCACTGCCACACACTACACCACTGCCGCACACTACACCACAGTCACACACTAACACCACTGCCACACACTACACCACAGCACACATACACACTGCCACACCTACACCACAGTCACACACTACACACTGCCACACACTACACACTGCACACACTACACCACAGTCCACACACTACACCACAGTCACACACTACACCACTGCCACCACTACACCACTGCCACACACTACTCCACAGTCACACACTACCCACAGTCACACACTACACGCAGTCACCTACACCACTGCCACACACTACACCACTGCCACACACTACACAACAGTCACACAATACACCACAGTCACACACTACACCACGTCACACATTACACCACAGTCACACACTACACCACAGTCACACTAACCACGCCACACACTACACCACTGCCACACACTACAACCACGCCGCACATTACACCACTGCCACACACTACACCACTGCCTCACACTACACCACTGCCGCACATTACACCACTGCACACACTACACCACTGCCACACACTACAACACTGCCACACACTACACCACTGCCACACACTACACCACTGCCACACACTACACCATCAGTCACACACTACACCACAGTCACACACTACACCACAGTCAACACTACAACCACAGCCCACACTACACCACAGTACGCACTACACCACAGTCACACACCACAGTCACACACTACACACAGTCACACACTACACACAGTCACACACTACACCACAGTCACATACTACACCACAGTCACACACTACAACAGTCACACTACACCACAGTCACACACTACACCACGCCACACACTACACTACAGTACACACTAACATTCACACACTACACCACAGTCACACACTACACCACAGTCACACACCACAGTCACACACACCACATAAACACTTACACCACGTCACACACTACACCACAGTCACACACCACAGGCACACCACAGCACCACAGTCACACACTACACCAGTCACACACCACCGTCACACATATACCACAGTCACACTACACCACAGTCACACACCACCGTCACACATTATACCACAGTCACACACTACACCACAGTCACACACACCACCGTCACACATTATACCACAGTCACACACACCACAGTCACACACCACCGTCACACATTATACCACAGCACACATACACACAGTCACACCTACACCACAGTCACACACACCGTCACACATTATACCACAGTCACACACTACACCACAGTCACACTACACCACAGTCACACACCACAGTCCACACTCACATCACAGTCACACACACATCACAGTCCACACACTACACCACAGCACAACAGTCACACACTACACCACATCACACACTACACCACATCCACACACTACATCACAGTCACACTACACCACAGTCACACACTACACCACAGTCCACACTACACCACACACAACACACCACAGTCACACTCTACACACTGCACACACTACACCACTGCCACACACTACACCACTGCCACACACTACACCACTGCCACACACTACACCACAGTCGACACTACACCACAGTCACACACAACACCACAGTCACACACTACACCACTGCCACACCTACACCACAGTCACACTACACCACAGTCACACACCACAGTCACACACTACACCATAGTCACACACTACACCACAGTCACACACCACAGTCACACACTACACCACAGTCACACACCACAGCCACACACTACACCACAGTCACACACCACAGCCACACACTACACCACAGTCAAAACACTACACCATCAAACACCACAGTCACACACTACACCACAATCACAACACTACACCACGTCACACATTACACCACAGTCACACACTACACCACAGTCCACACTACAACACAGTCACACAAATTTCAAACCCCAGTCACACACACAAACCCCAGTCACACACTACACCAGTCACAACACTACAACCACAGTCACACACTAACACCACAGTACACACACTACACCACAGTCACACACTACACCACAGTCACACACTACACCAGTCACACACTAACACCACAGTCACACACTACACACAGTCACACATTACACCACAGTCACCCCACTACACCACAGTCACACACTACACCACAGTCACACACTACACCAGTCACACACTACACACATCACCACACTACACCACAGTCACACACTACACCACAGTCACACACTACACCAGTCACACACTACACCACAGTCACACACTACACCACAGTCACACACTACACCACAGTCACACACTACACCACAGTCACACACTACACCACAGTCACACACTACAAACCCCAGTACACACTACACCAGTCACACACTACACCACATCACACACTACACCACATCACACACTACACCACAGTCACACACTACACCATAGTCAACACTACACCAGTCACACACTACACCACAGCACACATTACACCACAGTCACACACTACACCACAGTCACACATACACCACAGTCACACACTACACCACAGTCACCACTACACCAGTCACACACTACACCACTGCCACACCCACACCACAGTCAACACTACACCACAGTCACACACTACACCACAGCAACACACCACAGTCACACACTACACCCCAGTTACACACCACAGTCACACACTACACCACAGTCAGACACTACAGCCCACACACTACACCAAGTCACACACCACAGTCACACACTACACCACAGTCACCCCACCACAGTCACACATACCCACAGTCACACACTACAGCCCAAATAAAACCAGTCACACCCACAGTCACACACTACACCACAGTCACACACTACACCATAGTCACACACTACACCACGTCACACACCACAGTCACACAACCCAGTCACACACTACACCAGTCAACACCACAGTCACACACTACACCACGTCACACACTACACCACAGTCCCCACCCTACACCACAGTAACACACATTACACCACAGTCACACTACACCACAGTCACACCACAGTCCACAAATACACTACAGTCACACCACCAAGTCACACACTACACCAGTCCACACACTACACCAGTCACACTACACCACAATCACACACTACACCACAGTCAATACTACACCACAGTCACACCTACATCACAGTCACACAC
Organism: Cherax quadricarinatus; assembly: GCF_026875155.1. Classification (NCBI taxonomy): domain Eukaryota; kingdom Metazoa; phylum Arthropoda; class Malacostraca; order Decapoda; family Parastacidae; genus Cherax; species Cherax quadricarinatus. The sequence goes on along the minus strand of NC_069459.1, from coordinate 8,398,542 downwards.
TACATCACGTCACACACTACACCACAGTCACAACTACACCACAGTCACATACCAGTCACACACTACCCACAGTCACACACTACAACAAAGACACACACCACAGTCACCACACACCACAGTCACACACTACACCACAGTCACAACACCACTGCCACCACACTAACCACTGCCACACACTACACCACAGTCACACACCACAGTCACCCACTACACCAAGTCACACACTACACCAAAAGTTTACACCACTGCCACACACTACACGGCCCACACTACACCACAGTCACACACAACACCACTGCCACAACTTCACCCACTGCCACCACTACACCACAGTCCCCCACACTACACCACAGTCACACAAACCCCAGCCAAAGCACTACACCACAGTCACACACCACAGCCACACACTACACCATCACACCACTACACGACAGTCAAACACACACCACAGCCACACACTACACCAGTCACACAGTACACCCCAGTACACACCTACACCAGTCACATACTACACCACTGCCACACACTACACCACTGCCCACACACAACCACTGCCACACACTACACCCGCACACACTACACCACTGTCACACACTACCCACGTCACACACCACGTCACACACTACACCCTAGTCACCCCACTAATCCACAGTTTACACCCACAAACCCACACTACACCACAGTCCACACACTTTCACCACAGTCACACACTACACCACAGTCACACACTACACCACAGTCACCACACAGCCCACACCTACACCACAAATCACACACTACACCAGTCAAACACCACAGTCACACACACACCACTTTACAACACTACAACAGTCACACACTACACCAGTGCCACACACTAACTGCCACACACTACCCACTGCCACACACTACACCCCTGCCACACTACACCACAGTCACACACTACAAACCCCAGTCACACACTACACCACAGTCACACAATACCCCAGTCACACACTACACCCTGTCACACATACACCACAGTCACACTACACCACAGACCCCACACTACACCACTGCCCTCCACACTAACCCACAGTCACACACTACACCACCAGTCCAACTACAACCACGTCACCACTACCCCACGTCACACCTACACCACAGTCACACACTACACAGTCACACACTACACCAGTGCCACACATAATTGCCACACAATACACCATGACACACTACACCACTGGGCCACACACTACACCACAGTCACACACTACCCACAGTCACACACTACAACCACAGTCACACAACACCCCGTTTACACACACACCACAGTCACACACTACCCAGTCACCATACACCCGTCACACACTCACCACAGTCACACACTACACCACAGTCCACACTACACCACAGTCACACACTACCCCCACTGCCACACACTACACCACTGCCACACACTACACCACAGTCACACACTACACCACAGTCACACACTACACAGTCAAAACACTACACCACTGCCACACACTACACCCTGCCACACACTACACCACAGTCACCACACTACACCACAGTCACACACTACACCACAGTCACACACTACCCAGTCACAACACTACCCAGTCAACACTAAAACCCCAGTCACACACTACACCACTGCCACACACTACACCACTGCCACACACTACACCACTGCCACACCCCTACACCACTGCCACACACTACACCACATCAAACTACAAACCCCAGTGACACACTACACCACAGCCACACACTACACCACAGCCACGCACCGCGTCAAATACCAAGCCACACACTTCACCACACCACGCACCACAGTCACACATTACACCACAGCCACACACTACAGTACAGTCAAAACACCCCGCACGCACCACAGTCACATACCACAGCCACACTACACCACACCACGCACCACAGTCACAACATTATACCATAGTGACATACCACAGCCACACTGCACCACAGCCAGCACCACAGTCACGCATTCAACACGCCACACAGCACACCACCACACATACACCTCAGCCACCCCACCACAGTCACATACCAAAGCCCACACTACCACCACAGTCACACACCACAGCCACGCACCCCATAACACTGCCACACACTACCCACCCCGCCACCACTTTCACCACAGCACACACTACACCACAGCTATGCAGTACATAACACTGCACACACTAAACCACAGCTACACACTACACTAAGCCATTTCACCACATAACACAGCCACACACTACACCACAGCCACGCACCACAGTCACATACCACATCACACACCTCACCACGCACCACATAACACTGCCACACACTACACCACAGCCATGCACACATAACACTACACACTACCCAGCACCCACTATACACAGCTACACACCACACCACAGCCGCACCACGTACACATCACCAACAAGTCCACACACCACAGCCACGCACCACAACAACACCATGCCACAGCCACACAACCACAGCACAGCACCACGTATTGACACACCACACACACCACACGCCACCCACTCCCCACACAGCTACACACCACACCACACACACACACACACACACCACACATCACCACAGCCCAACACACACACAACAGACACACACACACACAACCATACACCACATGACACACACCACACCACACAGCCACAGCACGCACCATAACGTACCTCTGCATCACAGCCACACACCACAGCCACACCCACACCACTGCACCACACAGTACTTCATCACAGACACACATCACACACTACAGCCACACACCACAGACATCACACACTAAGCCACATACCACAGACACAATCACAGACACACATCACACACTCACAGCCACACTACACCACAGATATCACAAACTACAGCCACACACCACAGACACGCACCACAGACACACACCTACAGACTACACATCACACATACAGCCACACACCACAGACACAAATCACACACTACAGCCACACACCACAGACACACACCACACACTACAGCCACACACCACAGACACACACACCACAGACACACACCCACACACTACAGCCACACACCACAGCCACACACCACAGACACATACCACACACTACAGCAACACACCACAGACACACACCACACACTACAACCACACACTACAACCACACACCACAGACACACCACATACTACAGCCACACATCACAGCCACAGCCACCACAACGGTACTCTGCCTCACAGACACACACCACACTCCACAGCCACACAATATCCTCGTCACAACTTTACCCTGTACCGTCGCATACAACACGTCACAATATGGCGTCTGCCAGAGACGTATACAGCGACGCACCAATGTGCATAAATGCACATGCATTCCTCTTGCATGGCGACCAAATCCTGAAAATCATGCACAACCGTTAACCAAAGGCAAACGTGATTCAAAGCAACATCGCATGAGAGCGGGTGAGGAGAGGATCTTACTTATAATAAGAGAGAGGTGTAGGGTACTGGGTAGTGGAGATATGGGCGAGATAGTTTGGTATCTCATCATACTGCTGGGTACTGGGGTATGAAAGAAGCCAGGCGCACCAATGAACGATGAGGTGAGTGTGTGTGTGTGTTCGTACACAGCTGCATGTACCCTGTGCCCTGTGTCCGGCATGCACACACACGCATACATACACACACAAGCCTGCCACTACTCCACTGTCACTAACCTCTCCATTACCACCACACTGATCTTTCTCTACCTCCCCTCTGATCTAAACTAGCATTTAGGCTCCATGCAGAGATACATGTGCTCTTAGAGACGCTAATAATTGAGCTATGCACTATTGGTAACTATATGTATGCATGATGCAGGCCACGCTATGCACACAGTTGACAGGTATTTCTACCTAGGTACCTCATTGTTATGCATTTAGTTACTGCTAGAGGCAGTGTTAGCGTACCTAACATCCACTCACCCTCCTCTCGTCACCTTCCACTCAACAAATCAATAACTCCTCTCTATATAATTCACGGGAAAAGTAGGTAAAGAAAGTGCGTTCTTGGAAAGCATGGAGGGGCGGTGGAAGATGATTGGCTGGAGGTGGGTCAGGCAGACTCCCACTTGCATGAGGTGGGCGGCTGCCATGGCCGCTCCTTCAACCAATGGTTGACTCTAGTGCATGCCACTTCTCTGAGTTAGCAGCACTCTACTGCATAGCTGCTAGCCAATCATCCTCGCCACTACTGCTAACCATATCTCGCACATGGTGTGCTGCTACCGTCTCTCACGCTGTGTACTGTTAATATCTCTCACACTGTGTACTGTTAACATCTCACACACTGTGTACTGTTAATATCTCTCACACTGTGTACTGTTAACATCTCACACACTGTGTACTGTTAACATCTCTCACACTGTGTACTGTTAATATCTCTCACACTGTGTACTGTTAACATCTCACACACTGTGTACTGTTAAATCCACACTGTGTACTGTTAATATCTCTCACACTGTGTACTGTTAATATCTCACACACTGTGTACTGTTAATATCTCACACACTGTGTACTGTTAATATCTCTCACGCTGTGTAGTTAATATCTCACACACTGTGTACTGTTAATATCTCTCACACTGTGTACTGTTAATATGTCTCACACTGTGCACTGTTAATATCTCACACACTGTGTACTGTTAACATCTCACACACTGTGTACTGTTAACATCTCTCACGCTGTGTACTGTTAATATCTCTCACGCTGTGTACTGTTAACATCTCTCACAGTGCACTGTTAATATCTCACACACTGTGTACTGTTAATATCTCACACACTGTGTACTGTTAACATCCCACACACTGTGTACTATTAACATCCCACACACTGTGTACTGTTAACATCTCTCACAGTGTACTGTTAATATCTCACACACTGTGTACTGTTAACATCTCTCACAGTGTACTGTTAATATCTCACACACTGTGTACTGTTAACATCTCTCACAGTGTACTGTTAATATCTCACACACTGTGTACTGTTAACATCTCTCACAGTGTACTGTTAATATCTCACACACTGTGTACTGTTAACATCTCTCACAGTGTACTGTTAATATCTCACACACTGTGTACTGTTAATATCTCACACACTGTGTACTGTTAACATCCCACACACTGTGTACTGTTAACATCCCACACACTGTATACTGTTAACATCTCTCACAGTGTACTGTTAATATCTCACACACTGTGTACTGTTAATATCTCACACACTGTGTACTGTTAACATCCCACACACTGTGTACTGTTAATATCTCACACACTGTGTACTGTTAATATCTCACACACTGTGTACTGTTAATATCTCACACACTGTGTACTGTTAATATCTCACACACTGTGTACTGTTAACATCCCACACACTGTGTACTGTTAATATCTCACACACTGTGTACTGTTAATATCTCACACACTGTGTAATGTTAACATCCCACACACTGTGTACTGTTAACATCCCACACACTGTATACTGTTAACATCTCACAGTGTACTGTTAACATCCCACACACTGTGTACTGTTAACATCCCACACACTGTGTACTGTTAACATCCCACACACTGTGTACTGTTAATATCTCACACACTGTGTACTGTTAATATCTCACACACTGTGTACTGTTAATATCTCACACACTGTGTACTGTTAACACCCCACACACTGTGTACTGTTAACATCCCACACACTGTGTACTGTTAACATCCCACACACTGTGTACTGTTAATAATTCACACATTGTGTACTGTTAATATCTCACACACTGTGTACTGTTAATATCTCACACACTGTGTACTGTTAATATCTCACACACTGTGTACTGTTAATATCTCACACACTGTGTACTGTTAATATCTCACACACTGTGTACTGTTAACATCCCACACACTGTGTACTGTTAACATCCCACACACTGTATACTGTTAACATCTCTCACAGTGTACTGTTAACATCCCACACACTGTGTACTGTTAACATCCCACACACTGTGTACTGTTAACATCCCACACACTGTGTACTGTTAATATCTCACACACTGTGTACTGTTAATATCTCACACACTGTGTACTGTTAATATCTCACACACTGTGTACTGTTAATATCTCACACACTGTGTACTGTTAATATCTCACACACTGTGTACTGTTAATATCTCACACACTGTGTACTGTTAACATCCCACACACTGTGTACTGTTAATATCTCACACACTGTGTACTGTTAATATCTCACACACTGTGTACTGTTAACATCCCACACACTGTGTACTGTTAACATCCCACACACTGTATACTGTTAACATCTCTCACAGTGTACTGTTAACATCCCACACACTGTGTACTGTTAATATCTCACACACTGTGTATTGTTAATATCTCACACACTGTGTACTGTTAATATCTCACACACTGTGTATTGTTAACATCCCACACACTGTGTACTGTTAATATCTCACACCCTGTGTACTGTTAACACCCCACACACTGTGTACTGTTAATATCTCACACACTGTGTACTGTTAATATATCACACACTGTGTACTGTTAATATCTCACAACTGTGTACTGTTAACATCTCCACACTGTGTACTGTTAAACCCACACACTGTGTACTGTTAATATCTCACACACTGTGTACTGTTAACATCCCACACACTGTGTACTGTTAACATCCCACACACTGTGTACTGTTAACATCTCTCACACTGTGTACTGTTAACATCCCACACACTGTGTACTGTTAACATCCCACACACTGTGTACTGTTAATATCTCACACACTGTGTACTGTTAACATCCCACACACTGTGTACTGTTAACATCTCTCACAGTGTACTGTTAACATCCCACACACTGTGTACTGTTAATATCTCACACACTGTGTACTGTTAACATCTCTCACACTGTGTACTGTTAACACCCTACACACTGTGTACTGTTAATATCTCACACACTGTGTACTGTTAACATCCCACACACTGTGTACTGTTAACATCCCACACACTGTGTACTGTTAACATCCCACACACTGTGTACTGTTAATATCTCACACACTGTGTACTGTTAACATCCCACACACTGTGTACTGTTAACATCCCACACACTGTGTACTGTTAATATCTCACACACTGTGTACTGTTAACATCCCACACACTGTGTACTGTTAACATCTCTCACACTGTGTACTTCAGGGTTGCATGTGAGGAAGTCACATGACTGGTTGTTAGTGTGTCGCTGCTACCACCACCACTACAACAATCACCACCAACATTGCTACCACCACCACCACCACCACCACCCTACCACCACCGCTACCACCACCACCGCTACCACCACCAACGCTCCCACCAAACCACCACCACCGCTACCACCACCACTACCACCACCGCTACAACCACCACTACTACCACTACCACCACCACCACCGCTACCACCACCACTCCCACCACCACTTTTACCACCACCACCGCTACCACCATCACCACTACCACCACCACCACCACCGCTACCACCACCACTACCAGCACTACTACCACAACTATCACCACTTCCACTACCACCGCTACCACCACCACCACCACCACCACCACCGCTACCACCACCACCACCACCGCCACTACCACCACCGGTACCACCACCACTACCACCACCACTACCACCACCACCACAATTACCACCACCACCGCTTCCACCACCACCACGGCTATCACCACCACCGCTACCACCACCACTGCTACCAAAACCACCGCTACCACCACCACAACTACCACCACCGGTATCACCACTACCACAATTACCACCACCGCTACCACCACCACCACCGCTACCACCACTACTGCTACCACCACCGCTACCACCACCACAACTACCACTACCACTACCAACAAATCTGCTACCACCACCAATACCACCACCACCACTACCGCCACCACCACCACCACCACCACCACCACCCACTGCTACCACAACCACCACTTCTACCGCTACCACTTCTATTACCATTACCACCCATCACCACAACCTGTACATACCACCTCTCACTGTATATACACGGAGAAGTGTGTGTATAGCTTAGTGTATATACACTGAGAGGAGTGTGTATAGCTTAGTGTATATACACTGAGAGGAGTGTGTATAGCTTAGTGTATATACACTGAGAGGCTCGTGTTTAGCTTAGTGTATATACACTGAGAGGCTCGTGTTTAGCTTAGTGTATATACACTGAGAGGTGTGTGTATAGCTTAGTGTATATACACTGAGAGGTGTGTGTATAGCTTAGTGTATATACACTGAGAGGTGTGTGTATAGCTTAGTGTATATACACTGAGAGGTGTGTGTATAGCTTAGTGTATATACACTGAGAGGTGTGTGTATAGCTTAGTGTATATACACTGAGAGGCTCGTGTTTAGCTTAGTGTATATACACTGAGAGGTGTGTGTATAGCTTAGTGTATATACACTGAGAGGAGTGTGTATAGCTTAGTGTATATACACTGAGAGGTGTGTGTATAGCTTAGTGTATATACACTGAGAGGCTCGTGTTTAGCTTAGTGTATATACACTGAGAGGTGTGTGTATAGCTTAGTGTATATACACTGAGAGGAGTGTGTATAGCTTAGTGTATATACACTGAGAGGTGTGTGTATAGCTTAGTGTATATACACTGAGAGGTGTGTGTATAGCTTAGTGTATATACACTGAGAGGCTCGTGTTTAGCTTAGTGTATATACACTGAGAGGTGTGTGTATAGCTTAGTGTATATACACTGAGAGGAGTGTGTATAGCTTAGTGTATATACACTGAGAGGAGTGTGTATAGCTTAGTGTATATACACTGAGAGGTGTGTGTATAGCTTAGTGTATATACACTGAGAGGTGTGTGTATAGCTTAGTGTATATACACTGAGAGGCTCGTGTTTAGCTTAGTGTATATACACTGAGAGGTGTGTGTATAGCTTAGTGTATATACACTGAGAGGAGTGTGTATAGCTTAGTGTATATACACTGAGAGGAGTGTGTATAGCTTAGTGTATATACACTGAGAGGTGTGTGTATAGCTTAGTGTATATACACTGAGAGGTGTGTGTATAGCTTAGTGTATATACAGAGAGGTGTGTGTATAGCTTAGTGTATATACACTGAGAGGTGTGTGTATAGCTTAGTGTATATACACTGAGAGGCTCGTGTTTAGCTTAGTGTATATACACTGAGAGGCTCGTGTTTAGCTTAGTGTATATACACTGAGAGGTGTGTGTATAGCTTAGTGTATATACACTGAGAGGTGTGTGTATAGCTTAGTGTATATACACTGAGAGGTGTGTGTATAGCTTAGTGTATATACACTGAGAGGTGTGTGTATAGCTTAGTGTATATACACTGAGAGGTGTGTGTATAGCTTAGTGTATATACACTGAGAGGCTCGTGTTTAGCTTAGTGTATATACACTGAGAGGTGTGTGTATAGCTTAGTGTATATACACTGAGAGGAGTGTGTATAGCTTAGTGTATATACACTGAGAGGTGTGTGTATAGCTTAGTGTATATACACTGAGAGGCTCGTGTTTAGCTTAGTGTATATACACTGAGAGGTGTGTGTATAGCTTAGTGTATATACACTGAGAGGAGTGTGTATAGCTTAGTGTATATACACTGAGAGGTGTGTGTATAGCTTAGTGTATATACACTGAGAGGTGTGTGTATAGCTTAGTGTATATACACTGAGAGGCTCGTGTTTAGCTTAGTGTATATACACTGAGAGGTGTGTGTATAGCTTAGTGTATATACACTGAGAGGAGTGTGTATAGCTTAGTGTATATACACTGAGAGGAGTGTGTATAGCTTAGTGTATATACACTGAGAGGTGTGTGTATAGCTTAGTGTATATACACTGAGAGGTGTGTGTATAGCTTAGTGTATATACACTGAGAGGCTCGTGTTTAGCTTAGTGTATATACACTAGAGGTGTGTGTATAGCTTAGTGTATATACACTGAGAGGAGTGTGTATAGCTTAGTGTATATACACTGAGGAGTGTGTATAGCTTAGTGTATATACACTGAGAGGTGTGTGTATAGCTTAGTGTATATACACTGAGAGGTGTGTGTATAGCTTAGTGTATATACAGAGAGGTGTGTGTATAGCTTAGTGTATATACACTGAGAGGTGTGTGTATAGCTTAGTGTATATACACTGAGAGGTGTGTGTATAGCTTAGTGTATATACAGAGAGGTGTGTGTATAGCTTAGTGTATATACACTGAGAGGAGTGTGTATAGCTTAGTGTATATACACTGAGAGGAGTGTGTATAGCTTAGTGTATATACACTGAGAGGTGTGTGTATAGCTTAGTGTATATACACTGAGAGGCTCGTGTTTAGCTTAGTGTATATACACTGAGAGGAGTGTGTATAGCTTAGTGTTATATATATATATATATATATATATATATTATATATAATATATATATATATATATATATATATATAATCATTGATGGCAGCTGCCAGTTATAATTATAATTATTATTTTTGTAATTATTATTATATCAATATTTCTAGCACTACTACTACTAATAATAAGAATAATAATTAATAAATTAATAATGATAATAATAATAATATTAATAATAATACAAATAATAATTATTATTATGTTCTCGAGGAAGCGTTAAACTCGCAAGTGCCAGACAACGCCAGATTAACGGGAAGTAATCAACATTGATCCAAGGAAATAAGAGTTCCAATTTCTTGGATCAAGAGCTCTTCACCAGTCACAATGATAAGGAAGTGTTTATACCAAGAAAAATATTATAATCAGAATTATTATTATGATCTCAATGATCATTTTATAATAATTTATAAAACAATAGCGACATGAAAATTATTTTCTGAAGACAGATGATGTAACGAATATATATATATATATATATATATATATATATATATATATATATATATATATATATATATATATATATATATATATATATATATATATATATACATACATATATACATTAGGTAATTGCAAAAATGATAATTATTATCATAATTCTATTGATTTTATCCTCACAATTATACTAATTATTATTAAAACTTCATAATAATAATAATAATAATAATAATAATAATAATAATAATAATAATAATAATAATAATAATAATAATAATAATAATAATAATGAGTGTTTCGGAAGAAAAATAGTGTTACCATTAATACTGAATTGTTGTAGTTGGTGGTGATGGTGGTAGTGGTAGTGCCAGTGGTGGTGGTGGTGCCAGTGGTAGTGGTACTGCCAGTGGTAGTGGTAGTGCCAGTGGTAGTGGTAGTTCCAGTGGTAGTGGTGGTGCCAGTGGTGGTGCCAGTGGTGGTGGTGGTGCCAGTAGTAGCGGTAGTGCCAATGGTAGTGGTAGTGTCAGTGGTAGTGGTAGTGCCAGTGGTGGTGGTGGTGCCAGTGGTAGTGGTACTGCCAGTGGTAGTGGTAGTGCCAGTGGTAGTGGTAGTGCCAGTGGTAGTGGTGGTGCCAGTGGTGGTGGTGGTGCCAGTAGTAGCGGTAGTGCCAATGGTAGTGGTAGTGTCAGTGGTAGTGGTGGTGCCAGTGGTAGTACCAGTGGTAATGGTAGTGCCAGTGGAAGTGGTGGTGTCAGTGGTGGTGGTGGTGCCAGTAGTAGCGGTAGTGCCAATGGTAGTGGTAGTGCCAGTGGTAGTGGTGGTACCAGTGGTAGTGGTAGTGCCAGTGGTAGTACCAATGGTAATGTAGTGCCAGTGGAAGTGGTGGTGTCAGTGGTAGTGGTGGTGCCAGTGGTGGTGGTAGTGCCAGTGGTAGTGGTGGTGCCAGTGGTGGTGGTGGTGCCAGTGGTAGTGGTAGTGCCAGTGGTAGTGGTAGTGCCAGTGGTAGTGGTGGTACCAGTGGTGGTGGTGGTGCCAGTGGTGGTGGTGCCAGTGGAGTGGTGGTGCCAGTGGTGGTGGTAGTGCCAGTGGTGGTGGTGGTGCCAGTGGTAGTGGTAGTGCCAGTGGTAGTGGTAGTGCCAGTGGTAGTGGTAGTGCCAGTTGTAGTGGTGGTGCCAGTGGTGGTGGTGGTGCCAGTGGTAGTGGTGGTGCCAGTGGTGGTGGTAGTGCCAGTGGTGGTGGTGGTGCCAGTGGTAGTGGTAGTGCCAGTGGTAGTGGTAGTGCCAGTGGTAGTGGTAGTGCCAGTGGTAGTGGTAGTGCCAGTGATAGTGGGTAGTTCCAGTGGTAGTGGTGGTGCCAGTGGTGGTGGTGGTGCCAGTAGTAGCGGTAGTGCCAATGGTAGTGGTAGTGCCAGTGGTAGTGGTAGTGCCAGTGGAAGTGGTAGTGCCAGTGGTGGTGGTGGTGCCAGTAGTAGCGGTAGTGCCAATGGTAGTGGTAGTGCCAGTGGTAGTGGTGGTGCCAGTGGTAGTACCAGTGGTAATGGTAGTGCCAGTGGAAGTGGTGGTGTCAGTGGTGGTGGTGGTGCCAGTAGTAGCGGTAGTGCCAATGGTAGTGGTAGTGCCAGTGGTAGTGGTGGTACCAGTGGTAGTGGTAGTGCCAGTGGTAGTACCAGTGGTAATGGTAGTGCCAGGGGAAGTGGTGGTGTCAGTGGTAGTGGTGGTGCCAGTGGTAGTTGTGGTTCCAGTGGTAGTGGTGGTACCAGTGGTAGTGGTAGTGCCAGTGGTAGTACCAGTGGTAATGGTAGTGCCAGTGGAAGTGGTGGTGTCAGTGGTAGTGGTGGTGCCAGTGGTAGTTGTAGTTCCAGTGGTACTGGTAGTGCCAGTGGCAGTGGTGGTGCCAGTGGTAGTGGTGGTGCGTGGTAGTGGTGGTGCCAGTGGTAGTGCCGGTGATAATAATGGTGGTGGTGGTAATGGTGGCGGTGGTGGTGATAGTGGTGGTGGTGGTGATGATGTTGGTGGTGGTGGTGCCAATGGTAGTGGTGGTGCCAGTATCACTGGTGGTGCCGGTGATGGTGGTGCCCGTGATAGTGGTGGTAATGGTGGTTTTGGTGGTGCTGGTTTAATTGCATATAGTGGTGGTGATCTTGTAGCAATGATTGTGGCAGTGTGGGTGGCAATGTGGGTGGCAGTGTGGGTGGCAATGTGGGTGGCAGTGTGGGTGGCAGTGTGGGTGGCAGTAGTGTGGGTGGCAGTGTGAGTGGCAGTAGTGTGGGTGGCAGTAGTGTGGGTGGCAGTGTGTGTGGCAGTGTGGCCTGGACACATCACTGGCTCACCACGATGTTTCGCGCATCATCATGTTTCTTGGGTGAACACAAATTAATCACGAGTGAACACGAGGTGAACGGAACACCTGATCTAGGCGTAGTACAGTGTGGCACAGCGTATTACAGTGTAGTACAGCGTAGTACAGTGTGGTACAGCGTAGTACAGTGTAGCACAGTGTGGTAGTATAGCACCGTGTAGTACAGTGTAGCTCAATGTAGTACAGTGTAGTACGGTGTGGCACAGCGTAGTACAGTGTAATACATTGCAGCACAGTGCAGAACAATGTAGTAGTGTAGCACAGTACAGAACAGCGTAGTACAGTGTAGTACAGTATAGTACAGTACAGTGTGGTACAGTAGTGTAGTACAGTACAGTGTAGTAGAGCTCGGTGTAGTACAGTACAGCACAATGTAATACAGTATAGTACAGTGTAGGTCAGTATACTGTAGTACAGTGTAGTGTAGAACAGTGTAGTACAGTACAGTGTGGTACAGTACGGTGTAGTAGTGTAGCAGTGTAATGCAGTGTAGTAGTGGTACAGAACAGTGTAGTAGTGTAATACAATGTAGTACAATACAGTGTGGTACAGTACAATGTAGTATAGTGTAGTAGTGCAATACAGTATAGTGCAGTAGTGTAATGGTGTAGTACAGTACACTGTGGTGAAGTACAGTTTAGTAGCGTAATAGTGTAGTACAGTACAGTGTAGTACAGTACAGTGTAGTAGTGTAATACAGTGTGGAACAATACAGCGTAGTATAATGTAACAGTGTGGTACAGTACAATGTAGTACAGTGTAGTAGTGCAATACAGTACAGTGCAATAATGTAATACAGTGTAGTACAGTACAGTGTAATACAGTGTAGTGCAGTACAGTGTAGTAGTGTAATAGTGTGGTACAGTAGTGTAGTATAGTGTAATAGTGTGGTACAGTGTAGTTCAGTAAAGTGTGGTATGGTGTAATAGTGTGGTACAATACAGTGTGGTATAATGTAATAGTGTGGTACAGTACAGTGTGGTATAGTGAAAGTGTGGTACAGTACAGTGTAGTACAGTGTGGTACAGAGAGGATCTCACCAGAGTAGACAAGAGCCACACTAAGACTGCTGTAGTCTGGGATCAACTCTCCACCTCCACCATCAAGGTCAACCTCTCACTCAAACTCTCACTTCACCTCTCACTCAACCTCTTACTGGCGGGGTAGGGCGAGGTGTGGCGAGGCTGGCGGGGGCGGGCTGGGGCAGAGCAGGGCGAGGCGGGGCGGGGCGGAGCGAGACAGAAGCGGGTCAGGGAAAGGCGAGATGTGGTGCGGTGGGGCAGGAGTGGGGCGAGGCGGGGCAAGGCGGGGCGAGGCGAAGCAGGTCAGGAAATGCTTGAGTACAATTATCTTGAAGCAGTTGTGGTGTATGTCCTTCCTACGTCCTTTGTGCACCTGTTCTCCCGCACCTGCCTCTTACACCTCTCCTTATCCTCATCCTATTCTTCCTACTTTCTCTTCTCCTTTCTTCTCATCTTCTATATCCTTTTCTCAATTTTTTATATTGTCTTCTCCATCTTCTTCCTCTTTTTCCTTTCCCTTCTTCTGCCTATTCATCCTCTATGTTCTCTCTACTCCTCTGTGTGTGTGTGTATATATATATATATATATATATATGTGTGTGTGTGTGTGTGTGTGTGTGTGTGTGTGTGTGTGTGTGTGTGTGTGTGTGTTTTGTGTGTGTGTGTGTGTGTGTGTGGTGTGTGTGTGTGTGTGGTGTGTTGGTGTGTTGTGTTTATTTAGCAGATAGTCGACTGTTGTAGGTTCTTGTGGAGAGAACCTAAGAACCTCTGGCTTAATAACCCAAGTAACCCAAGCAGTGCGGCTTCTTTCCTCCCTTCCCCAGGATGCGGGCCACAACTGTCGACTGACATCTATCTGCTACAAGGTAACAGTAAAATGGTAGGGTGATGCGGACGTGATGTGGAAAAAGACACCTATGTACAGTTCAGGACATTTATTACAGGAAACGTTTCACAACGAGTGGCGAAACGTTCCTCTACTAAGTGACCTAAACTGTACACAAGTGTCTTTTTTACCACACAAGGTAACAACTGCAACCTGGCTGGGAAGACTTGTTCATGCGGCCCACCTCGTCTAGGGGTCGACCAAGGTACTTTCGTTTGTGATCCCAGCGCGCTCCCAGGTACCTAAGTACCTGTGTTGGCGTCAGGAGGACAGGTTACAAATGAGAACCCTGTGTGTGAGGCAGCACGTATAGAAAACGAAATTATGCTTGTCCATCCTTGTAAGTGATGCTGTGATGTAGGTCTTGCATGATCTGGGGATGCTGTTCTTACGTACCTCTGTTTATGTATGATGTGGCAGTCCTGTAAGATCTTAGAATGCTGTTCTTACGTAAATCTGTTATTTTATGATGGTGGCAGTCCTGTAAGATCTTAGAATGCTGTTCTTACGTACCTCTGTTTATGTATGATGTGGCAGTCCTGTAAGATCTTAGAATGCTGTTCTTACGTACCTCTGTTTATGTATGATGTGGCAGTCCTGTAAGAT
>NC_069459.1:8367785-8377785 GCF_026875155.1 Cherax quadricarinatus | reverse complement strand
CATGATTTTGCATACTATACATGTCAGTGACACTGGTCTGTAGTTTAATGCTTCATGTCTGTCTCCTTTTTTAAAGATTGGGACTACATTTGCTGTCTTCCATGCCTCAGGCAATCTCCCTGTTTCGATAGATGTATTGAATATTGTTGTTAGGGGTACACATAGCGCCTCTGCTCCCTCTCTCAATACCCATGGGGAGATGTTATCTGGCCCCATTGCCTTTGGGGTATCTAGCTCACTCAGAAGCCTCTTCACTTCTTCCTCGGTTGTGTGCACTGTGTCCAGCACATGGTGGTGTGCCCCACCTCTCCGTCTTTCTGGAGCCCCTTCTGTCTCCTCTGTGAACACTTCTTTGAATCTCTTGTTGAGTTCCTCGCATACTTCACGGTCATTTCTTGTTGTCTCTCCTCCTTCCTTCCTTAGCCTGATTACCTGGTCCTTGACTGTTGTTTTCCTCCTGATGTGGCTGTACAACAGTTTCGGGTCAGATTTGGCTTTCGCTGCTATGTCATTTTCATATTGTCTTTGGGCCTCCCTTCTTATCTGTGCATATTCATTTCTGGCTCTACGACTGCTCTCCTTATTCTCCTGGGTCCTTTGCCTTCTATATTTCTTCCATTCCCTAGCATGTGTAAGTGTGTGTGTGTGTGTGTGTGTGTGTGTGTGTGTGTGTGTGTGTGTGTGTGTGTGTGTGTGTGTGTGTGTGTGTGTGTGTGTGTGTGTGTGTGTATGTGTGTGTAAAATAATAAAACAATACGAGGGCAATACTTGCTAAGCTTGTACGTTATTAAATACATGAAGAGGAAGGTGTTAGTAAGGTTCAACGCCAGGTGCCTGAGCGGCAGAATATGTCAAATGTCTGATTTCTCTGATGGGCCTGGCCCTGGAGAGCAGTTTTCCTGGCGTTGCCACTCAGAAGATGGATGTAGCTTCCGCAGGGGGCGCTGTACCCCCTGCCAGAGGGAGACATCTCCCTGGGAGAATACTGAGAGATATCTCCTTGCGATTATACTGAAAGATATCTCCCTGGGATAATACTGAGAGATCCCCCTGGGATAATACTGAGATATCTCCCTGGGATAATACTGAGAGATATCTCCCTGGATAATACTGAGAGATATCTCCTGGGATAATACTGAGAGATACCAAGGAAGCAGGTGTGAACCTCTCAGTGGAGTTTCCTCACTAAACAACAAACGTTTATTGGGACAACGTTTCGCTGTGTGTGAAACTTTATTAAGTCACGTTTCACCCTATGTAAAACTTTTTCAAGTCGTGTTTAGCTCTGTGTAGAGCTGTATCAAGTCATGTGTCGCTGTGTAGAGCTTTAACAAGTCACGTTTCACTCTATGTAGAGCTTTATGAAGCCATGATTTGATAAAAGCTATGGTCAGGGCGAAACATCGACTATAACGTCACTACCTAACCACCATGCCTCTAACCAATAATTACCATCTTAAAGTAATACTGTAAGTAAGAAATGCCTTCTGGGGACTTAAAATACTTGGTTGGTTGATGGAGTTTAAAGACTATCTACTACACGAGGGTTATTAAGGCTGCAAGTCACATGTTCACTACCAGTCAAAAATACTTTAATACCTTAAAAGGGGAATTAAAGTAACTACTCTGTGTATATACACTGAGTGGCGCGTGCACACACACACACACACACACACACACACACACACACACACACACACACCACCCTATAGCAGGGCGAAGTCTGGATTGACAATGCCCTTGACGACTGGTAACTAACATCTCTGTGTAGATGCATCTGTGTCGAAATGTGAGCAGGTAAGTAGGTCCTCTGGATGCCCAGGTGATGGCGTACCCCTGCTGGGTAATGGCGTCCTAGCCACTATAGTGCTCGCTGGAATACACCAGAGAATAAAGGATGGGACACAACCTGACGTGGATGCGAAAATACGCGTGGCGTTTACGCTAACGAGTATTATGAAACATATATATGCCAAGACTACTCGATGAGATCACGGTAAATAGGTGATATCGCAATATGCAGGAACAACCACTGTCAACAAAAACAATACTGAACTTCTAAGAGCTCTCTCACATTATCAAAGTCCTTCATAATGTTAGAAATCACCAAGTGCTTGGAATTTCACTATTTTTTTCACAGTTTAGTGACTAAGTCACTCTATACCCACCCTGTGGGCGGTAGTCACCCCATACCCATCATGTGGGCGGTAGTCACCCCATACCCACCCTGTGGGCAGTAGTCACCCCATACCCACCCTGTGGGCGGTAGTCACCCCACACCCACCCAGTGGGCGGTAGTCAAAAGATTACAAAGCACTAGGATGTTCACTAATTTTTCACAGTGGTTGTTTTGCCTATACCAAGACGAGTGGCAGGTGCTGGCTCTGTGTGTGTGTGTGTGTGTGTGTGTGTGTGTGTGTGTGTGTGTGTGTGTGTGTGTGTGTGTGTGTGTGTGTGTGTGTGTGTGTGTGTGTGTGTGTGTGTGTGTGTGTGTGTGTTTTATACTCACCCCAAGATCTTTCTCCTTGAGCGAGGTTTGCAGTCTTTGGCCACCTAGCCTATACTCCGTCTGCGGACTTCAGTGCCCTTCCCCGATCTTCATGACTTTGCATTTGGAGGGGTTAAATTCGAGAAGCCAGTTGCTGGACAAGGTGTCCAGTCTGTCCAGGTCTCTTTGAAGTCCTGCCTGATCCTCATCTGATTTAATTCTCCTCATTAACTTCACATCATCTGCGAACAGGGACACTTTTGAGTCTAACCCTTCCATCATGTCGTTCACATATACCAAAAATAGCACTGGTCCTAGGACCGACCCCTGTGGGACCCCGCTCGTCACAGGTGCCCACTTTGATACCTCATCACGTACCATGACTCGTTGTTGCCTCCCTGTCAGGTATTCTCTGATCCATTGCAGTGCCCTTCCTGTTATATGCGCCTGATCCTCTAGCTTCTGCACTAATCTCTTGTGAGGAACTGTGTCAAAGGCTTTCTTGCAGTCCAAGAAGATGCAGTCAACCTACCCCTCTCTCTCGTGTCTTACTTGTGTTACTTTATCATAAAACTCCAGAAGGTTTGTGACACAGGATTTGCCTTCCATGAATCCGTGCTGGTTGGCGTTTATACTCTCGTTCCATTCCAGGTGCTCCACCACTCTCCTCCTGATAATCTTCTCCATAACTTTCCATACTATACACGTCAGTGACACAGGTCTATAGTTTAGTGCCTCTTTCTGTCTCTTTTTTTAAAAATGGGAACTTCATTTGCCATCTTCCATACCTCAGGTAGTTGCCCAGTTTCCAGGGATGTGTTGAAGATTGTGGTAAGTGGCACACACAGCATATCCGCTCCCTCTCTAAGGACCCACGGGGAGATGTTGTCTGGTCCCATTGCCTTTCAGGTATCAATGTCCCTTAGCAGCTTCTTCACCTCCTCCTCATTTGTATGTATGTCATCCAACACTTGATGGTATATTCCTTGCTGGTGTCCCCCTCTGTTCTGTCGCCCCAGAGGCCTTCCTGTCTCCACTGTAAATACTTCCTTAAATCTCATATTGAGCTCCTCACATACTTCTGATCATTTCTTGTGAGTTCAGGGGTAGGTTGTCATCCGTTTAGTTATAAGGATGTTGTTTTCTTATAATTGGTTTCATGTATTGTGATTACGTCAATTATGTGTGATATACATGTATACTGTATATTTTTAAATAAAATATAAAAAAAAAAACTTCTTTCCTCAGCTTTATCACCTAGCCTTTGACTGTTGTCTTCCTCCTAATGTGACTATACAGCAGTTTCGGGTCAGACTTGACTTTCGATGCTATGTCGTTTTCATACTGTCGCTGGGCCTCCCTTCTTATCTGTGCATACTCGTATCTGGCTCTTCTACTAATCTCCTTATTTTCCTGGGTCCTTTGCCTCCTGTACCTTTTCCATTCTCTGGTGCACTTAGTTTTTGCCTCCCTACACCTTCGGGTAAACCAAGGACTCGCTTTGGTCTTCCTATTATTTCTATTTCCCTTGGGAAAAAAACCTTTCCTCTGCCTCCTTGCACTTTGTTGTTACATATTCCATCATCTCATTTACTGATTTTCCTACCAGTTCTCTGTCCCACTGAACCTCCTGCAGGAAGTTCCTCATACCTGTGTAGTCCCCCCTTTCATAGTTTGGCTTTTCCCTTTCAATTCCTGTTACCTTCTCCACTTGTAACTCTACTATATAATCAAAACTCAGAACCACGTGATCCCTAGCTCCAAGGGGCCTCTCGTAAGTGATGTCCTCAATGTCTGAACTGCTCAGGGTGAACACAAGATCCAGTCTTACTGGCTCATCCTCCCCTCTCTCTCTGGTAGCGTCCCTGACATGTTGATGCATGAGGTTTTCAAGTACCACATCCATCATCTTGGCTCTCCATGTTTTGGGACCCCCATGTGGCTCCAGGTTTTCCCAGTCGATCTCCCTGTGGTTGAAATCGCCCATTACCAGTAACTTTGCTCTGCTCAAGTGAGCTCTTCTTGCCACCTCAGCCAGTGTGTCCACCATCACTCTTGTTTTCTTCGTACTCCTCTCTTGGCCTCCTGCAGTTCTGTGGTGGGTTATACATCACTCCAATGACTACTTTATGTTCTCCAGACTGAATTGTACCTACTATGTAGTCCCTTTCTCCAATCATGTCCATGCCTTCCATTTCAACCCCTCCTCCCCCTCTACTCCTTCTATCTTTCCTCGGGATCTGATATCCCGGTGGGAAGACTGTATCTGTTATTGTCTCAGCGAGTTTCGTTTCTGTGACTGCTATGATGTCTGGGGATTTCTTGCAGATTCTTTTGTGCTGCTCCTCATATTTATTCGTTATTCTGTCAGCGTTTGTGTACCAAACCTTCAGCTTTTTTTCTATCACTGTGGTCCTGGGAGAATATTGGGGTTGGGGGAGTGAGAGCCTTGGTGGGGGCCTATGGGGGGGCTGTGGTGTGGGTGGGGTTTGTGATGAGGGGGTGGGGTCAGAATGCCCATAGGGGGCAGCTGTTGGGGTGAGGTTTGTAATGTGGGGGTTGGTGGCAGAGGGAACAGTGTGTGGGTTCTGGTTTAGATTGCTCAGTTGCGTTGGGATTGTCAAGGTTGGAGTCCTTCTGCAGGAGTTTCTGTGGGATGTGTTTGCCCTTCCTCCTGTGTCTGTGTCCTGCTTATTTTCATCATTGCTTCTCGTTCCTCCTTGCATCTCTGTACTCTCTCTTTCTGTGTAGTCCTTTCTTCTTGTGTTGTCACAATCGAGGTATACTCTCTGGTACCCCGGTTTGTTCCTCAGTCGTGCTTTCTCTTGCAGGATCCTGGTTTGAGCTGATTATTCCTTGAAAATTACTTTGACAGGCCTTTTCCTTCCACTCACAAGCCACCCAATTCTCCGAAAATTTGTCACCTG
The DNA here is from genome assembly GCF_026875155.1 of Cherax quadricarinatus. Classification (NCBI taxonomy): domain Eukaryota; kingdom Metazoa; phylum Arthropoda; class Malacostraca; order Decapoda; family Parastacidae; genus Cherax; species Cherax quadricarinatus. The sequence goes on along the minus strand of NC_069459.1, from coordinate 8,372,370 downwards.
GGTCATATCGCCCTCACCTATTCTTTTCATGAAGCCTTCAATATTTTTTTCCTCCTCCTGTTTTATTTCTTCAAAGTTGTCCCCTTTTACTTCTTGGAGCTCGTAGACAAAAACTGACCTCTCCCATTCCTCCTCCCACTGAGTCTCCATTGCATCCTCTGAGATGTTTTAGTTCCTTCCATTGAAATGTTTTTGCCTTCAATCCCTGTCCTTGCTGAAGCCTCTATGCTTGGTGAACTGTCTTTCATGATCAGCTGTTCCTTGCTACTGCAGTTGGCTGTTAGTCTCTGCATATAACATACCTTCATTGTCTTCAGACCTGTCATTTGATCTTAGTGTGCTTCTCGTCTTTTTCCTGGCCCCATCTGATGGGACCTTCGCGTATGGCATATCTCCTTTGTTTCTTACCATCCCCTTGTCTGTTCCTGACATAGAATTTCTTGATGTCACATCTGAATTATCATTTGTCTCTAATCTGTTTTAGGTTTTTTAGTTTCTCTTCTAAGCACTGTATCCTAGCTTCTGCTACTAAGACTTGTAGCTCCCACTTCCTGCACTCTTCAGCTATCCTCTCTTCCATTATCTTGCCAAGCTCTTCTATCTTCCTTCCCCACTCTTCCTCCCTTTTTTGGAGCTCTAACTCCCAATCTTTCCTCCCTGGTTCGTCCACCAGATCTCTGGTTTTCCGCCCTCTAAGGCCACCCATTTTTTTCTTACCACAGAAAGAAGCTTATGTATTTTACCACAGAGAGAAGTTTATGTATTTTCAGGGTGTGTGTGGGGGGAAGGAGAAGGCTAGAGGAGAAAGAGAGAGAATAAGAGGGAGAGGGAGAAGGCTAGAGGAGAGAGAGAGAGAATAAAAGGGGGAGAGAGAAAGGGTAGAAAGAGGGAGAGAGAGGAGGGAAGATGGGGGTGAAAGATAAGACTAGGGGATTGAGAGAGAGCGAAACGAGAGGGGGAAAGAAAGGGTAGAGAAAGAGAGAGAGAGATATATAGAGAGAGGAGGGTGAGGAAAAAGGCTATGAGAGAGAGAAATGCGAGGGAGGGGAGAGAGAAAGATAGAAAGAGGGAGAGGGAGAGAGAAAGCTAAGAGATAGAGAGGGAGGAGGTTGGGGACAAGGACTGTGGGAGAGAGAGAGTGGGTGAGGAGGGTGGAGGAAAGGCTGTGGGAGAGAGATAATAGTGAGAGAGAGGATAGTGAGGGAGATATTGAGAGAGAGGGATAGTGAGGGAGATATTGAAGAGAGGGATAGTGAGAGAGAGAGAAGGATAAGGAGAGAAAGCGGGAAGGACAGGTTAGGGGGGGTAGGCGGTCAGTTCCCCCCGAGTCTACTGGCTGAGGGAGGGAGAGAGGGATAGAGAAAAGGTAGAGAGAGAGAGAGAGAGGAGAGAGAGAGAGAGAGAGAGAGAGAGAGAGAGAGAGAGAGAGAGAGAGAGAGAGAGAGAGAGAGAGAGAGAGAGAGAGAGAGAGAGACAGAGAGAGACAGAGAGAGAGACAGAGAGAGAGAGAGAGAGAGACAGAGAGAGAGACAGAGAGAAAAGAGAGAGGAGAGGGGGAGAGGAAGAGGGGAGAGGAAGATGGGAGAGGGAGAGAGAGATAGTGAGAGAGAGGGATAACGAGAGAAAGGGAAGGACGGGTTAGGGGAGAGAGAGGGGGCGAGGAAAAAGGCTATGAAGAGAGAAATGCGAGGGAGGGGGAGAGGGAAAGATAGAAAGAGGGAGAGGGAAAGAGAGAGGGTGGGGGATAAACTATGGGAGTGAGAGAGAGAGAGAGAGAGAGAGAGAGAGAGAGAGAAGAGAGAGAGAGAGAGAGAGAGAGAGAGAGAGAAAAGAGAGAGAGAGAGAGAGAGAGAGAGAGGGAGAGGAAGAAAGAGAGTATGAGTGCGTAGTTGTTTGTATGTTTGTGTTTGTGAATGAGTGAGTGTGTGTGTGTGTGTGTGTGTGTGTGTGTGTGCGTGTGTGTGTGTGTGTGTGTGTGTGTGTGTGTGTGTGTGTGTGTGTGTGTGTGTGTGTGTGGTGTGCGTGTGTGTGTGTGTGTGTGTGTGCGTGTGTGTGTGTGTGTGTGTGTGTGTGTGTGTGTGTGTGTGTGTGTGTGTGTGTGTGTGGTCGTGTGTGTGTGTGTGTGTGTGTGTGTGTGTGTGTGTGTGTGTGTGTGTGTGTGTGTGTGTGTGTGTGTGTGTGTGCGTGTGTGTGTGTGTGTGTGTGTGTGTGTGTGTGTGTGTGTGTGTGTGTGTGTGTGTGTGTGTGCACCAAGAGCCGCCGGTGTGTTGCAGCGGTCATACAGTCTTCACTGTTGTTCACACTGCAGCTTACTGGTGTACTGGTGACAAGAGTGAAACAACGATGTAGATTGCAGGACAACACTATCATTGGGACAGTGTTTCGCCCTGTGCACTGTACTGTCTAAGTCTTGAACTGATGAAGATCTACAAGGGGCGAGACATGACTTGATAAAGCTCTACACGGAGCGAAACGTGATAAATCTCTACCCAGTGCGTAACATGATACTGACAAAGCTCTGCACAGCGAAACATGTCTTGACAAGACTCTACCAGGAGCGAACCCTGTCAAGGAAGGTTTCCTTTCCCGGCAGTTATTTCTGAGACACTGGTTCCTCTGAGCTAGGTAGAGAGCAGCAGCACTCTTAGACAGGACAAGAGTTAGATATTTCAAGTGAAGCTTGCACACGTACCCAGCTGGGTAGGAAGCAACCACATACAGGTGAGTACACAGGGGCAGCGTTACATATTGCTGCAGGAAGGGAGCAGAGGTACTGTGAGTACCTCTAGCAACAAATCTATCCATACTGGGCATCTGCCAGGGGTGTGGAAGACAGCGATACAGTCCTAATTTTTGTGGAACTCTTACAAAGATCCTCTATATAATACGATTTTGTTTGCAAAGTGCAGTTGAGCGAAACCTTTAAAGCTCTCGTAGCTTTTGTTGCGATATTAGTATATTTGAGACTATCCTCAGTGCCCTGCGAAATCTCCCAACCTAGGCTGACACATTACAGCACTCGTGTACTGACACCCCAGAGAACCTCCCGAGTTTCTCCGGCACTTGGGCTGCGGCCTGAGTACCGGGAGTGACTCGAATGGAGTACAGCTTTTGAGAGTTGAAAGCCTCATACCAGCGAGAACACGGGCCTTGACACCACTTAAGATAAGATAAGATTTCGTTCGGATTTTTAACCCCGGAGGGTTAGCCACCCAGGATAACCCAAGAAAGTCAGTGCGTCATCGAGGACTGTCTAACTTATTTCCATTGGGGTCCTTAATCTTGTCCCCCAGGATGCGACCCACACCAGTCGACTAACACCCAGGTACCTATTTGCTGCTAGGTGAACAGGACAACAGGTGTAAGGAAACGTGTCGAATGTTTCCACCCGCCGGGAATCGAACCCTGGCCCTCCGTGTGTGAAGCGGGAGCTTTAGCCACCAGGCCACCGGGCCACCAGTGGCCACCGGGCCACTTGAACCCATGACGTGATGTACCCCGAATACAGGGCATCCACCACGATTGTAGCTACCTGATACAACTGTGCCCTTGTCATAGGACTGCCCCGCCACAGGGCTATAAACGATACTCCACTTGACAGGAATGCTCACCGTGCCCCTGTCATAGGGCTGTAAACGGTACATCACTTGTACAAACTCCGACACTCCTTCGGGAGCCACTGCCGGGTCACCACATGGAGAAGACCCGGGCCAGGACCAGTCCTGGCAAACCTATATGAATATAAACATCTTGTGCTGAAAACATCCTGTGTAAAGGAATATGATAGGGAAACAGAGTTGGCTTTTGTTCTGACAACGTATCTATCATACAGAATAAGGCAGTAGTACACTGTGGGGGTTCCCACAATGTAGCTATCATATAGCACAGTGTAGACGCACACTGTGGGTGTTCCCACACTGTAGCTATCATATAGCACAGTGTGGACGCACAATGTGGGTGTTCCCACACGGCAACTCACAGAGAACAGCGTAGCAACACTCTATACATGTGTACCTATTTGTTCTTTGTAAATAAACAAGTGTAAACATCGCTGGGTGGTCAGGGAAGACTACTGTCCCAGGGTCACCTCCCAGGGGTGGTCAGGGAAGACTACTGTCCCAGGTTCACCTCCCAGGGGTGGTTAGGAAAGAGTACTGGCCTGGAGTCACCTCCCAGGGGTGGTTAGGAAAGAGTACTGGCCTGGGGTCACCTTCCAGGGGTGGTTAGGAAAGACTACTGGCCTGGGGTCACCTCCCAGGGGTGGTCAGGGAAGACTACTGGCCTCGGGTCACCTCCCAGGGGTGGTTAGGAAAGAGTACTGGCCTGGGGTCACCTCCCAGGGGTTGTCAGGGAAGACTACTGGCCTGGGGTCACCTCCCAGGGGTGGTCAGGGAAGAGTACTGGCCTGGGGTCACCTCCCAGGGGTGGTCATGGAAGACTACCGGCCTGGGGTCACCTCCCAGGGGTGGTCAGGGAAGACTACTGGCCTGGGGTCACCTCCAAGGGGTGGTCAGGGAAGACTACGGCCTGGGGTCACTCCCAGGGGTGGTCAGGGAAGACTACCGGCCTGGGGTCACTCCCAGGG
>NC_069459.1:8360285-8362785 GCF_026875155.1 Cherax quadricarinatus | reverse complement strand
TGGTGATGAGGGGTGGCAGTTGTGGTGGTTTGGGTGATGGTGTGTTTGCGGTGGTGAGGGTGTAGTGGTGAGGGGTTATGGTAATGGTGGTGGTATGATGATGGTGGTGGTGAGGTGGTGGTGATAGTGGCAGTGATGGTGATAGTGATGGTGGTGGTGATGGGGGTAGTGTGGTTTATGGTGGTGGTAGAGGTGATGGTGGTAGTAGTGGTGGTGGTGATGGTGGTGGTATGTGATGATGGTAGCGATGGTGGTGATAGTGATGGTGGGGATGGTGGTAATGGTGATGGTGGTGCTGGTAGTGATGGTGGTAATGGTGATGGTGGTGTGGTGGTGGTGACGGTGGTGGTAATAGTAGTGGTGGGGGCTATATTGCCACACTCACAGTGTGGGGTCATAACCTCTCTTCTTTCCATTAGTAGAGATGAACCAAGATCTTATGTCTTGCAACGAAGCATCATGAGAACATCCATATAACTTAGCATGTGTTCCTTACTCTCCAGAATTAGACTCCCACTAAATTGGGAGCAGATCAAGAGCAGATAAAATGGACACATGAGACTTACATGTACATGGCAGAGTCTACTCTCTTGCGGGGAAATGGAAAGCTCCTATTTCCGAAGATCATTAAATTTTCGAAATAATATGCCTCTAACCTGATAATATAGCTAGTGGCATTACACTCAATAACCTGCACCTTGGACGCAAGGAATCCGAATTCTTTGACTCAATTAAGCCATCAGAGATGGCACCTAGGTCCAAAGACATAATGTCAGCAGAAATTTGACTGTAAATAAAGGTGCTGGAGGCTTCAACAGGTAGATTGTGATTGAAAATTCGACCAGTGACAATGTGACAAGTGACCGAGCGTCGCTGATGAAGCACGCCACGTTGAAACGCAGAACAATCTCAAGGAAGAACCAATCTCCCAGAGTAAGTGAGCAAGTATCCGTGGCAGAACATTTATTCTCCATGTCGCTTATTCGTGTACAAACGACGATCATTAAGGAGAACTTTCTCCTTCCTACAGACATTATCCACAGATATAGTTCACAAGTTGAACATGTGGACAAGTGATAATCGTCTGGTGACGTTCAATGTATCAACGTGACAAAAGAAGTGAAAATTTTCAGCGTCATATCTTCAATCAAGCCATCATTACCGGATACTGACTTCAACATAGTAATGTCAATGAGACAGGTAAGTAACTATTCATCCCAACATCAGCCTATAATCACTGCAGTGCTTGGGGTAGATGTTAGGTGAATAGGGCTAATCCTCGAAGCCATGACAAGCGGGCGATCGCCCAAACACAGGTAAGAGACGTGGTTTCACCTAGTATCACTTGCACATAGTGTCAATATGTCAGGAGGACATGATAATTATTGTAACCTGCTCTACTACAGCCCAGTGGGAACCAAGACAGTAGACATGGAAGGAGACCCCACCAGACCCGCGACTGCTGGGGTTCTGACATGTCAGTTGAGAAAGATGAATATCCACAGACCAACAGTAGTCTTAAGAATAATAATAATAATAATAATAATAATAATAATAATAATAATAATAATAATAATAATAATAATAATAATATCTTTATTTCTACAAGTACATGTACAAGATATACAGACCATAGCTGACATCAATGACATACTACTATATTGAAAGCCGCTTGTTACGCAGAGCATTTCGGGTAAATTAGGTCAGTTTTGTCATAGGATGCGACCCACACCAGTCGACTAAACACCCAGGTACCCATTTTACACTGATGGGTGAACAGGGCAGCTGTTGTCATGGAAACACGTCCTAATGTTTTCCAGCCGTACCGGAAATTCGAACTCCGGACCTTAGTGGGTGAGCTGAGTGCGCTAGTGATCCAGCTACGTATTTATTCTTGTACAACTAAAATCCACCACAGTCGTGGTGGTGGTGGGTGCGGTGGTGGTAGTAGTAGTAGTAGTGGTGGACAGAGAGTACTAGTAGTGTACTTTGTAGGGTTGGTAGGGAAGTTGTGATGGTAGAGGTGGTGCAGAAGGGAGGGAGGAAGAGGGGGTGGTGGGAGCTCTGGTGATGGAGGTGAGGGGGGTAGGAGATGAGAGTCTTAAAGGGGTTGAAGAAAGAGATGTTAGGTAGTGGCCGTCCAACACTACCACCACCACAACTACCACCATCACCACCATCAATACCACCAGCACCACCACTACCACCATCACCACCACAACTACCACCATCACTGCCACCAATACCACCACATCACTACTACCAACACTACCATCACCACCACCACTACGAATACCACCACATCACCACCACCACTGTCAAAATAACCATAACCATCACCACTACCACCACTATCACAACAACCATCACAACACTACCATCAATACCATCATCAACACCATCACCACGACCATCAATACCATCACCATCACCATCAAGCACCACCACCACTACCACAACCACTACAACTATCACTACTACACAACCACGACAATCACCT